>SJYT01018594.1:485805-612632 GCA_006410635.1 Cephalophus harveyi
AAACTTCCAAACTCATTCTATGAGGCCACCATCACCCTAATACCAAAACCTGACAAAGATGTCACCAAAAAAGAAAACTACAGGCCAATATCACTGATGAACATAGATGCAAAAATCCTTAACAAAATTCTAGCAATCAGAATCCAACAACACATTAAAAAGATCATACACCATGACCAAGTGGGCTTTATCCCAGGGATGCAAGGATTCTTCAATATCCGCAAATCAATCAATGTAATTCACCACATTAACAAATTGAAAAATAAAAGCCATATGATTATCTCAATAGATGCAGAGAAGGCCTTTGACAAAATTCAACATCCATTTATGATAAAAACTCTCCAGAAAGTAGGAATAGAAGGAACATACCTCAACATAATAAAAGCTATATATGACAAACCCACAGCAAACATTATCCTCAATGGTGAAAGATTGAAAGCATTTCCCCTAAAGTCAGGAACAAGACAAGGGTGCCCACTTTCACCGCTACTATTCAACATAGTTCTGGAAGTTTTGGCCACAGCAATCAGGGCAGAAAAAGAAATAAAAGGAATCCAAATTGGAAAAGAAGAAGTAAAACTCTCACTGTTTGCCGATGACATGATCCCCTACATAGAAAATCCTAAAGACTCCACCAGAAAATTATTAGAGCTAATCAATGAATATAGTAAAGTTGCAGGATATAAAATCAACACACAGAGATTTCACTTTTTAAAAAAGTGACATTTTGGGACTTCTCTGGTGGTCCAGCAGTTAAGAATCCGCCTGCCAATGCAGGAGATATAGGTTCCATCCCTGGCCCAGGAAGATCCCACATGCCAAGGGGCAACTAAGCCTGAGCACCACAACCACTGGGCCCACTCTCTAGAGCGCATGTTCTGTAACAAGAGAAGCCGCTGCAATGAGAAGCTCGCGCGCCATAGCTAGAAAGTGGCCCCCACTCACTGCAACTAGAGAAAGACTGTACACAGCAATAAAGACCCAGCGTGGCCAAAAATAAACAAACAATAAATTAATTTTAAAAACAAAACAAAAACTTTACATGTGACTTTCTGGGAATACTTGAAAAGCCAGAATATCTAAAAGCAGTGACCTAAAATCTTTCATGGCAATGGTGAGAACAGCCGGGCAGTGTCTGTCCCCTTTGGAAGGGACATGGGCTCACCAGACCACCAGAGTTTCCTCCATCCTCCAGCCCCACACACCTTGCTCATGGACCAACTGGCTGGCCCCAGTAAGTTGAGAGTTTCAAGCCCTGCATTAAAAGACATTCTGCAAAGTTGAGGTTCGGGAGCAGAGGAAGCGCAGCCCTGGAGCTGTGTTCTGAATCGTCCTTTCCTTTCTGAAGCCTGCTTGTCTGCCCGCCTGCCTTGCCCACCACAGGATATACCATATCACCAACCAGACCATCAGTTCCAGAAATGCATTGCAAGGGAAGGTCGTATTCCCTTCACACATTTACTTCGCAAATATTTGTACAGGCCCCACTAGGTGCAAGGAATTTTGTCTTATGGGCATGCATTTCGAGAAAACTGCCAAAAGGCAGTCACTTCTGATCCTTTAACTCTTTAGCTCTTCCCCCATAGCCTCTGCACTGTGACTTCTCCATGCGGCATCCAAGCTCCCACCACTGCTCCTGTAAATGGGCCTTTAAAGACTCCTCTGTGTGGCTCTGGCTGCTCCTTGCAGCTCCCTGACCCCGCCTTTCAGATGCTTCTGGGTCTCAGCTAACACATCCCTCACTTTCCTGTGTGTAGTCACAGCTGGAAGTCCAGCCACAGGGCCTGTGCTTCCCAGCCAGGCCTCATTACAGCGTCCTCAGGCTGAGCAGAAGGTGTGGATCTCATGCCCCACACTCAGCCTGGCAACTTTTATGGGGGCTCAGCTTTAACTGGAGAGTTTAAAGAGCTGAGGGTTTTATGTGAGACGGCTGGCATGCCAATCCCCACAGGTAGCCACAGCCAAAGTCTGCAGGAGGAGAACAGTGGGTTCTCCAGGCAGATGTGGCGCCCGGGAGACGGAGGCAGGAGGAGGAAGTGCCGCCCAGCCGTCCCCCGATCTTTGAACCCAGGTCTGTTACCTTCGCAAGGGAGCAACAGAGGATTCATCGGGCCGAGGCGAGCCTGTCCATGCCACCACAAACACCCCACCCAGCCGAATCCCTGGAGCCCTGGTGTGACGGCCCCACTCCCTTGCCTGTGTGTTCTCACAGGTGGACCAAAGCTAATCATGATCATGGAATAACAGAAATTATTTCCCACCAGGAATATGGCATTTCTTCCAATAGGGTCATAATACGTCTTTCTGCCCCGTGACTCCAGTAATTTAGACTATAGGTCTCATGACCCAGGCCAGACCCAAACTGTTATTTTTTCTTTTTTTTTTTAATTTACTTTAGTTGGAGTATAAAATGTTAGTTTCTCTTGTACAGCGATGTGAGTCAGCTGTACGTATACATATATCCTCTCGAGCCTCCGTTCCACCCTCCCCTGCCCCAGCCCTCTCGGTCGTCACACATATCCCTGCCCACACATAGATGCGTTGCTACCATTTTTTCCGGTTTCATATATATGCATTAACAGAAGACATTTGTTGTTCTTTCTTAAAGTTATTATAAAATATTGGCTGTATTCCCTGTGCTGTGCACTATACCCTTGTATAGATCATTTATTTTATACCTAGTTTATACTACTAGGTATAAACTTTTTTGTAAATAAGTTTATTTGTACCATTTTTTAGATCCCACATATAAGCAAAATCATATGATATTTGTCTTTGTCTGACTTACTTCACTCAGTATGACAGTCTCTAGATTCACCCATGTTGCTGCAAATGACATTATTTCATTCTATCTCACGGATGAGTAATAGTCCATTGTACATATATATGTACCACAGCTCGTACCTCTTAATACCGTTCTCCTACCTTACTCCTCCTACCAACCCTCTCCCCACTGGTAACCAGTTCTTTGTTCTCTACATCTGTTCCCGTTTTGTTATAGTCACTCGTTGGTTCATTTTTTAGATTCCACATGTAAACAATGTACCTAATTGTCTTCCTCTGTCTGGCTTCTTTCACTAAGCGTAATACCCTCCAGGTCCATCCATGTTGCTGCAGGTGGCAAAACTCCATTCCTTTGCATGGCTGGGTAATAGTGCAGTGTGTTTGGTTTTTAATCATGATCTATATCCAAGAGAATGTGGGTTTATTTGGGGAAGGGGTGGGGCCAATGGAAGGAACCACCTAATTCTCACCTTTTATCTCAGGCTCAGACCACAGCCTCCGTGAGACACTGGGGAGATGATTCATGGAGGAGGTATGACAGAAAGGCAATTGTGATTAAGACTTTGCCTTCCAATGCAGGGGATGCGGGTTCAATCCTTGGTCAGGGAGCTAAGATCTCAAGTTTCTCACAGCCAAAAAACAAAACATAAAACAGAGCATCTTGTAACAAATTCAATAAAGACTTTTTAAATGGTCTGCATTAAAAAAAAAAAAGAGGGCCTTTGGGAGTTTCTAAGGCTCCCCCATTTCCCCCTCAGTTGTGACATTATGAACACTCGAACAACTTAAACATATGGGAGCTTCAAATTCCTACCTGCCTTCTCCCTTCCCTCCTGACTTTCCTAGGGAAGTGGGCAAATAGAAAGATGGCCAGGCTGGAGATCTGGGTCCCTGGGTCTGCCCTTCCATGACTGTGTCACCCAAGAAATACATTTTCTATCTCTGGGCCTCAGTTTACCCATCTGTAAAGTGGAAATGAATGGACCAGGTAAAATGACAACTCGATTTTCCTCTGAGGTTTTTTTTTTTTTTCCCTCTCTCAATGGCCACTTCTGGGCCATTGGTTGAGACTGCCTGACACATTCTGTCGAGAAGTAAATTAGCAAATTCCTCCCCACTGCTTCCTCTCAGACAGCACAAAACCTGGCGTGCATTCAGAATTCTACTTGGCCGCTGTTTATAACACATATTCAATAGGTCTTCTCTGCAGGGTCCAGTTTTGGCTTCTTTGAGGGGTGGAGGGATAAATGAAAGTCACTGCAAAGCAGTTCAAGTGAGGAATCCTTCTAGATTATCACACGTAATATTTCCTCAATCTTGGTTTTTTTCACCTCTTCTTAATTCAACAGCAATTGTTTTTAGCAACTCAAATCCAATCAGATTTTCCCAAAACATTCAGTTTCATCTCTCTGGATGCAATTCTTCCTCTACACACTCATTTTTCATTGGCTTCTATGAAATGTTATTAAATCATATAATTACAAGAACAAGGAAGAATAGATCCTGGTTTCATGGGGTCTGAAGTTTATGCAATTTGACAGCCCTTTTGAAGGAAGAGAAAACTCAATTACAAATATAGAATTAGACACAAATACCATACTTATTCAGAATGAGAAGAGAAATCACAAGTTCCCACTTTTTAAAAAGGTGGAAAACCTGTGAAAGTGGAAGTTGCTCAGTCGTGTCCAACTCTTTGTGACCCATGGACTCTACAGTCCATGGAATTCTCCAGGCCAGATAGTGGACTGGTAGCCTTTCCCTTCTCCAGGGGATCTTCCCAACCCAGGGATCAAACCCATGTCTCCCGCATTATAGGCGGATTCTTTGCCAGCTGAGCCACAAGAAACTCTGTAAGTATCAAAAAGTCCAGAGAAAGAGATCATAATATTTATTATTAATGAATTACCTCTCACATGGCTACAACATTTTTACCCTAAACTTCTAACCACAAATTCTTAATCATTTCTTTATAAGACAATCATTTTGTAATAATGTCTTTTCTTAAAAGACTAGAATTCAGTATTTTCTTTAGCAGGGTTAATTGTTTTATGTTTGAAACACAAAAAAATGGAAATTCCTCACTGTTTGTAGCACTGCCACAGGTTGTGTCCTGGAACCACAGAAACTGATCAATTCTATTTTACATGATTTCCACCAAACAAAGGAGAGGGTACCGGGTGAGTATACCTGTTAAAGC
Source organism: Cephalophus harveyi (assembly GCA_006410635.1). Classification (NCBI taxonomy): domain Eukaryota; kingdom Metazoa; phylum Chordata; class Mammalia; order Artiodactyla; family Bovidae; genus Cephalophus; species Cephalophus harveyi. The sequence continues at coordinate 490,787 of SJYT01018594.1, forward strand.
TATTATGATGTTGTTCCTTAGTCGCTAAGGCCTGTCCAGCTCCTTTGCGACCCCATGGACTGTGGCCCACCGGGCTCCTCTGTCCATGGGATTTCCCAGATAAGAATACCGGAGTGGGTTGTCATTTACTTCTCCAGGGGATCTTACCAGCCCAGGAACGGAACCCAAGTCTCCTGCACTAGGAAGCAGATTCTTTCCCAGTGAGCTAGCAAGGAAGCCCCTGTTAAAGCATTCACGCATATTCTTGATAGGAAAGAACTACCGTTTGGACTAGTTATCATTCTAGCTGAGTCCTCTGCTCACAGGTTTACTCATCTGATGACTGAGAAAATTTTTCATAGACAAGCTCCTGGCTCTATTTCAAACCTTGTTTCTCCTCCCCAAACCTCTGGTGTCAGGCACCGTAGCACATATCCATATTGAAATAGGTTGTCTGATTCTGCACTCACTCGTAGGCCAGACCATCAGTGAGGAGTCATAACAGGTGGTAGGAGCATTTTTGGAAGCCATTTCTACATTGGAATGGCTAGATAAGCTTTCACATACAAATGACTTCAAACCGCTCAAGTATAGCCCATTGAATCCAGTCTAAATATATCCCTACATCAACTTTCCATTAGTAGTCACTTCAGCGACCTCTGACATTTGGGAGAGTGGAAAAAGACAGTAGTGGTAACCAACAACAATTAAAATATTTTACCTTGAAAAACGTTTAAAAACATGAAACAAATCTGATAAAGGACTGTTGTCTAAAATACATACAAAGAATCTTCAAGGTCAACAATAGAAAATGAACAACTCAGTTAAAAAATGAGCCAGAGGCCTTAATAGACACCACATCAAAGAAGATATGCAAATGGAAAATAAGCATATAAAAATATATTCAACATTATATGTCATTGCTACTGCTACGGCTGCTAAGTCGCTTCAGTCGTGTCCGACTCTGTGCAACCCCATAGACACCAGCCCATCAGGCTACCCTGTCCCTGGGATTCTCCAGGCAAGAACACTGGAGTGGGTTGTCATTTCCTTCTCCAATGCACAAAAGTAAGAAGTGAAAGTGAAGTCGCTCAGTCGTATCCCATTCTTCACGACCCCATGGACTGCAGCCTTCCAGGCTCCTCTGTCCATGGGATTTTCCAGGCAAGGGTACTGGAGTGGGGTGCAAATAAAAGTTACAACAAGATACCGCTACACACCTATGAGAATGGCCAAAATCCAAAACACTAACAACATCCAAAGTTAGTGAGGATGTGAAGAAATAGGAATTATCATTTGTTGCTGGTGGGAACATAAAATGGTACAATCACTGTGGAAGATCACTGAAGGTTTCTTACAAAATACCCTTACTCTACAATCCAGTGATCATGCATCTTGATATTTACTCAAATGAGTTGAAAATTTGTGTCCATACAAAAGCCTGCATGGAGATATTTATGGCAGCTTTATTCACAATTGTCACAACTTGGAAGCCACCAAGATGTCCTTCAGTAAGTGAATGGATAAGTAAACTGTGGTCCATACAGGTAACAGAATATTAGTCATGGGTAATAAGGAACCAGTTACTGAGCCATGAGAACAAGATGGAGGAAATTTAAATGCATGTTACTAAGTGAAATGGCAAGCCACTCCAGTGTTCTTGCCTGGAGAATCCCAGGGACAGGGGAGCCTGGTGGGCTGCCGTCTCCGGGGTCGCACAGAGTCGGACACGACTGAAGCGACTTAGCAGCAGTAGCAGCAAGTGAAAGAAACCAATCTGACAAGATTGCATGCTAGATTATGCCAACTACATAACATTCTGGAAAAGACAAAACTATGGAGACAGTAAAAAGATCAAGGGGTTATCAGAGGTTATGGGGGAGGGAGGAAAGAATAGGCAGGACACAGAGGATTTGTAGGGCAATGAAACTGTTCTATATGATAATACAATGATGGATACATGTTATTATACACGTTTGCATAGGGAATGGAAAAGGTCAGCTATTTGTTGAATCAATGAACCAGAGGATGATAAAGAGAGTTTCTACCGTCCAACATTTGTTGAATGTTGCTACATTTGCTACCATTTGTTGAATTTTGCTGCATATCAGATAGTGCTACTTGCCTTATATTACAACTTTTAAACCTTCACAGCAGCCCTGTGGCATATATGTGTGTGTGCTAAGTCACTTCGGTTGTGTCCTAATCTTTGTGACACCATGGACTATAGCTGGCCAGGCTCCCCTGTCCATGGGAGTCTCCAGGCAAGAACACTGGAGTGGGCTGCCATGCTCTCCTCTAGGGGATCTTCCTGACCCAGGGATCGAAACTGTGTCTCTTGGCTCTCCTTGCATTGGCAGGCAGGTTCTTTATGACTAGCGCCACCTGGGAAGCCTTCACAGCAGTTCTATTCAGTTCAGTTCAGTCGCTCAGCCGTGTCCGACTCTTTGCGACCCCATGAATCGCAGCACGCCCTGCCTCCCTGTCCATCACCAACTCCCGGAGTTCACTCAGACTCACGTCCACCAAGTCAGTGATGCCATCCAGCCATCTCCTCCTCTGTCGATCCCTTCTCCTCCTGCCCCCGATTCCTCCCAGCATCAGAGTCTTTTCCAATGAGTCAGCTCTTCACATGAGGTAGCCAAAGTACTGGAGTTTCAGCTTCAGCATCATTCCCTCCAAAGAAATCCCAGGGCTGATCTCCTTCAGAATGAACTGGTTGGATCTCCTTGCAGTCCAAGGGACTCTCAAGAGTCTTCTTCGACACCACAGCTCAAAAGCATCAATTCTTCAGCACTCAGCTTTCTTCACAGTCCAGCTCTCACAACCATACATGACCACTGGAAAAACCATAGCCTTGACTAGACGGACCTTAGTCAGCAAAGTAATGTCTCTGCTTTTGAATATGCTATCTAGGTTGGTCATAACTTTTCTTCCAAGCAGCTCTATTAGTACTATCAATTTAGACAGAAAGAAACTGAGGCTCTGAAGTACAGTACAATGTGTTACCAGCAGCCCTACTTACAAGTGGTCAGTGAAGCTGGGATTCAGACAACGGTGTACCAGGCTCCACTGAATCATGCTGCCTTAATCCAGGACTTCAGAAGATGTACTATCCTGCCTATCTTTATTATTATTCGCATAATGGTTTAGTAGTACTTGCCTTGAAGTCTTCCCTGAGGTTGTGCACATAAAAGTTAAAAATGAGATCACAGAACAGAGAACATCTTCTAATTGTGAAATGCTACATGTATTTGTCAGGATCCAATCAGAAAACAAACTGCTAAAGGTCTTTCAAACAGAGGGAGTTTAATAGAGGGAATTGACAACCCAAATGATGGAAGAGCTGAGACATCAACAGGAAGTGAGGAAGCAACCGAGAAGCTGGCAAGAGCAAGGAGCAGCTACCTCTCTTGAGCTGGAGGGATAACAACAGAAGCTAGCTTTGCCAGAACCAGAAGTTGGGGCATCCTGTAAGTGCTAGAGCCCTAGTGGGGGCTGCCCATGAAGCTGAAATAAGAGAGGGAGGAGCTGTCCTAGCAGAGATTGAGCCAAGGAGAAACAGCAGCTACAGGTGATGCTTCCGGAAGCAGAGAGTGGGTAGAAATACCCTGGCTTCTCCCCTCCATCACTCTCTAGTTTTCTAGCATATTTCCCATCAGCCTGTCCTTTCTGAGAGGCTGGGAACCAGACTTTCCTATGATGCAGAGAATGGCACAGAAGGGAAAGAATAAGGAGTAGGTTTGAGGGCAAGATTGCTATTAAATGGGCTTCCCAAGTGGCACTGGTGGCAACGCGCCTGCCAATGCGAGAAACGTAAGAGACGTGGGTTCAATCTCTGGGTTGGGAAGATCCCCTGAAGGAGGGCATGACAACCCTCTCCAGTATTCTTGCCTGGAGAACCTCCATGGACAGAGGAGCCTGGTGGGCTACGGTCCATAGCGTCACAAAGAGTCAGACACAACTGAAGCGACATAGCATGCACACACGCACTGCTATTAAACACACCATCATATATGCAAGATACTGGTATTATAGGAGAGAACTGCAGGGTGCCAATTAACAAGCGGAGGAGGGATTAGACACAAGATTCCAAAACATCATGCAAAGTTTTCTTCTCCTAGAACAAACACTGTGAGAATACAGTGAAAAATATTCAACCAGGAGATCCCACATTTCCTGATAAAAGCTTGACTACACAATACCGATGGGGCGGAGGAGCAGAGAAAGAAAAGGGAGGTGGATGGTTAATACATTCTATCCTGCCTGAAACCAAGCTGCAAAAGGATAACACTCCAAGGCTAGGGTTTATTTTCATCTTAAAGAGAAGCCTCGGGACTGATGGAAGTGACCTGCCCTCCTCTGAAGGGGCCTCTGGTGAGGAGATGTGATGAACTCAGCCCCGGAGACTCGGAATGACACCGTCCTTCTGGTTCCGACGATCCGTCAGAAACTGACAGCCTCCCCGTCCAGCAGTCAGCCTGGGCAGAGGCAGCTCTGGCTATTCCTGCTTAAGGGTGGGTATGGGAGGGAGAGAGCAGCTCCAGCCTGAAGCCACTATTCCCACTTCACTCTTCATCGATGCTCTGCCCTGGATCCAATCTTGAGGGGCTAACGAAGTTCCAGTGAAGCATTCTGAGCACCATTGCTCCACCAAGCCTGGTGTCGGCAAATAGCTCCTGAGTCTAGGGCTGTCGGTCCCCATCTGCCTTGGAAGCTGCCAGCACCCTATGCTGTAGCCTCATAAACCACATTCAGCTCTGTGGGGTACGTGTCCTCTCTCCCCTGCAGCTGGAACACCCTACAGCTTCTCTTCAGGTTAGCACTGACTCAGCTGTCAGTAAATATCACTTCCTCATGTAAGTCCTCTATGTATGAGTGAGGTCGCTTCAGTTGTGTCCGACTCCCTTCCACTGTATGGACCATAACCCGCCAGGCTCCTCTGTCCACGGGATTCTCTAGGCAAGAATACTGGAGTGGGTTGCCATGCCCTCCTCCAGGGGATCTTCCTGACCCAGGGATCAGACCCGTGTCTCTTAAGTCTCCTGCACTGGCAGGCAGAGGTTCTTTACCACTAGCGCTTATTTACCTGGAGAGCCCCAAAACTGAACTTCTAAAGTGGTTTCACAGTACCTTGTACTTATCCTTACTGGTACACTCTACTTCTATTACTCATGGAATGACCTAGACCTGAGGTCAGCAACTACAACCAGTGGGCCAAGGCAATCCATTGTCAGTTTGTGTGAATAAAGTTTTATTGGCACACAGCCATGTCCATTCATTTACACATTGTCTCTGGCAGCTTTCACACTACAATGGCTGACCTGAGTAGTTGCAACCGAGACCGTATGTCTGGGGATCTTTATAAATGTACATCTAAAGTTAAAATCTTTAATCCTCTTTGCGTCTTTCTGTTGACTTCAGGATAGCATCTAAACTCAGAGAACAACAACAAGAACAAAAGTTATTAGTCTGAAATCTAAAACAGATAATCAGGTGATGTGTACTGGACACTCCAAGATCAGTATAAGCATGAAGCACCTAGCACAGTACTCAACACGATGCCGTCATGTGACAATGTCAGTTTCCTACATTTCAACATCCTATGCCTATTGCATCTGCAGCTTTCAAAGTGAACAGACATCAGATCTGCTCATTATGTAGTTCTAAGGAGTTCTGCATTACCACTGGCCTGACTATATTTGTGCACTTTACATAAAAACAAATCAAGACCACACTTAAGTTAAAGACTGTACAGTGAACAGTTAGGGCATTCTGTTTACTCATCCAACTAAATGCTCATTTATTCAACAAACATTTACATAGCATTGATGCTAAATCAGGCAGTGGGTAAGATATAAGATATAAGAATTGCAGGGAAGGAATGGAGACTCAGATGTAGAGAATGGACACGGTAGAGGAGGGGTGAGTGGGACAAATGGGGAAAGCAGCATCAACATACATACGCTATCATATGTAAAATGGATAGTTGGTGAGAAGTTGCTGTATAACACAGGGAGCCCCGTCTGGTGCTCTGTGATGACCTAGAGGGACGGGAGGGAAGCTCAATAGGGAGGGGATATGGGTATAATGATGGCTGATTCAGGCTTCCCAGGTACTGCTAGTGGTAAAGAATCCACCTGTCAATATAGGCGTTCGATCTGTGGTCTGGGAAGATCCCCTGGAGGAAGACATGGCAACCCACTCCAGTATTCTTGTCTGGGAAATTCCACAGACAGAGGAACCTGGCGGGCTATGGTTCATAAGGTTGCAAAGAGTCTGATACGACTGAAGTGACTTAGCATGCACACATGGCTGATTCGCATTGTACAGCAAAAGCCAACACAACATTGTAAAAATTATTTAAAAAATAAAAATGGATAAATAGAACAGACGACAACAACAACAAATGGAAAGAAAAGATCAACTGTTCTCAAGCTTACTCCTGAGGTTATTTTAAATGAAACAAGTGGTATCATTTGACAAGATAGAGCGTGGACAAAGGAACAGTATAAAACAGCATCCCCACCAAAGGATGCTGACAGCACCAATTTCCCCAGTCGCATGTGAAGTTGCGAACTCTTCAGGCATCCCCCGGGCTGGACCGTCCAGAGCTCTTCTCACCAAGTGAACTTCAGAGTCGCCTGCTGGGCGCCCTCCCGCAGCCATGTCCAAGGACGGAACCCAGCCGGGGGCCTCAAACAGGCAGAAATATTTATGCCACATCCAGAAAACCAAACCTCAGAGACGGAGCTGATGCCACTTGAAAGGAATCGGGGTGGAATCTCCGGAGATTAAGAAAGTGACAGTGACCAAGATGCAAGAGGGGAGAAGGGTGAGAAGAAGCAGAGATTAAAGCAGCGGGGCCATTTGTTATTTTGATTTGTGCCTTTTTCTGTTTCAAAGGGAATTAAGGGAGATGAATTAAGACTTCGTTAGATCCCGACAGCTTCAGGAATATTAATCCGTCTTCCATTTACAATAAGACTTACCGGTCTCTGCAAGGTCAGGGTGAAGGAAAGAGAAAGCTGTTGATGTGTTCCCGTCCCGCGGCCCTGTGCCCCCCGCCTCTCGCCTCTGGTCACTTTCCCTTTCATGCCTTTGTTTGACACATAGGAAAGAATCATGAGGTGTTGAGTATCGTTAACTTCCAAACACCTATGAAATCAGTAGGAAAGTGCAAACACTGCGGACCCCAACCGTCTCTGCCAATGATCCGTCCTAAAGTCCTCCCCTCTGGAGATGAAAAGAAAAGAGCTTGGCAGGCGGACAGTCTCAGGGAAAGAGGAGTGAATGAGCAGAAAGGGGACACGCAGGATAAATGAAAATATGATTGACTTCTTACCTCGGTCCGCTCACACATGGTTCTGAGCATTTAATAAACGGGTTGACACTCCGAGTTCCCCTCATTAGGGGAACGTGGAGACCTGGATTACCGTAAATCAGAAGGCCCGGTTATCAAAGCTTGTGATCTTTAACTGTGTCAGGGCGCCCTCCTGTCTGCTCATGGAGGCAACAACCCGCAAGCTGCAAAGAATTAGCCTCCAGGCCATGATTTAAGACACACACACACACACACACACACAGACACACCCGTGGAGGAGGTGGGAGGCTGGGCCAGGCAGGGGAAGGTTGCCCAGATAGCCCACTCAAGCCCTGCTGTCTCTGGGACGCATGGCACCTGTGGAGAGGACGGGGAAGGGTGAGGAATGAATGACCCTATGATGGACCAGGTAACAGACCTCTGTGCTTGGTGAGATTAGGAGCCAGCACTGGAAGCCTTTCAATCCTCTGGTTTTCCAGCCTACATCCACATCAAAATCTAGAGAGGCAGACGTAGGGAACAGACATGTGCACATGGGCTGGGGGTGTGCTGGAGACTGAGATTGGCCTACGGGCACTGCCATGTGTAAACCAGACAACTAGTGGGAACGTGCTCTAGCACAGGGAGCTCAGCTCAGTTCTCTGTGAGGACCGAGATGGATGCGATGTGGAGGGAAGGTCCAAGAGAAAGGGATCGATGCACACATATGGCTGACTCGGGCTTCCCTGCTGGCTGAGACAGTCAAGAATCTGCCTGCCATGCGGAAGAGCCAGGTTCAATCCCTGAGTCGGGAATATCCTCCGGAGAAGGGAATGGCTACCCACTCCAATATTTTTGCCTGGAGATCCCATGGACAGAGGAGCCTGGCAGGCTACAGTCCATAGGGTTGTAAAAAGTAGGACACGACTGAGCAGCTAATACTTACTATAGCTGATTCACTTCGTTGTACAGCAGAAACTAATACAATGTTGTAAAGCAACTATACCCCAATTTAAAACAAAAAATCTAACGCAAAACTGCTGGGCAATTTGTAATAAAGACATATCTATCCCCAGACTTAAAAACTGCACCCAATTAACATGTACACACTGCTGTATTTAAAATGGATAACCAACAATGTCCTACTGTAGAGTACATGGAACTCTGCTCAATGTTATGTGGCAGCCTAGATGAGAAGGGAGATTGGGGGAGAATGGATACATGTACATGTATGGCTGAGTTCCTTTGCTGTCCACCTGAAACTATCACAACATTGTTAATTAGCTATATTCCAAAACAAAACAAAGTTTTTAAAAATTTTAAAAATTGCATCCAAGAGAAATCAATGCACATATCCACAAAAAGATTTGCAAGCTAATGTTCACAGCTGCTTCATAATTATCCCAAACTGGAACCAACCCAATTATTCTTCATGGGGAGAATAGATTAAGCTACTGTGGCGCATCCATACAGTGGAATAGTATCAGCAAAGGAAAAAAACCTCCTGATACAGTAAACAACATGAATGAATCGCACAGATCTAGTGTTGAGTGAAAGACACCAAACACAAGAAAGTACACACTGCTTTTATGTGAAGTTCAAACGCAGGCAAAACTAACCTATGGCAGTATTATAAAAGAGAACAGTAGCAAGATAGAAAGACATGATTAGAGGCATAAGGGAAATTTCTGGGGAGTTGGAAAAATTCTGTGTCTTAACTGGGATGATGGTTACATGAGCAGATACATTCATAAAAACTCACCATTCACTTTAGTTAATTGTTGCATATTTTAGGAAGGGAGGTCCAAGAAGGAGGGGAAATATGTTTCAGTTCAGTTCAGTCGCTCAGTCGTGTCTAACTCTTTGAAACCCCATGGACTGTAGCACACCAGGCTTCCCTGTCCATCACCAACTCCTGGAGCCTATTCAAACTCAAGTCCATCAAATTTGTGATGCCATCCAACCATTTCCTCCTCTGTTGTCCCTCTCTCCTCCTGCCTCAGTCTTTCCCAGCATCAGGGTCTTTTTCAATGAGTCAGTTCTTTGCATCAGGTGGCCAAAGTACTGGAGTTTCAGCTTTAGCATCATTCCTTCCAAAGAACACCCAGGACTGATCTCCTTTAGAATGGACTGGTTGCATCTCCTTGCAGTCCAAGGGACTCTCAAATGTCTTCTCCAACACCACAGTTCAAAGTATCAATGATATGCTGGGGCAGCCTTGGAAACATTGCAGGGGGCAGGCACTCCAGGTGAAGCATGTGCAAAGGTCCTGAAATCCACTTTATTTATTTGTTTTTGTAGTATGTTATTGTGATATAATTTGGTGGAGGGGGGTATAGTTTATACATATGTATACCCATGGCTAATTCATGTTGATGTATGGCAGAAACCAACACAATACCATAAAACCATTATCCTCCAACTAAATTTTAAAAAATAGTTGCATATTTTAGTATGTCTGAACTACACCCCCCCAAAAAATTACATTGCAATATCATACTGCAAAAACAAATAAATGATTAAATGTGGATTTCAGAGCCTTTCTACAGGCTTCACCTGGATTACCTGCCCCCTTGCAATATTTTCAAAGCTGCCCCAGCATATCATTCAAGTCTTAGCTTAACCATCACCCATTCAGAGCTCAGCTATTCTCTGTTGCATGATCCTATCTTGTTTGTTTTCATCTTGCTAATTATGCTCAGAAATTGTCTTCTGTACGTGTTTGCTTGTTCTCTGCCTGCTCCTTTAGTCCCATCTGAACTGTAAGCCCCTGAGGGAAAAGGGTCTTATCCAGCCTCAGAGCTGCTTTACTGGACTCTGGCTTCTGGTTGAGGTTTGGCCCATGGGAAACCCTAGCAGAAGACTAAAAGAAAAGGAGAGTGGGGGGTGAGGATCCTGCCCCTACCTGGTGAGCTCTCTCCCAGCTGGCTGCATCTCTAGATCTGTGGTTGTCAACTGGGGATAGTGGTGCCTCCAGGGGACATGGGGGAATTCTGGAGGGCACCGCTGGTATCCAGTGGGTAGAGGCCATGGATGCTGCTAGACACCCTACAATGCACAGGACATCCCCCACCACAGAGAATTCTCCAGCTCTAAATAACAAGTGTCACAGTTAAGAAAGCCCATTCTAGACAAAGGGCACAGTTCACCTCAGGACTTCTCACCATGGAGACGTCCAGATACAGGTAACAATGCCCCCTTCCTTCAGGTCTAGGGGTTGAAAAATCCCCAGTGTTAGGACTTCCCAGGTAATCCAGTGACTAAGACTCTGCCTGCCAACGCAGGGGATGTGAGTTCGGATCTCTGGTCTGGGAAGATTCCACGGCGTGGAGCAACTAAGCCCGTGCATCACAACTACTGGGCCTGTGTTACAGGGTCCTTGCTCCACAATGAGAAAGGCTTCTGCAGAGAGAAGCCCAAGTACCGCAGCTGGAGAGCAGCCCCACTTGCCGCAAGTAGAGAAAGTCCCTACGGCAACGAAGACCATGCATGCGGGCTAAGTTGCTTGGGTTGCGTCCGACTCTTCTGCAAACCCATGGACTGTAGCCCACCAGGCTCCTCTGTCCGTGGGAATTCTCCAGGTAAGAATACCAGAGTGGGTTGCCATGCCCTTCTCTAGGGGAATCTTCCTGACACAAGGATCAACTCTGCATCTCTTATGTCTCCTATATTGGCAGACGGGTTCTTTACCACTAGTGCCACCTGGGAAGCCCAATGAAGACCCAGTGTAGCCAAAAATTAAAAATAACTAACTAACTAAATAAAAAATTTTAATGCTTAAAAAATAATTCCAATATTGCTAGCTCCTGGGTACTGTACTACCCGTTACGCTTCTTCCATATTCCACCCATGTCTCTGTCTTAGCTCCTTTATGAAACTCTTCAAATTATCCTAGTCTATAGCTATTCTCTCTCCCATAGAACCGTGATAGACACACTATTTCATCTCCAGCAGCTAAGCGTCCAGTAAATATCAATAAGTATCTGCAAAATTAACTAAGTAATTAATAATGGAGGCTCTCCCTAGGAGATCTGGATTTAGAAGTCAATAATAAATCTTGGAACTTACCACTGTTAAAAGATTTCCCAGGTGATCCTAGAAAAATACCCTTATGTATTAATGAGGAAACTGAGGCCCAGGTGAGGGGAAACGACATTTTCAGGGTCACAACTTTTTGAGGAGTAGTCTAGAGTCGAGAAAGTCCCTGGTCTTGATATTGATTCTGAATACCATGATACTTTGCCATTTTTCCTTGAACTGTTTTTTCCATAACATTGCCAATTCCTCTGGACATAAAGCAGATCCTGAAATCCAGACCTCCCAAATGTCAAACAGGAACATTTAAGCTGTGAGATTCTGATTCATCTACACATGGCTCTGAACACCCAGGGCTGGAGGGACTAATCTACAGATGGACAAAAACGCCGAGCACAGATATTTCTGGCTCAGTCCAAGATTCTGCCACATCCAAGCTCCTTGACTTGCTAAGATGCAGTTCCCTTGTGTGGAAATTGGAGATGATAGAGTATATCACTCAGGTTTGGTTCTAAGGCCTCCATGAGAGGATATTTATGAATTGTGTGGCCAAGTACTGGGCACAGAGTAAAATTTCAGAGGGCAGTGTTGATGGCTGAGCTGTCCTCCAGTCCAGTTCTCCACCTTTGGTGTTCTAGAATCGAATCCTCAGAGCTCCCAATGTTACTGGGCAAACATAACTTTTTCTTGATCAGTCACTAAGTTGCATCTGACCCTTTGCAACCCCACAGACTTCAGCACAGTAGGCCTCCCTGTCCTTCACTATCTCCCTGAGTTTGCTCAAACTCATGTTCACTGAGTCAGTAATACCATCCAACCATCTTATCCTCTATCATCCCCTTCTCTTCCTGCCTTCTATCTTTCCCAACATCAGGGTCTTTGCCAGCGAGTTAGCACTTCGCATCAGGTGGCCAAAGTATTGGAGCTTCAGCATCAGTCCTTCCAATGAATATTCCGGGTGGATTTCCTTTAGGATTGACTGGTTTGACCTCTTTGCAGTCCAAGGGACTCCCAAGAGTCTTTTCCAGCACCACATTTCAAAATCAACTTGAATCTTAAAAAAAAAAAAAAAAAAGGAAATTCAACCCTCTGTAGTCTTGGCTAAAATATAGGCTGTGGAAAAGCCAGTCCCCAGGCACTAAGGTCCAAACTGGGGGTTTAAATGTTTACAGTAGGCTTAAACTTGCCAGTGGTGGGTGGGGTGGGGATGGAGAATCTGCATTCCTTTGTGAGTTTAAGACAGGCTTCCCCTAGGTTTTCTCAAATGAGTGGAATTAGCATCTCACATTTATCTTCTCTCTTTACACCCAGATTCAAGTCTTTAACACTGGGAAACTTTCAGGTTTTGTAATCAGGAAGAGAGAATTGGCTGGGAAGAAAGAAAAAAGAAGCTTATCTTCTTTCCTCGACAACTTGAGGGCACTTTGGAGATGTGAACACTGATTAGTCCAAGAGAAAACCAGAAAGGTGGGCTTTTAGTATAATTTAGACCCAAGGATGTTCCCAAGAGATGGCAAGCAGAAGGGAAAATTTCTTTAATGGCCATTGCATTTAAGTTCGGCACTTTCTAATTCTGAGACTTGGGTTCTTCTTTTGGAAACTGGGGATCTATTCATCCCATGTGGTCAAGGTAATGACTGACTTGGCTTGAATCCACACACATTTTTTTTTCAGTGTTTTTATTTACCTGTTGGCTGCCCTGGGTCTTTTTGCTATGGTTGGGCTTTCTCTAGTGGCTGAAAGCAGGGGCTACTCTCTAGTTACGGTGTGCAGGCTTCATTGTGGCGACTTCTCTTGTTCCAGAAGACAAGTTCTAAACGCAAGGGCTTCAGCAACTGAGGCACACAGGCTTAGTTGCTCCGCAGTTTGTGGAATCCTCCCAGATCAGGGAACCAACCTGTGTCTCCTGCACTGGTAGGCAGATTCCTATCCACTGTGCCACCAGGGAAGTCCTTGAATCTACATAGAGTTGAAGGAATTATTTCAGTTCAGTGCAGTTCAGTCGCTCAGTCATGTCTGACACTTTGCAACCCCATGGACTGCAGCATGCCAGGCTTTCCTGTCCATCATCAACTCCCAGAATTTACTCAAACTCATGTCCATCGCGTCGGTGATGCCATCCAACCGTCTCATCCTCTGCCATTCCCTTCTCCTCCTGCCTTCGATCTTTCCCAGCATCAGGGTTTTTTCAAATGAGTCAGTTCTTTGCATCAAATTGTCAAAGGATTGGAGTTTCAGCTTCAGCATCAGTCCTTCCCATGAATATTCAGGATTGATTTGCTTTAGGATTGACTGGTTGGATCTCCTTGCAGTTCAAAGGACTCTCAAGAGTCTTCTCCAACACCACAGTTCAAGAGTATCAATTCTTCAGCACTCAGCTTTCTTTATACTCCAACTCTCACATATATACATGACTACTGGAAAAACCATAGCTTTGACTAGACAGACCTTTGTTGGCAAAGTAATGTCTCTGCTTTTCAATATGCTGTCTGGGTTGGTCATAGCTTTTCTTCCAAGGAGCAAGTGCCTTTTAATTTCATGACTGCAGTCACCATCTGCAGTGATTTTGGAGCCCCCCAAAATAAAGTCTCTCGCTGTTTCCATTGTTTCCCCATCTATTTGCCATGAAGTGATGGGACTGGATGCCATGATCTTCGTTTTCTGAATGTTGAGCTTTTAGCCAACTTTTTCACTCTCTTCTTTCACTTTCATCAAGAAGCTCTTTAGTTCTTCTTCACTTTCTGCTATAAGGGTGGTGTCATCTGCATATCTGAGGTTATTGATATTTCTCCCAGCAGTCTTGATTCCAGCTTGTGCTTCATCCAGCCAGGTATTTCGCATGATGCATTCTGCATAAAGTTAAATGAGCAGGGTGACAATATACAGCCTTGATGTACTCCTTTTCCTATTTGGAACCAGTCTGTTGTTCCATGTCCAGTTCTACCTGTTGCTTCTTGACCTGCATACAGATTTTTCAGGAGGCAGGTCAGGTGCCTCCTGATATTCCCATCTCTTCAGAATTTTCCACAGTTTGTTGTGATCCACACAGTTAAAGCCTTTGACATAGTCAATAAAGCAAAAGTAGATGTTTTTCTGGAACTTTCTTGCTTTTTCAATGATCCAACAGATGTTGGCAATTTTATTTCTGGTTCCTCTGCCTTTTCTAAATCCAGCTTGAACATCTAGAAGTTCATGGTTCATATATTGCTGAAGCCTGGCTTGGAGAATTTTGAGCATTACTTTACTAGTGTGTGAGATGAGTGCATTTGTGTGGTAGTTTGAGCATTCTTTGGCATTGCCTTTTTTGGGGATTGGAATGAAGACTGACATTTTCCAGTCCTGTGGCCACTGCTGAGTTTTCCAAATATGCTGGCATATTGAGTGCAGCACTTTCACAGCATCATCTTTTAGGATTTGAAACAGCTCAACCAGAATTCCATCACCTCCACTAGCTTTGTTTGTAGTGCTACTTCCTAAGGCCCACTTAACTTTGCATTCCAGGATGTCTGGCTCTGCGTTACTGATCACACCATCATGGTTATCTGGGTCATGAAGATCTTTTTTGTATAGTTCTTCTGTGTATTCTTGCCACCTCTTCTTAATATCTTCTGCTTCTGTTAGATCCATAACATTTCTGTCCTTTATTGTGGTCATCTTTGCATGAAATATTCCCTTGGTATATCTCATTTTCTTGAAGGAATTATTTACTACATGCAATTTTTTGTGATGCTTTTTTTCATGAATACTCTGTCATTGTCCGTTGTCCCCAAGGAATATCACTTGAATTCTTTCTTCAAATTAGATAGCTAGAGGACTTCCCTGGCAGTCCAGTGGTTAAGACGCTGTGCTTCCAATGCAGAGGGCATGGGTTTGACCCCTGATTGGGGAACTAAGATCCTGCATGCCCCATGGTGCAGCCAAAATAAATTAGATAGCTAGAACATTTTATCATAGAACATTTGAACAGTATATATAGAAGAATAATGACAATAGCAAAAGTCTCCTGAAATCCCAGCCTCCTAAGACAGCCCCCATTAACATCTGAGGAATGCCCTTTCACACATCAGGCCTCCCAGGTGGCTCAGCGGCTAAGAACCTGCCTGCCACACAGGAGACTCAACACACTCAGGTTCGATCACTGGGTCAGGAAGATCCCCTGGAGAAGGAAATGCAACCCACTCCAGTAGTTTTGTCTGAGAAATCCCATGGACAGAGAACCTGGTGGACTACAGTCCATAGGGTCGCAAAGAGTTGGACATGGCTGAGCATCTGAGCACATTTTCATGCATCTCTTTATGCACTTTATGCTGCTTTTTAAAAAAGCAACCTGGTGTTGGAATCAGCTATGATTTGTGAGTTTTAATCCAGCTCTATATAGCACTTGAGATTTCATGGCTGGGTAAGGATTTCATCTCTCTGGGCCTCGCTACCTAAATCTATAAAATAGTGTGTATCTCCCCTAGGGAAGCTGTAGCAACATTTCCACAAGTTAGGTGGCTTAAAAGAGCAGAAATCGCTTCTCTCTCAGTTCTGGGGGACAGAAGCCCCAAATCAAGATGTCAATAGGGGTGCACCTTCTGGAGTTTCTGAAGGCAAATTGATTTAACACCTCTTTCCTAACTTTTGGCTTATCTCCTGCATCACAGGCAAATTCTTTATTGCTGAGCCACCAGGGAAGCCCTCTTAACTTCTGATGACTGCTGCCAATCATTGGTTTTAGGGGGCTGGAGTCACTTCATTCAGATGTCTGCTTCCATATTTTCATGTCCTTCTCCTCCATGTCTATTCTTCTCTTAGTGGGAAGGGCACTTGTCATTAGATGCAAGCCCCAGCATATTTATTGGAAGGACTGATGTTGATACTGAAACTCCAATCCTTTGGCCACCTGATGCAAAGAGCTGACTCACTGGAAAAGACCCTGATGCTGGGAAAGATTGAGGGCAGGAGGAGAAAGGAGTGACAGAGGATGAGTTGGTTGGATGGCATCAACGACTCAATGGACATGAGTTTGAGCAAACTCGGAGAGATAGTGAAGGACAGGGAAGCTGGCGTGCTGCATTTCATGGGGTCACAGAGTCGGACACAACTTAGCAAATGAACAATGACCAAGATCATCCAAGATGATCTGACCTCAAGAATCCTAACTGAAGTACATGTGCCAAGATCTTTGTCTAAAGAAACTCACATTCACAGTCTCCAGGTGAACATATTCTTGCTGGGGGGAAGAGGGGTTTGGTTGGGGTTCCCCAATTAACCTAGTACAAATGAGTATAGTTTCTTCCAAGAGTTACTGTGCTAAACAAGCTAGATGGGATAATGTATACACAGTTCTTGGCATGTAAAAGATGATCAATAAATGCTGTGCATTAATAATCTTATCTGGAGGGCACTATTTCTTGAGATCTTTTCTGGAGGAATAAAGTAAGATATAAATAAACAAACAAACCTGAATGAGTAATTGTGAAGTTCAGAGGGGTGCCAAAAATGTGGTTTTCTTGAATCTCTAGGAGTTCTCTCTCGTATTTTAAAGAGATTATATATATATATACACATATATGTATATATACATATATATGTATATATTTATGCTCTGATCTTTTCGCCTACTCTGTCCCTATAATTTCTCTCTTCTCTCCAGCTTTCTTTCTTCCTGTGGCAGCTCAACAGGTTGGCCATTTTACTTGGGAAAAAAGAAAGCTTCAGAGGGCAGGGATGCTTTTAAATCAATTAGGCGAATTACAGTTTATTTAGAATGAAAAACCTCCCATTCATTTCAACATGGAGCTTTTCATGAGTTTGTGACATTGAGGTTCAATAGAAATTCTTTGCAGCTTCATTATTTTGAGGCACAGAGTTGCTGTGATATTTTTTGAAAATCTGATAAATGAAAATCAAGTCTTAGGAAAGCTGAATGAGGAAGTGGCTGTTCACCACACAAAAAGACGTGTCCTTGACCAAAAGATGCTCCTAGCGCATTTCTGGCAGCTTGATTTTACAAGAGGTGGGCAATAATAAAGCAAGGAAAACAATGGAGTCAGAGTCCAGAGAAGTAGTTTATTCTGGGCTAGGCTACCCTCTAACTGTGTGGCATCTGCTGGGAGAGTAACCTCCCTTGATTTTTCTACTGTAAAATGAAGGAGACTTAGAAGTCATAATGACTAAATTCTCCCAGCTTCGACCTTCTAGAGCCCATCAGCCAACACTTTCCATTCATCCTTCAAAAGAGTTAACTTCACTCCCTTCATCAGTGGCCAGGGAAGGATTTGAGTTGAATTCAGCACATTTTCTGCAGTTGAAACTCCCCTCATGGCATTTGTTGACTTGGGATCTTCCAGGACTTTTGCTCTAAGAACAGGACGTTCCGAAATGAATGAGCAAGACAGGAAATAAGCCAACCCGGCACAGGAAGCTGAATAACACTCTCAAGACAATGCATTCAGACCGGTCCCAAGACTGTGGGTCCACTTATCCAGTAGCAGGTTCCCAGGTGAAGCCCATGGACGGACAAAGCAAGAAGGACTTTTGTGACTAGAAGGAGATTTGGCTTTTCTCATAAAGGAGTAGCTTAAACAAGGGCCGACCACATTTTCTAATTCCTGGTCCATCCCATCACATGTTATACAGAATCGGTGCTTGGCAAGAATGATTCTTGTGACCCAGTGGCTCTTTGTCAACTAGTCGGGAGGCACAGAGGACAAATTATTTCCTAGGGAACACTGACCACGGGGAAGAATTTCCATCAACTCAGGTGGTGGGAGAAAATATGGACAGAGAGGAATACATTATGGATATGGTTGAGCCGTTGGTCTAGGTGTCCACACCCTGTTAATCCCCAGTTTGCCCCTTACCCCTTCCCTTCTGGGCCCCAGTTTCATAATGGTCCACGTTATCATCCTTATAATCAACATCACTTTCTTCTTCTCTTCCTCCTCCTCCTTCTCCTCCTCCTCCTTCTCCTCCCCTCCTTCACCTGCCCCTTTCCCTTCTCCTCTTCCTCATCTTCCTTCCTCCTTCCATTTCTCCTCATCATAATCTTCATTGTCTCAATCAGCAGCACATCTGCCATTTTTTCCATGTTTACTGTATATCTGACAATACGCTAAGTACTTTATATTCACTTTCTCATAACCATCACAACCAGTCTTAGGAGGTGGGGTTTCCTCCTCTAAATAGATACTGAGCAGAGGATTTAAGTGCACATAGCTTTTTTGGTGGGGGAGTGGGGGTGATCCCAGCAAACATGGGGAGAGAGGCAGAGACAGGGAGGAAAGCAGAAATGAAAGTTGCATTAATGAGCAGTTAGTGGTGAGGTTAACTGGGGCATAGTCCAGCCAACGAACACCAGGACCTCCTACAAATCTGAGTACCCTGAAGAATTCTCCCAGTGAGAGAGGAGAGTTACTAACCACATCTCATTCCCCCCAGCTGAGCTGACGCCTGGGGGTGTCCACTCCCTGGTGCTTCTGATCTGCCCCATCCTGGACAGTCAGAGAAAGCCCTTAGGCAGCGGGACTGAACGTTAGCATATTGAGAACTGCCCACCTCACCTAGGGCTTCCCTGGTGGCTCAGATGCTAAAGAAGCTGCCCGCAGTGCAGGATACCTCGGTTAGATCCCTGAGTTGGGAAGATCTCCTGGAGAAGAGAATGGCTACCCACTCCAGTATTCTTGCCTGGAGAATTCCATGGACAGAGGAGCCTGGGAGATTCAGTCCACGCACAAAGAGTTGGACTGAAGCAAGTGAGCACACACGCACACGGCTTGTGGGATCTTAGTTCCCCCAGTCAGGGATCAAACCCACATTCCCCGTGGTGGAAGCATGGAGCCCTAACCACTGGACCGCCAGGGTGGTCCCTACCCTACACTATTAATCCCTATAACGATCTGGGCCTCTGGTCTCCCACCTAGAATATGATGTTTTCAAAAGGACAATGAGGACATTACCTGGGGTAGAGTCTAACAAGATAAGGTGACAGGGAAAACAAGGCAAATTCAAACTCCTTTTTCCCTCCCAATAGTGTGCCACATCAGGCAGCTACAACTGGCCACTGTGTACGTGTCTTAAATAGGAGGAGATAATGTCTGTAGAAATCTGTAGATGTCTAGCCAGGTCCATCCCTGTGAGCTGCCTGGAGTCAAAGCTTGGTTCTACTTCTTTCCTCGGCTCCTTATACTCTGTTCTCAACCCAAGAGCAGAGTGGTCCTACTTAAAAAAAAAAAAAAGACAGCTCATATCATGCCTCTGTTCAAAACCAAACAGTGATTTCCTTTCCTCTCAGAGAAAAGCAAAGCCTTGACAGTGGTCACAAAGGCCACAGAGTGCATGGTATGAACATGACTTCCTTTTATCTCTGCCTCCTCTCTGAACATCTTCCCCGGGCTCCCTCCACTCCAGTCATGCTGATCCCCTTGATGACTCTGGGACCACAGTATATGCTCAGGCCATTTCCACTGACTGTTTCCTCCTTCTGGAAGGTTCTTCCTCCATGACCCCATGGCTCATGCCTGTGCTTCCTTCAAAGTCTTTGTCAAATGCCGCCTTCTCAATAAGGATTTCCCCAGCTACATCACTTAAATGACAGCCAGCTGTCATCCTCACCCCACTGCCAAGGCTCAATCCTCCTTAGCCTACTCTATCTTTATTGACCTTTAACAGATGGTAAAACTTGCCTATTTACCTATTGATTAACTCATTGTTTGTGGTCTGTCTCTCTCCCAGTAGAAGAGTGGTTCTCAACCAAAACATCTAACAAAGCCTGGAGATATTTTTAGTTGTCACAACTGAGGAGGGGAGCTGCTGGCATTGGTGGATAGAGGTCAGGGATGCTGTTATATACCCTACAGTGCACAGGAAGGACAGTCCCCCACAACAAGTAAATTCTTTGGCTCAAATATCAGTAGCACTGAAGTTGAGGAACCATGCCATAGAATGAAGCTTCATCAGCTTGGTGCCTGATTTTTGTTGTTGTTGCTTATTGCTAGATCCCAACATCTAGAACAGGGTTTCCCAGGTGGCTCAAGCGGTAAAGAATTCACCTGCCAATGCAGGAGCTGCAGGAGACACAGGTCTGATCCCTGGGTCAGGAAGATCCCCTGGAGGAGGAAATGGCAACACACTCCAGTATTCTGCCTGGGGAATCCTATGGACAGAAGCGCCTGGTGGGCTACAGTCCGTGGAGTTGCAAAGAAACTGAAGCAGCTGAGCACAACGTCTAGAACAGTGCTTGGCACACAGCCATCACTCAACAAATATTTGGGGGTGAATAATCCCTAGAAATGGTTCCCAGAGTGAAGACTTTGCAATTCATTGATATCTTAAGGGATGTAAAAATTCTTCTTCGAATCAGCAGCAGAACAAATAAGCAGACACTAGTCATACAGTGAGAAAGATCCAGATCCTTGTCTGAAAAGGAATCATTTTCACCGGAAAAAAAGAAAGATGTCCCTCCAGCAGCCCCACCCGGAACTCACACAATGTGTTCTAAGTTTAACAGATCTTATGCTCTCTCTGCTGAAAGCCTTGGCTCCAGCCCATAATATCTCTGAATCCAGGAAACCATTATGACTGATCAGGGTCAGAGGTTGCTCCTATTGTAACCCACTTCCTCCATCAGAGTTTTAAATTTGGAAAAACGTTCTTACGGCTATTGTGTGGAATGTCAGCTCTCAGATAACCTCAGAATTATTTTTATTTGTCTACCGTGACCCCCACCACCACCAAAAAAAGTTTGAAAAAAAAAAGAAAGAAAAATGCAGAGTGGGAGGGGGCTTTCCTCAGAAAGTAATATTCATAGACAAGGAGTCAGCTAAGAGCCAGCTGGTATTTTCAGCCTTTAATTGAACAAAAGGAAGGAGATGTCAGATTCCCAAAGGGCCCTCCCCAATGAAATTCCATTTCTTTTTTAAGATGACTAGAATAGGAAAAAGATCAGAGCGCTAAAGGAATAGCATCGTTGGGTGATGGTAAGCATTTTAAATTTTAAGGAGATTGTTCTAGAAACCTTGGAAATTTCTGGAACATTCTGCCCACCGTTTAGATCAAGAAGAGTTGGAGCATCCATAGATATGTCCTGCATCAGGTATATCTCTGTATTGGACCAGGAAGAGAGGAGGAGGTGAAGGGCAGGTGATAGGGAATTTTGAATCTTGGAATTATGTACAGTAGTGGCAAGTAGAAGGTTGTTTGGGCCAACGGTGTAGAACAATTGAACACACTTCCATCTCTGGGGAGAATGCATGCCAGAGGAAGGAATAGGAAGATGATCTCTGATGCACTTACAAGGTCAAAAAAGCTATTTTGCCAAAAATTATAAAAATGTTCATGGAGCCCCTACTCTGTATAAGACTTGGTGCTAGATATTAGTAGTACAAGGACTGAGGCACTGAGCGGTGATGCCAAATGCATGGGTTTTGGCATGGGATTAAATCCTTGCACTGCCACTTACTTCCTAGGCTGAGCATCTTATTTAATCCCATTAAGACTTAGTTTCCTCGTCTGTAGAATGGCATTGAAAAGAATAGACACCTACTTCCTGGAGTGGTTGTGACGATGCTATTTAGCAAAGTACTCAGCACGTGGAAAGTATTCAACGGTAAATGATAATATCACTAGAAGTAAGATGAGGTCCCTTCCCTTACACTGTTCATAACCTAGTGGGACATGTATCCTTATAATTAAAGGAGCAACCAGGACTTCCCTGGTGGCCCATGTTTAAGAATCTGCCTGCGAATGCAGAGGACACATGTTTGATTCCCGGTCTGGGAAGATCCCACATGCTGCGGGGCAACTAAGCTCACAAGCTACAACTCCTGAGCTCAGGCTTCCTAGAGCCCATGCTTTGCAACAAGAGGAGCCACCACAGTGAGAAACCCACACACCTGAACTAGAGGAAACACACATGCAACAACGCAGACCCAAGAATAAATAAATAAAAAAGTAACAAACATTCACTGTGCATTCACTGTGTGCCAGCTTGTAAAGCTGACCATAGTCTTTACAAATATTAACTCACCGAATCCCACAAACACCTGTGATAGACCTAAGTGCTGCTCATTGGTACACCTGGTTCTTTTTCTGCCCGTAGGACAACTGTATGGGGTTGACTTGGGTTGTTACATCTTACAGAAAAACCCAAACAAATGTTTCAGCCAACCCAATACTTCCTTTACAAATACCTCTGAAAAGAAGAAAAGCGAAAAGCAAAGGAAAAAAGGAAAGATATAAGCATCTGAATGCAGAGTTCCAAAGGATAGCAAGAAGAGATAAGAAAGCCTTCCTCAGCAATCAATGCAAAGAAATAGAGGAAAAGAACAGAATGGGAAAGACTAGAGATCTCTTCAAGAAAATTAGAGATACCAAGGGAACATTTCATGCAAAGATGGGCTCGATAAAGGACAGAAATGGTATGGACCTAACAGAAGCAGAAGATATTAAGAAGAGGTGGGAAGAATACATGGAAGAACTGTATAAAAAAGATCTTCATGATCAAGATAATCACGATGGTGTGATCACTCAACTAGAGCCAGACATCCTGCAATGCAAAGTCAAGTGGGCCTTAGAAAGCATCACTATGAACAAAGCTAGTGGAGGTGATGGAATTCCAGTTGAGCTATTTCAAATCCTGAAAGATGATGCTGTGAAAGTGCTGCACTCAATATGCCAGCAAATTTGGAAAACTCAGCAGTGGCCACAGGACTGGAAAAGGTCAGTTTTCATTCCAATCCCAAAGAAAGGCAATGCCAAACCATGCTCAATGAGAAACGCTGGGCTAGAAGAAGCACAAGCTGGAATCAAGATTGCCAGGAGAAATATCAACAACCTCAGATATGCAGATGATACCACCCTATGGCATAAAATGAAGAGGAACTAAAAAGCCCCTTGATGAAAGTGAAAGAGGAGAAGGAAAAAGTTGGCTTAAAGCTCAACATTCAGAAAACGAAGATCACGGCATCTGGTCCCATCATTTCCTGGGAAATAGATGGGGAAACAGTGGAAACCTTGTCAGACTTTATTTTGGGGGGCTCTAAAATCACTGCAGATGGTGACTGCAGCCATGAAATTAAAAGACGCTTACTCCTTGGAAGAAAAGTTATGACCAACCTAGGCAGCATATTGAAAAGCAAAGACATTACTTTGCCAACAAAGGTCTGTCTTGTCAAGGCTATGGTTTTTTCTGTGGTCGTGTATGGCTGTGAGAGTTGGACTGTGAAGAAAGCTGAGCGCCGAAGAATTGATGCTTTTGAACTGTGGTGTTGGAGAAGACTCTTGAGAGTCCCTTGGACTGCAAGGAGATCCAACCAGTCCATTCTAAAGGAGTTCAGTCCTGGGTGTGCTTCAGAAGGACTGATGCTAAAGCTAAAACTCCAATACTTTGGTCACCTCGTGTGAAGAGTTGACTCATTGGAAAAGACCCCTGATGGTGGGAAAGATAGAAGAAAGGAGGAGAAGGGGACAACGGAGGATAAGATGGTTGGATGGCATCACCAACTCGATGGACATGAGTCTGAGTGAACTCCGGGAGTTGGTGATGGACAGGGAGGCCTGGCGTGCTGCAATTCATGGGGCCGCAGAGTCGGACATGACTGAGTGACTGAACTGAACTGAACTGAATACTTCCCTATGTCTCTTACATTTGGGTTGGAAAAGTGAAAGTGAAAGTTGTTCAGTCGTGTCCATGGAATTCTCCAAGCCAGAATATTGGAGTGGGCAGCCTTTCCCTTCTCCAGAGGATCTTCCCAACCCAAGGATCGAACCCAGGTCTCCTGTATTGCAGGCAGATTTTTTATCAGCTGAGCCACAAGGGAAATCCATTTGGGTTGGGCCAAGTTCTAATTCTGGCCAGTTGAGTATGGGAGACAATGAGGCCTGTCACTGCCTGGCTGGACCATTGAATTGGCAGTGCATGACCCTGATGCATATGACCTTCCTCTTGCCACCATGAAAAGTGCCGCTCCAGTTGGTGGGGCCTTGGTCACCATACAAATTCAGTTGCTAGTTGCCCAGAGCAACTATACTTGCACACCTTGTTCAGTTCAGTCATTCAGTCATGTCTGACTCTTTGTGACCCCATGGATTGCAGCATGCCAGGCCTCCCTGTCCATCACCAACTCCCAGAGCCTACTCAAACCCATTGTCCATTGCATCAGTGATGCCATTCAACCATTTCATCCTCTGTTGTCCCCTTATCCTCCCGTCTTCAATCATTCCCAGCATCAGGGTCCATTCCCAGCATCAGGGTCCTTTCCCAGCATCAGGATCCTTTCCCAGCATCAGGATCCTTTCCAGTGACTAAGTTCTTCACATCAGCTGGCCAAACTATTGGAGTTTCAGCTTCAGCATCAGTCCAGTGAATATTTAGGACTGATTTCCTTTAGGATTGACTGGTTGGATCTCCTTGCAGTCCAAGGGACTCTCAAGAGTCTTCTCCAACACCACAGTTCAAAAGTATCAATTCTTCGGCGCCCAGCTTTCTTTATAGTCCAACACTCACATCCATACATGATTATTGGAAAAACCATAGCTTTGACTAAATGGACATTTGTTGGTAAAGTAATGTCTCTACTTTTTAATATGCTTTCTAGGTTGGTCATAGCTTTTTTTCCCAAGGAGGAAGCGTCTTTTAATTTCATGGCTACAGTCACCATCCTTTCTCTTTCTTTCTGATTTTCTCACTTCCCTATCAATTCTTCCTGGAATTACTTCCCCAAAAATCTTCTCACACTCAAATCCTAGTTGCTTTGGGGATTATCCACTCCAAAATAGGGCATCTTAACCCATGGAGGTTAAATCTTGGAAATCCCATTTAGAATTACCTAGAGATGAGCTAAGCTCACTATCAGGTCAACAAAGTGGGTGTTGTTCCAACTCATTAATACAGCTTATCTTGAAATATCTTCTATTTTCCTAAATGTTCTTTGCTTACTCTTAGTCCGAAGGTGGGAATGATAGAAAAGATGCCCCTGCTGGTGTGCAAAGGACACATAGTATGAGTAAGAAATAAATCTGTTTTTGTTTAAGCGACTAAAATTTAGAGATTGGTAACTACTGATGAAAAAAAGTAAGATTTTGCCTGACTCTTACACAGCCCTCTGTGATAAATATTATCCCCATTCTGTGGTGTTGGAGAAGACTCTTGAAAGTCCCTTGGACTACAAGGAGATACAACCAGTCAAGGCTAAAGGAAATCGGTCCTGAATATTCCCTGGACTGAATACTGAAACTCCATTATTTTGACCACCTGATGCAAAGAACTGTCTCATTTGAAAAGACCCTGATGCTGGGAAAGATTGAACAGAGGAGGAGAAGGGGAGGACAGAGGATGAGATGGTTGGATGGCATCACCAACTCAATGCACATGAGTTTAAGTAAGCTCCGGGAGTTGGTGATGGACAGGGAGGCCTGGTGTGCTGCAGTCCATGGGGTCACAAAGAGTCGGACACGACTGACCGACTGAACTGAACTGAACTCTGTAGGCAGAGAACTTGAGTGCAAAGGTTAAAGTGACCTGCCTGGTTTCTAGATCTCACAGCTAGCAAGTGTAGGGGACAGAATTCACCCCCATTTCTAAAGCCAAAGTTCATGCTCAAAACTGCTCTACCACATGAAGAAAAAGATGGTCAACAAGCATATGAAAAGATGTTCAACATTGCTCATTATTAGACAAATGCCGATCAAAACTACAACGAGGTATCACCTCACACAGTCAGAACGGCCATCATCAAAAAGTCTACAAAAAAATAAATGCTGAAGAGAGTGTGGAGAAAAGGGAACCCTCCTGCACTGTTGGTGGTGGCACTGTTGATATAGCCACTGTGGAGTACAGTATGGAGATTCCTTTAAAAACTGGGAATAAAACTAACATATGACCCAGCAACCCCACTACTGGGCATATACCCTGAGAAAATCATCATGGAAAAAGACACATGTACCCCAGTGTTCATTGTAGCAGTGTTTATAATAGCTAGGACATGGAAGCAATCTAGATGTCTATTGACAGATGAATAGATAAAGAAGTTGTAGTACATATATACAATGGAATATTACTCAGCCATAAAAGGAATGCATTTGATTCAGTTTTAATGTGGTGGATGAACCTAAAGCCTGTCATACAGAGTGAAGTGAGTCAGAAAGAAAAAAATCATATATTAACTTACATATATGGAATCTAGAAAAATGGTATTGATGAACTAATTTGCAGGGTAGTAATAGAGATGCAGACGTAGAGAAGAGACTTTGGGCACAGTGGGGAAAGGCAAGGGTGAGGCGAATTGAGAGAGGAGCCTTGAAACATATACATTATCATATGTAAAACAGGCAGCTAGAGGGAAGTTGCTGTATAACAGGAAGCTCAACAAGGTGCTCTGTGACAATCTAGAGGCGTAGGCTGGGGTGGGGAGTTGGAGGTAGGTTCAAGAGGGAGGAGACATATGCATACTTATGGCTGTTTCACGTTGTTGTATGGCAGAAGCCAACACAATATTGTAAAGCCATTATCCTCCAATTAAAAATAAATGTTTAAAAATCTAAAATAAGATACAAGCAAAGATACATAAGTAAAGAATTATAAGTTATAGGAGGACTTTTCACAGCATGAAGACTTTGTTGACAGCGTAGGATGTCACTACTCAAGGAAAACTATGCCTTTTCCTGAGAATTGCAAACAGGCCAGAAAAACACACGGTTGCCTAAAATAGGCTGATGCCTCTGCTGTTGATAAAATGACCAAGTGTAGCATCCAGAAGTGAGAAGGTGCTCAGTGTACATTAATATGTGAATAGCAGGATGGGCAGAAGGAGGGAGTCCAGGGGAGATCTCTTTTCCTACTGCTGCCCAACGCATTGCCATCACACAGGGCAGAAATACAGGCTCTCTGGGCGTGAGCTTGGGCATGCCTTGCTTCTTCATCTCCTTCATCATGAATTCAGACTGATCTCATCTGTAGCATCTCTTCTAAGAAAAAAGGGCTCCCTCCAAAGAGCTACCAGTCCAACTTCTGGACTAGTTGATCATTATTAAATAACGATCACAGAAGAGATGTGATACGCTTGGTAACACTGGGCTGCAGAAAACTCACAGGAGGAAAGAGCAAATAAGTAAGCAGTAGAGAGATCTGGGGAGAAGGCAATGGCACCCCACTCCAGTACTCTTGCCTGGAAAATCCCTTGGACGGAGGAGCCTGGTGGGCTACAGTCCACGGGGTCGCTAAGAGTCGGACACGACTGAGCGACTTCACTTTCACTTTTCACTTTCATGCATTGGAGAAGGAAATGGCAACCCACTCCAGTGTTCTTGCCTAGAGAATCCCAAGGACAGGGGAGCCTGGTGGGCTTCCGTCTATGGGGTCGCACAGAGTCGGACACGACTGAAGCGACTTAGCAGCAGTAGCAGCAGCAGCAGAGAGATCTGGATTGAAGGCAAAAGGAGAAGAGGTAGCAGAGGAAAAGACGGTTAGATAGCATCACTAACTCAATGTATTTCATGCAAAGCAGAACATATTAAGAAGAGGTGGCAAGAATACACAGAAGAACTGTACAAAAAATATCTTCATGACCAAGATAATCACGATGGTGTGATTAGGTAACTAGAGCCAGACATCCTGGAATGGGAAGTCAAGTGGGCCTTAGGA
Organism: Cephalophus harveyi; assembly: GCA_006410635.1. Classification (NCBI taxonomy): domain Eukaryota; kingdom Metazoa; phylum Chordata; class Mammalia; order Artiodactyla; family Bovidae; genus Cephalophus; species Cephalophus harveyi. The sequence continues at coordinate 518,728 of SJYT01018594.1, forward strand.
AGCATCACTACAAACAAAGCTAGTGGAGGTCATGGAATTCCAGTTGAGCTACTTAAAATCCTAAAAGATTATAGTGTGAAAGTGCTGCACTCAATATGTCAGCACATTTGGAAAACTCAGCAGTGGCCACAGGACTGGAAAAGGTCAGTTTTCATTCCAATCCCAAAGAAAGGCAATGCCAAAGAATGCTCAAACTACCACGCAATTGCACTCATCTCATGCTAGTAAAGTAATGCTCAAAATTCTCCAAGCCAGGCTTCAGCATTACGTGAACCATGAACTTCCTGATGTTCAAGCTGATATAAAAGGCAGAGGAACCAAAGATCAAATTGCCAATATCCATTGGACCATCAAAAAAGCAAGAGAGCTCCAGAAAAACATGTATTTCTGCTTTATTGACTATGCCAAAGCCTTTGACTGTGTGGATCACCATAAACTGTGGAAAATTCTGAAAGAGACAGGAATACCAGACCACCTGACCTGACTCATGAGAAACCTATATGCAGGTCAGGAAACAACAGTTAGAATTGGACACGGAACAACAGACTGGTTCCAAATAGGAAAAGGAGTACATCAAGGTTGTATATCATCACCCTGCTTATTTAACTTCTATGCAGATTACATCATGAGAAACACTGGGCTGGAAGAAGCACAAGCTGGAATCAAGATTGCCAGGAGAAATATCAATAACCTCAGATATGCAGATGACACCACCCTTATGGCAGAAAGTGAAGAGGAACTAAAAAGCCTCTTGATGAAAGTGAAAGAGGAGAGTGAAAAAGTTGGCTTAAAGCTCAGCATTCAGAAAACTAAAATCATGGCATCCGGTCCCATCACTTCATGGCAAATAGATGGAGAAACAGTGGAAACAGTGTCAGACTTTATTTTGGGGGGCTCCAAAATCACTGTACATGGTGACTGCACCCATGAAATTAAAAGACACTTGCTCCTTGGAAGGAAAGTTATGACCAACCTAGACAGCAAAAGCAGAGACATTACTTTGCCAACAAAGGTCTGTCTAGTCAAGGCTGTGGTTTTTCCAGTGGTCATGTATGGATTCGAGAGTTGGACTGGAGAGCTTTTTTAAAGCTGATCACCAAAGAATTGATGCTTTTGAACAGTGCTGCTGAAGAAGACTTTTGAGAGTCCCTTGGACTTCAAGGAGATCCAACCAGTGCATCCTAAAGGAAATCAGTCCTGAATATTCACTGGAAGGGCTGATGCTGAAGCTGAAACTCCAGTACTTTGGCACCTGATGTGGAGAGCTGACTCATTGGAAAAGACCCTGATGCTGGGAAAGATTGAGGGCAGGAGAAGGGGACAACAGAAGATGTGATGGTTGGATGGCATCACTGACTCAATGAACATGAGTTGGAGTAAACTCTGGGAGTTGTTGATGGACAGGGAAGCCTGGCGTGCTACAGTCCATGGAGTCGCAAAGAGTCAGACACGACTGAGCAATTGAACGACAACAACACAGATACCTGGGAATCCAGTGGGAGGTACCAGAATATTTTATTTTTCAAATGTAAAACAAGCAGGTCTTTATAAATCTGGTGAACCCTGAGCCAAAGAGAAAACTCTGGGAGGCAGCAGAACTTACCCGGCATCCTTTACCTGTGATCTTTTCTTTTTTAAAAAATTTTTATTGGAGCATAGTTGCTTTACAATGTTGTGGTGGTTTCTGCTGTACAGAAAAGCGAATCTACCATATGTATACAAGCCTGCATGCATGCTAAGTCGCTTCAGTCGTGTCTGACTATGTGCAACCCTATGGTCTGTAGCCCACCAGGCTCCTCTGTCAATGGGATTCTCCAGGCAAGAATACTGAAGTGGGTTGTCATTTCCTTCTCCAGGGGATCTTCCCGACTCAGGAATGGAACCCAAGTCTCTTGCGTCTCCTGCATTGCAGGAGAATTCTTTACCGCTGAACCATGGGGGAAGCCTGTATGTACACATATATCCTCTCTTTTTTATTTTTTGGATTTCCTTCCCATTCAAGTTACCAAAGAACATGGAGTAGAATTCTCTGAGCTGTACAGTAGCTTCCCATTAGTCATGTTTTTTGTTTTATACATAGTAGTGTATCTATGTCAATCCCAATCTCTCAAGTCATCCCTCCCCTTTCACCCCTTGGTGTCCATACGTTTGTTCTCTATACCTGTGTCTCTATTTCTGCTTTGCAAGTCGATCCATCTGTACCATCTTCCTAGATTCCACATAGGTACGTTCATATACAGTGTTTGTTTTTCTCTTTCTGACTTCACTCTGATTGTAAGTTCATCCATGGCAGATGCTGTGGATGCCTGGCCTCTAGTCCCTCACCCCTCAAGCTTTCCATGTTTGCCAAAGACCTCTTCCTGCAAGCCAGGGTCAGGCCAGGGAGGAGAATAAGGCTGACCTTCCACTCCCATAACCTAAGAGCACACACCTCCCTAAACTTCATAGCCTAAGCACCTCGCTCCCCTTGCCTTAGACCCAGAGTTTCAAGCACCTGTGTCTTCCTGCCTGGAGCTTTTTCTACCTGAAGGAGCAGGTTCAGCCTTGAGCCAGGCAGGCTAGCACTGCCAGGGAGCTGATCAGCCTGGCAGGCGCTCCAACCAGTGACAAATATGAGCTAGAAGATGGATGTTCCTGCTTCCTCATCCCTTAGGTGGGACAGTGCTAAAGCCTGCCCTACACCAGGGCTCCGCAACCTCTGGGATCTAATGCCTGATGATCTGAGGTGGAGCTGATGTCAATACCAAGAGGAATAAAGGGCACAATAAATGTAATGCTCTTGAATCATCCTCAAACCATCCCCCGCCCCAGGGGGGGTCAAAAAGTTATCTTTTTGGTCCCTGGGGCCAAAAAGCTTGGGATTGCTGCTCCACGCCATTTTTTCAGAAATCCCAAGTGTAGGGCTGCCAGATTGAGCAAATACAAATACAACAAGCCCAGTTAACTTTGAATTTGAGATGAATGATGAAAAAGAGCATAGATAGGGCCTGTATAATATTTGGGACATAAACGTAAAAATTACCACCCTGAGAAAACCACAAGTGAAAAAGACACACACACCCCAAAGTTCACTACGGCACTATTTACAACGGCCAGGACCTGCAAGCAAGCTAGATGTCCGTCAACAGACGAATGGATAAAGAAGTTGTGGTACATATATACAATGGAACATTACTCAGCCACAAGAAGGAACGAATTTGAGTCGGTTCTGGTGAGGTGGATGAACCTAGAGCCTGTTACATGGAGTGATGTAAGTCAGAAAGAGACCAATATCACATATTAACACATACATATGGAATCTGGAAAGATGGTGCTGATGAACCTATTTGTAGGGCAGAAATAGAGACTCAGACATAGAGAACAGACTTACGGACACAGCGGGAGAAAGAAAGGGTGGGATTGATTGAGAGAGCAGTACTGAAACATTTACATTACCATATGCAAAACAGATCGCTAATGGGAAGCTGCTGTGTAGCACACGGAGCTCAGCCCGGCACTCTGTGACAACCCAGAGGGGGAGAATGGGGTGGGAGGTGGGAGGGGGCTCAAGAGTGAGGGAACATATGTATACCTAAGACTGGTTTATGTTGATGTATGGCAGAAACCCACACAGCATTACAAAGCAATCATCCTCCAAGTAAAAATAAATAAATTTTTTAAAATAATAAAAATTACCTGTTATTCACCTGAAATTCAGATTTAACTGGGTATGTTTTATCTGGCAACCCTCTCTCATGATTGTAACTTGCTTATTAACACATTCTTTTCGCTTCCTTACTTCTCTCCACGTGCTCCCTGGAATCACTTCTCAATTAAACGATCTGTCCTCAAATCCTAGTTAATTCTGGAAAAACCCAACCAAAGACAGAGACTTTAAGCCACTGAGGATAGAAGTGTGGAAGTTTCTCCATCAAAAGCCCTCCACAGCTTATCTGGGCAAGAGCTAAACACATCACAGATCCCCAAAGTGGATGTCACTCCAACTCCACCCTTACAACCAACATTGAAATTCTCCTCTCTGAAAAGTGAGAAAAATAAAAAGACTCCATGAGAGAAAAAAAAAAAAAGACTCCTATCAGTCTCCCCAGTAGACCTCGGATATAGAAAATGCACTTCCAATGGAGGCTGAGGTATGTAATAAAGGGAAACCCTAGAATTCCATTGCAGTCTCTGAATGATGTTTCATGACGGCCAAGACGATAAGCTTGGGCTCTGGGCTATAAGATGGGGTGTGAGGCTTCATGGGCCACTTCCTGTGTGTGGTCACGTATGTGACCTGAACAAAGGGGTTCAGCCTGGCTGAGCCTCTGTTTCCCCATCTGTCCAACAATAATAATAATACCTGCCACACTGGGTACCAGGGGGCATCCAGTGACATGATATAAACAAGATCTCTATGATAATGATGTTACTCTCTTGTTGGATTTGTTCAGCACAACCCTAGGGTGTCACAGCTTAAAGGTTTTGCTTCCAAGGCAGAAATTGGAGCAGGGCCCATAGTACGTCCATGGGGTTTAAGTCTCTTCTCCTGGCATGAGGCCTTGGCTCTGAACAGTTGGCACAGAATGAGTCCCACAGCCAAGAGAAAGAGTGGACACCTTCTGGCAAGTCAGCTCACAGTATGTACTGAGACTGTGGATGAGCAGTGGGCATCTTTTTAAATAGGGCTTCCCTGGTGGCTCAGATGGTAAAAAAAAAAAAAAAAAAAAAAAATCCTGCCTGCAATGCAGAAGATGCAAGAGACATGAGTTTGATCCCTGGGTTGTAAAGATCTCTGGAGAAGGAAATGGCAACCCACTCCAGTATTCTTGCCTGGGAAATCCCGTGGACAGAGAAGCCTGGTGGGCTACAATCCATGGGGTCACAAAGAGTCGGACATGACTGAGCAACTAATCATATATATAAATTATATATATTGAACTGAGGTGTTAGAGAAGACTCTTGAGAATCCTTGGACTGCAAGGAAATCAAACCAGTCAATCCTAAAGGAAATCAGCCCTGAATATTCATTGGAAGGACTGATGCTGAAGCTGAAGCTCCAATACTTAGGCCACCTGATGCAAAGAACTGACTCATGGGAAAATGAGTTGCCACCCTGATGTTGGGAAAGAGTGAGGGCAGGAGGAGAAAGGGACAACAGAGGATGAGATGGTTGGAGGGCATCACCGACTCGATGGACATGAGTTTGAGCAAGCTCTGGGAGTTCGTGGTAGACAGGGAAGCCTGGCATGATGCAGTCCATGGGGTCACAAAGAGTCAGACATGACTGAGCGTCTGAACTGAACTGATGCATCTTTTTAGAAGGAAAGTAAGTTCTTTACCAATTAGTGCTGGACCCGACTAATTCACCCATTCTCACACCTGCCTGTCCCCTGTGGGCATTTGACTTTGTGACTTCCGATCTAATGTTGTTATCGTTTAGTCGCTAATTCTTGTCCAGCTCTTTTGTGACCCCACGTACTGTAGCCCATGTCTGCAGGATTTCCCAGGCAGGAATACTGGAGTGGGTTGCCATTTCCTTCTCCAGGGATCTTTCTGACTCAGGGATTGAACCTGTGTCTCCTGCGTCAGTAGACAGATTCTTTACTGACTGAACCACCAGGGAAGCCCCTCTGATTTAATACTGTTTTGTTTTGTTTTCTCTTTTTTCCCCACATCTTTTAAGTGTGTGCTTTCTCCCTAAATCCTTGAATAATGTACACGGATAATGTTTCATGGTCTTGTCAGGCCCTGGCATCTTATATGTACCCAATGGGGTCCATGTACTGCAGTTTGAAGACACAAAGGAGATTTCTGTGTGCATGTTTGGTCCTGATAAGGGATAAATTGCACTCCTCCTTCAAGCAAATAAAAGAGAATTCAAATTTTTGAACAACAGAAAAGAATTCTAGGATCTGTCTTTTCCCAGGTCTCTGCAAGAAAGAGTTTTAAACTGTGAAGATAATCCTTACGTGAATAATCTCCAATCAGGTGTTTTCTTTTAAATTTGCTCTAAAAATGTATCAACTCATTAGTATCAGGCCACTCCTGAATGATGACAAAGTAAGACTTTCGACTCCTAATGGCTTTTTGTTTTCAATTTTTGTTTTGTTTTTTGTTTTTACCCAAATCACATCTTGCATGACAAAGACTTTTTTTTATTTTTTTATTTTCTTGATTCATAGGTCCTTAATGAAAGCAAAATTCAACCTTACACTAGTCTTGTATGAATTAGGGACCGTGTAAACAGTACTTAACAGTTCTAATTGAAGGTCAGTAAATCCCCAAGAGATTAAACGAATCCTGCAGGGAGCCGTGTAAATCTCCTTTCCTTTTATAGCAGACCAGCCAAGCCCCCAGCCTGCTTTGTGCAAGGCTTAATAAACATGGTATGCATCTAATCAAAACCATTTTGCACCCAAAGAGGTTAGGGGCGTAAATCACAATTACTCTTGGCACTAAACCCTTGGCCTGAAGAGGCCCAGTGTTGCCAAAACTCATCAGGAGCTGACTTCTAGAACTTAGCTGTCTGGCACAGGTTTCCACATCTGAGTGTCCAGCCTGCTTCTCAGCAGGAGAATCTAGATGAGGGTATAAAATCTGAAAAGAAGAGCAATTTCTAATGACCCCCTGGTGCCCTCCGCTTTCTACATTCCTTGCCAGCTATTGCCTGATACAAAACAAATAAACAAACATTATCCTCATCTTGATCTTCAGATGCAGCCCAAACACCCTCCTTGACATTCCTGAGTTAAATTTTTTTTCACCCTTTGCTTCAGGGTTACTTACAGTGTCAATGCCTAGATCTGTCCTGGAAGTGCCATGAATTCATTTATTGTGTCCAAATATGCACCATCTTAAAAGAAAATGGTGTAACGTCCCAAGAATTTGGCAGAAAGGAATCCAATCCAGGAATGTTCAGGAAGGTGCCTTTGGACCTGCCTCTGAATGTCAAGATGAAGACTGTATTATTACCCCTGGTGTCTGCACGCTCAGTCATGTCTGACTTCGCAACCCCATGGACTGTAGCCCGCCAGGCTCCTCTGTCTGTGGGATGTCCCAGGCAAGAATACTGGAGTCGGTTGCCATTCCCTTCTTCAGGGGATCTTCCCCACCCAGGGGTGGAACCCTCGTCTCCTGCATCTCCTGCATTGGCAAGGTGGATTCTTTACCACTGGCAACACCTGGACTCCCTTGCTATTCCCCCTGTAGCACTGTAAGCTGCGGTTGTGAACAAATAAATGAAAAAATAAAATCAGAAGAATGAAAGGTGATCTGTGATCTTCAGGACTGGAGTAACCTGAATGAAAACCTTTTCAAGATTTCAAAATGCAAAGTGAACAGCAGCTTAGATCTATTGTATCTATTAAATCTGGTCCTTGGGTCATGCATTTCAAGTAAATATTATTCTCTTTATTTCACACATGGGGAAATTGAGCCTCAGAGACTGGAATCTGTATCTTGGGCTCACTTCGTTGGCTGAGTGAGGAACCTGGGGTTCAAATCCCAGCTTCAGAGACAATCCTCTGTCTTTTGACAGATCACTTCTTAGAGGAACAGGACAAGGAAGATACCCAGACCACCTCCAGGAAGATTCACACAAAAGAGAAGTGACACCCAAACTGCTAAGGAATAGTTCTTCGAAGACAGACAGTAAAACTAAGAAAGAATATCCTGAAATAGGGCTCAGTAGCCCAGGGATCTCAACTCGTTGGGAGTCTGAATGCTTCTCAAGGTTTGCTCCATGGACCACTACAAATCACAGTGGCCCTTCGAAGCACACCTACACACCATCCCAGACATTTCCATCAACTGGATGCTCTTTTCCAATATGGCGAGTGGTTGCCCCATTCATGGTCTTCCTGGCCATGCAGGGAAGGAGTTCTCTAAACTCCCTCTTGATGTCTAGCCTGCAAGCTATGTAAGATGTTCTGGGATGACCCTAATTTTCCTCTGAAGTGGCTGCTGACAAGTTAAAGCCATGTCTTCTTTCCATCACACAAATTATCCTGAATGATCTCGGAAGTCACTGGCATCTTCTCTCAATATTCTGGAGACTCACTAGCAGGTATGGCCACATCTCTGCTTTTACTCTTTATTTTCTTCCTCCTTCAACTCTTTTGGAGCATCTGGCCTTAAGTTTCTGCACACCTTAAGAAAAAGGGAGCTTATTGTAAGTAAGTAGAATTTTTAGAAGTGTCAGTGGAAACCTATCAGAACTCTGATTTTATTCAGGTATCCACTCCTTCCCCATCTCTACATGTGGGAGCAGCTAAGTCTAAATCAGCAAGCATCTTTTATTAGGCTGGTGGGGAGTGCATATTATCTACACTACTCCAGTGTAACTAATTGGAAGGACCTTTTCTTGCACGTGAATGTAAAATGCTTTCTTCTCTCTCAATTCCCACTGGCGGGTATGACCAGGGAAGCCATGGCTGGTCACCATGCTGTGGCAATGAGGGGAACCAGCCAGCCTGAGGATAAAGCCACAAATGGAAATGTTAAGAGTGAAAAATCACCAAGGTAGGGATGGACTGGGAGTTTGGGATTGACGTATGTACACTGCTACTGCATAAAGTAGAAAATACTGTTTGCTTCCACTTACATAAGGTACCTAGAACAGTCAAATCAAATCCATAGAGTCAGAAAGTACATCAGTAGATGCCAGGGGCTGCAGGATGGGGGGGTCAGGAGGAGGAATGGGTATCATAGTGTTTGATGGCGACAGTTTCAGTTTATCAGGAGATGGATAATGGTGAGACCTATACAGCAATGTGAATGTACTTAGTGCCACTGAACTGCAGAGTTAAATATGATTAAAATACTATGTTTCATATTATGTGACTTTTACCAAAATAAAAAATTTCTTTAGAGAGGGAGACATAAGTGTAACATAGGTGGGAGGGAGACTTCATTTTATGCCTTTTGCATCATCTGAAATTTTCCATGTTAACCATTCAAAAATAAATGCATGTAAAATGGTCTAAAAAGTTTGTTAAGTTGCAGAAACAGAAACAAACAAACAAAAAAAAGTGAAGACTAACTCTGAGTCGTTGAATCATTGGAGACACCGCTGAGCTCCTCGCCAATCCCTGCCTGAGTCCACCCTCACTCTGGACTTCCACGAAATGGCGATGCAGATTTAATCACTGTCTAAGTCTGGGTTTTGTTACTCCCAGCCCAAAGCAGCCTGACGTGTAACAGTACTTACATTCAGAACTGAGAACCGAAAGTGATCACGCAGCTTGAGAGCCGACATCCTCTCTGCCTTTTCCTCCCTCAGAACCTCCCTACGCCATTCTCTTCCCTTCCTCAACTACCCACATCCTCCCCCGCCCACAATCACCACCCACAGTTAGTCTGGTCAGGCCACGGCTGCTGCAGGCCACTCCATCAGTCCCAGTCAGCCTAGGCTCCGACGACCATCAGATGGGCATCGGAGAAAGACAGTCAGTTACCCCTCCAGAGCCCTTCTTCCGCCCCTTCTTTAGTAATAGAACCCAAAAAGTTTGGTCATGTGTAGTGATGTGGATAAACCTAGAGTCTGTCACACTGAGTGAAGTAAGTCAGAAAGAGAAAATCTTATATTAATGCACATATAGGCTTCCCAGGTGGCGCTAGTGGCAAAGAACCCGCCTGCCAATGCAGGAGACATGAAGAGATGTGAGTTCAACCCCTGGGTCAGGAAGATCCCCTGCAGGAGGGCATGGCTCCCCACTCCACTGTTCTTGCCTGGAGAATCCCACGGACAGAGGAGCCTGGCGGGCTACAGTCCATGGGGTCACAAAGAGTCGGACATGACTGAAGCGGCTTAGCACACAATGTATACATGTGGAATCTAGAAAAATGGTACTGATGAACCTATTTGCAGGGCAGAAACAGAGCTGCATGAGTCATTTCATTGAACAACAGAAGCTAACACAACATTGCAAAGCAATTATCCTCGAATTAAAAATGAATAAGTAAGTAAATTAAAAAAAAATTTTCAAGTTTAACTGGACACATGGCTCCCTTAGATAAAGACTATTTTTCAACTTCCTGTCAATCTCAGTCATGGCCATGTGACTAAGTTCTGGCCAATAGGAAGTCTCCAGAAGTGGTGGATCATAGCCTTAAAAGGAAGATGATGTCTTCTATGTCCCCTTCTTCCCATCCCACTGAACAGAATACAGACTTTATGGCAGAAACTGGAGCAATCACCTTAGATCCCAAATGCTAACACAGAGAAATGAGATAGAAGGAGTCAGAGACAGGGACTCCATCCCTGTGGGATAACCATGCCAAATGCACTGCTTATCCTTGGACTATTGCGAAAGAAATAAACAAGGCAGTTTTCTTGGGTTATTATTATTTTGCTCTTTGTTATAGCTGTAGGATCTTAACCTAATTAACACACACCCCTGAGCTAATCAGTGTCAATGTCTATGCAAAGACCAGCCTCTCTATACTCACTCCACAGGGAGTGGCAGACAAGGCAATTTTAATGATGGAAGAATATCGGGTGTGTTGGCAGTTTGGCTGAAATGTCCAACACTGTGAGAAGTATGTCTTTTCACTCTAATTTCATCCTTTTTCTCCTTAATTCTATTTGACTCTTCTCCAAGTCACAGGAATATATCTTCTTTTTTTCTACACCTCTTTTTCATTCATAGTTATCTTTTCTTCCTTCACTTTTATTTACCCCCTTTCCATTAAGTAATACTTGTAACCCAGTCTCCCATACAGTCCAGGCTCTAAAGTCAGAAAGCAAAGTATTCTTGGGAACTTCCTGGTGGTCCAGTGGCCAAGACCCCATGCTCCCAATGCTTGGGGCCTGAGTTCAATCCCTGGTCAGGGAACCAGATTCCACAACCAAGAGCTTGCATGCCACAACAAAGACCTGGTGCAGCCAAATAAATTAATTTTTTAAATTTATTCTCAGTCCTGCCTCCATCAGCATCCTCTGTTTAGATGTCAGTTGTACCTGGAAATATCACCTCTTTCTCTCCCCCTTTAAAATATCCATCTCTGAAATGCCATCGTCGCAGATTTTCCAGCTTTCTCCCCTCTCCCTTAACTCTGGGAATTTTTATAATGCAGATACAAAATACTCTGTGATTTCTTTCTTTTTTTCTTTCTTTTTTTTTTTTTGCTCTGTTTCACCCATTACCCAGATTCTCCATGAAAAAGGAGAGCCCAGGGTTTAATCTAGTAAGAATCCTTCCCTTGTAGAACTTGGAAGGTGGGATGGACACTATAAATAGCCATATACTGATGATTTTTGTCCCTGTAAGGTATTTGTCTGAGATCGGGTTTTCTGAGACGGAGATCTATAGTCAGGGGCTTCACTGGGGATTGCCGACAGGAACAATACCTTTCAGGAAGCAAAAGAAGCAGGACTGGGGCTTCCCTGGTGCCTCAGTGGTAAAGAATCTGCCTGCCAATGCAGGAGGCACGGGTTTGATCCCTGGTCCAGGAAGATCCCACTTGCCATGGAGCAACTAAGCCTGCACACCACAACTATAGAGCCTGTGCCCTAGAGCCCGGGAGTCTCAACCACAGAGCCCAAATGTGCCACATGAAGCCTGAGCGCCCTAGAGCCTGTACTCCATAACGAGAGAAGCCACTGCAATGAGAAGCCAGCACACCACAGCTCGAGAGTAACCCCCACCCGCTGCAACTAGAGAAAAGCCCTCGAAGCAACAAAGACCCAGCACAGCCGGAAATAAATAAATAAGTAAAAAGAAGCAGCAGCAGCAGGACTGGGCAGAGGAAGAACATGGGCTGTGATGTGGTTGTCTCAGTTCTACAGGGAACTCAGCAGACAAGATGGTTTATCAGAGCTCCTTTAAGTCAACACAAGGGCGCTGGATCTTTCCACAGCAGATCCATGAGTCACTGGGTGTAGGCTTCCCCCGGTGAGTCCTGCAGGTCCTGCAGAGAGACTCAGCTGTGAGCCAGAAACATCTAACATCTCTGGAGCTAGAGGAATGAGTCCCTTGGTTCCGAAGATGGGGGTGTCTGGATGGCACACCACAGCATCCACTACAGTTTCATGTTCAACACAGACCTACTGCAGACCTACTCTGTGGCAGAAAATGGGCACCTTTTCCCAACTCACCCTCTCCTCATCAACCCTCTTTCGGCTGTTCTTCCTCCATCCATCTCCCTCTCCAACCCCCACAGTTTGCCTGGAGCCAGAGCTTCAAGAATTGGCTGGCGCCTTAATTGCTTCTCTCTCCTCCATGACATCAATTGGAGGTGACATTTCCCGGGCACGGAGCTGCATCCCTGTGGCTGCATATTCCCCCTGTCACGGGAGATCATCGAAGCTGTCACCAGGGGAAAGCTAGAAGCCATCGGAGGAGCGGGGGCGGGCGGGGGGCACAGAGATCCCAGGCAGCATTCAAAGGGTTGGTGAGACACACTTCCCAGAGCGGGTTCCAGAGGCACTTTCTGCCCCACTGGTCTCTGCCTCCGGAGAGCTGACAGGATCTGACATTTCAGGGGGTTACCCGACTGAGCTCCACCGACCTGGTCTCTCACCCAAAGCGAGAGGGAAAAGGCTGGATCCTGGGTGGCAAGCCAGTCCCTGAGGATGGAATGGAGCTATGCGAACAAGGAGAGAAAGAAATTCATGAACAGAGAGGACTCCGAATGGCCTCTAGAGGCGAACAGACTTGGTTGAAATTCCGGTTCTGACCTTTAGAGATGGCTCAGTGGGCCCAGTCATAGAATGGGGATAATAATAATACCCACCTTTTCAAGGGTAGTTGTAGGGATTAAATATGAAAATCCATTGGATCAAGCAAGGCAAAAACACGGAGATGCTTCTGATTCTTCTCTTTCTATTCCTCCAGCTTCCCTGTTCACCTGTAGCCAATCCATCACAAATTTCCAAAAGGGGCCCTAAAGATGACCCCTTGCTCCATCTCCACTGCTAACAAGCCGTTATCATCTCCTGCCTGGACAACTTCATCGGGCTCCTGCCTGGTCCCTCTGCTCCCACACTTGCTGCTCCAAGGGGAACGGTCATGGTTGTCTTTCTCAAACATACATCAGATCACCTCATCCCCTTGTGCTCTCACTGTGCTCAGAAAGAAAAGACCCTCCAAGCTCCAACCCTGACACCCGCCCAACTTCTCCCTTGCCCACTAGCCTTCAGCCCTCCACTGCCCCTCTTCCGAGAACACGTCAACTTAATTCCTACCTCGTTGTCTTTGAATTTGCTGCTCCCTGTACCTGGAACTCCGGGAGTTGGTGATGGACAGGGAGGCCTGGCGTGCTGCGATTCATGGAGTCGCAAAGAGTTAGACACGATTGAGCGACTGAACTGAACTAAACTGTACCTGGAATGCCCTTCCCCCTGATCTCCCCTGACTGACGTCTTGGCCACTTCAGATCTCTGCTCGGAAGTCATCTTTTCAAGGTGGTCACCTGGGACTGCCTAACGTCAAGTATAACCTTTAGTTTACATGCTCTCTTGCTCTGTGTGTGTGTATGTGTGTGTCTGTCTGTCTCTCTCCCTCTCTCTCTCTCACGCATACACACCCACACACTTAGTTTCATCATTTTACTCAGCAAGCATTTTCTAGTTCATTGTGGTACCCATCTGAGCTCCATGTCAGCCTCAAATCTTCCCGCTTTATTCACCATCATCTCCCAACCCTCTAGCATGGTGTCTGAGACTTGATACATACTTGCTATGTGATGAAGGATGCACATACTGAGCCCCTGGTAAATAGATTCTAACCGTTACAAAGAGTCAACTCATTAGAAAAGACCCTAATGCTGAGAAAGATGGAGGGCAGAAGGAGAAGGGGTCAACAGAGGACAAGATGGTTGGATGGCATCATCAACTCAATGGACATGAGTTAAAACTGTACCTGGAATGCCCTTCCCCCTGATCTCCCCTGATTGACGTCTTGGCCACATCAGATCTCTGCTCGGAAGTCATCTTTTCAAGGTGGTCACCTAGGACTGCCTAACGTCAAGTATAACCTTTAGTTTACATGCTCTCTTGCTCTGTGTGTGTGTATGTGTGTGTCTGTCTATCTCTCTCCCTCTCTCTCTCTCACGCATACACACCCACACACTTAGTTTCATCATTTTACTCAGCAAGCATTTTCTAGTTCATTGTGGTACCCATCTGAGCTCCATGTCAGCCTCAAATCTTCCCGCTTTATTCACCATCATCTCCCAACCCTCTAGCATGGTGTCTGAGACTTGATACATACTTGCTATGTGATGAAGGATGCACATACTGAGCCCCTGGTAAATAGATTCTAACCGTTACAAAGAGTCAACTCATTAGAAAAGACCCTAATGCTGAGAAAGATGGAGGGCAGAAGGAGAAGGGGTCAACAGAGGACAAGATGGTTGGATGGCATCATCAACTCAATGGACATGAGTTCGAGCAAACTCCAGGAGATATTGAAGGACAGGGAAGCCTGGCATGCTGCAGTCCATGTGGCTGCAAAGAGTCAGGCATGACTGAGAGACTGAACAACAAATCCATGACTATCCCTACTAATAAGGGGAAGCCTTCTAACGCGACACCAAAGCTCGAGGCACATTCAGTGGGTGGTGTTGGCACCACCCACGATCACAGTGATGAAACCTGCAGCTGGAAAAGGTCTCGCTCCACCCTCACCAGCTTCCAGAGCTGCAATTTCAATTATTATTCTGGCCAACAAAGGCCAAACAGGTACGGCAAAATGTTGCCAATCCATCTCAATTTCAGTTTGTCACCCAAGATTCATGAGCTAGCCGAGCTTAAAGGACCCCAGAGACTGTCCCGAAGGTCTTGCTCCACCCTCACCAGCTTCCAGAGCTGCAATTTCAATTATTATTCTGGCCAACAAAGGCCAAACAGGTACGGCAAAATGTTGCCAATCCATCTCAATTTCAGTTTGTCACCCAAGATTCATGAGCTAGCCGAGCTTAAAGGACCCCAGAGACTGTCCCGAACAGCCCTCTCATTTTTCAGGTGGGAATATTGACGCCTGAGAAGTTAATCACATCACTGGTTCTTTGACACAGGCGCTCCGGTCCTGGATGTGTTGTCCTTGGCAGGGATCTGGTTCTTGTGTACATGCTCTTTGCCTAACTGGCTTCTGCACGTCCTTCTGCTGAGAGCTTAAGTGGCATTCCCACTGGGACTGATGCTTTGACCCCTCCCATACATCTTGCACAAATCCTGTTCTATTAGCAACATCACTGGTTCTTTGACACAGGCGCTCCGGTCCTGGATGTGTTGTCCTTGGCAGGGATCTGGTTCTTGTGTACATGCTCTTTGCCTAACTGGCTTCTGCACGTCCTTCTGCTGAGAGCTTAAGTGGCATTCCCACTGGGACTGATGCTTTGACCCCTCCCATACATCTTGCACAAATCCTGTTCTATTAGCATCTTTTTCACACATTGAGGAATCACTCATCTAATTATCTGCCCTCCCCTCCCAGGGACTCACGTCCATGATGGCAGGAAGGCATCGCCCTTATGCACTCCTGTATCCTCAGTCCCCTGGCAGTGAGGGACACATCATGTGTGTGTGCTAAGTCACTTCAGTCTGACTCTTTGCCACCCCATGGACTGTAGCCTGCCAGGCTCCTCTGTCCATGAGGATTCTCCAGGCAACAATACTGGAGTGGGTTGCCATGCCATCTTCCAGGGGATCTTCCCAACCCGGGATCAAACCTGAGTCTCCTGTGTTACATCATAAATGCTCCCTTAAGCACAGGAATGGGTGAAAACAAACAGAAACCTGCCTTTCTGGTGGAAAATGTTGAATTTTCAAACCGTTTGCTCATGGGTGCAAGACCAGTCTTCATCCATTTTCCAGCCTTTCCTTCTCCCATGCCACATTTCCTTAGCACTTCCAGTATCAGCTGGATTTTATTAATAATAATAAAAACAGCCTATGATTTATGGGGCACCATGGGGCCCAGGCTGACTAGGGGGCTTAAGCTTTGCACATAAAAATCAAGCCTGCTACCTGAAACCCAGCAGCTCGGTAAGGAGGGGGAAAATGAATGATCAGGCCCTTCTGGACCAAAGGACTTGGGTTTCTTCTTCTAGGGGGTCCCGCCCAGGTCTAAATGGATGAGCCCACGTTCTCCCACCACACTGCTCCCATCCTCCCTGGTCTACTCTCCTGAGTTTGTCAAGGTCAGGGCTCTGGAAGCCACGGGTATTCCTGTAAGTCAGAGAATCAGAGCATCAGGGGCTGGAAGGAGACCTTGAAGATCAACTAGATTAGAGGTCATTTTTGGCTTGCTTTACTTGGCCCGTGTCATGCTTGTGAGAAATGTAAATTAACTACAAACACTCAAAAGTCAGATTTTACAAAAAAAGCTGGATATCTCTCTCCTCTTGAAAAATAAGAAGTTCTGGCGACATTATGCCGGCATTCCTGTCTGGCAACAATTAACAGGAGCTGAATGATGGGTGCGTCCTTCAAAGGGTTAAGGGCCCCCAAGTTGACCCAGTCACCCTTTCTCCCTAGTACACAGCCAACCAGGCCCACTTCACCTACTTTCATAAACTGTCTGGCCCCTGGAGTAGGAAATGGCAACCCAGTCCAGTAGTCTTGCCTGAAAGATTCCATGGATGGAGGAGCCTGGCGGGCTACAGTCCAAGGGGTCACAAAGCATTGGACATGACTGAGCAAGTGAGCGCACGTACAAGAAGTGTTTTCCACCCAAGAATCAGCCTGCTCTCCATTTTACAGATGAAGACACTAAGCTCCAGGGAGGAAAACTGAGTTATCTAAGGTCACCTATAAGTGAAAACAGACCCAAGCCTAGACACCAGTCGCCTGACTTTCAATCCAGGCTCCTTTTCCCAGTTTGCATTTATAGCACTATTCCTGGTGAGGCTGCTGTATTAATTTTCTGGGGTTGATGTAAGAAATGGCCACAAACTTGGAGGCTTAAAACAATAAGGCTGGGACTTCTCTGGTGGTCCAGTGGCTAAGACTAGGCACTCCCAATGCAGGGGGCCCAGGTTTAAATCCCTGGTCAGGGAACTAGGTTTGTCATGCCACAACCAAGAGTTTGCATGCTGCAATTTAAAAAGATCCTGCATGCAACAACTAAAACCTTGCACTGCCAAATAAATAAATCAATATTAAAAAAAAAAAAAAACTCAGGACTTTATATTCTCTTAGCTCTGGAGGCCAGAAGTCCAAAATCAAGGTGGTGGCAGGGACAGCTCTCCCTCTGAAGGTTCTGAGAGAGAATCGCTGCTCACCTCTTTCAGCTTCTGGAGCTCCAGCATTCCTTGGCTTGTGAGAGCATCACCCCACCTCTCCCTCTGTCTTCACATGCCCTCCTCCTCTGTGTCTCTGTATCTTCCCCATTCATCTGTCTAATCTCCCTCAGCCTCATTTTTGTAAGGATTCCTTTCGTCAAATTTAGGTCCCACCCAGGTAATCCAGAATGATCTCAGGGAGAGACATTCTTTTTGGAGATCGCCATTCAACCCACCATAGCCACTAAGCCTCAGGAGTTCCCTATAACACTCCAGCTCCTTAGTTATCTATTTATAAGGATAGCTGATTCACTTTGCTGTACAGCAGAAACTAATATATCATTGTAAAGCAACTCTACTCCGATAAACATTAACAAAAAAATTACCCCAGCCCCATGGCCAAGGCATCAGCCTAGGATGAGTATTAAATGCGGGCAGTGCCAGTGCAGGCTGGCCCGAGATCCTGGGAAGCATCGGAAGCTGCAGGAAAAATGCAGATTTTTCCAGAATATTCCTCACAGGTGACCCCCACAAAGACAAGACAACACAATAACTGTAATCATTTATGTTACCAATAAAAATTACGGTCCTCATGATAATAATAACAATAAGAATAAGAATAGCCAAGCATAGACACTGCTTCATGTAAGCCTCCATAAGAAAAACGGTATCATTATACTCAGTATAATGGTCAGAAAATTGGATCCACAGAGGAATTAAAGTCACTTCACCAAAGTCACCCAGAAAGGAAGTGGTAGAGC
Organism: Cephalophus harveyi; assembly: GCA_006410635.1. NCBI lineage: Eukaryota > Metazoa > Chordata > Mammalia > Artiodactyla > Bovidae > Cephalophus > Cephalophus harveyi. Next base: position 536,697 of record SJYT01018594.1, read on the forward strand.
CAGGATCTCAGGTCTATCTGCCTCTAAACCCAAGAGCCCCTGACTTAAGTATGGGCATCTGTGGGGAATGGAGAAAGATGCCCAACTGTGCACACGTGGACTCAGATAGTCTGTTGTTTTTACACGCAAAAGAAGGAAAAGAAAGAAAAGGAAAACTCCAATTAGGAAAAAAAACAGGCCTGTGCTGATCTTAAAGACACTTTAAAATCCTGAAAGATGTGAATGTTGTCATTACAAAGGAAATAATGTCTCTTATCACAGACTGACTCTTCACAAACGCTCATCCGCATGAAGCCTAGTGAGGCTGGCATAGAGATGGTGCAGCAGCCCCTGGCATCAGAGTGAGACCGGTTCTGGGTTCGAATCCTGCCTCAGTCATCTACAAATGGTGCAACCTTGAGCCAACAATGTCTTCTCTCTAGGTCCTAGCTCTTCATAGGCATCCCTGAGGATAATACCTGTACCTTATCTTTGAGTGTTGGTAAGAAGATCAAATGAGATATACAGTGGGTGACTACATACTTAATACTGTCTAAACCAGGGCATGTTGAAGAATGAATGCTATTATTGATCTCAGACAACAGATGTAAATGGTGAATGTCTTGGGAAAACCTGGATATAAAGTCACCACAGGCCTAAAGTTCTCTAGCTCAGCTGTACTTGGAATCACTTGGGTAGTTCTAGTAATGCTGTTGCCTGAATCCCACCTCCAGAGAGCCTGATGTAATAGATCTGAGGTATGCATGGGCATTGTGAAATTTAAAACTCTCTAGGTATTTCTGATCTGCAGCCTTGGTTGAGAACCACATGCCCCTAATCTGTTTTGAGGGACCATCACTGCTAAGTATCATTACTACCACTATTACATCATGATTGTTATTATTAGAGAGAGTGACGCATATAATGCTGAGTCCACTGTAATGATACTAGTGAGTAGCATTATAATTAATAATCACTATTGACAAAGAGAACATCCCAAAGAGTAACATCTTGCTAATTACCATGAGCCTGACTTAAAACAGTGGGTCTCAACAGGGGACCATTTTGCACCCCACCCCAAATTTATATGGTAATGTCCAAAGACATTTTTGGTTGCCACAACCCAGAGGCAGTGGAGGAGGGCAGGACGCTACTGACATCAAAAGGGTACAGACCAAGGATGCTGCTAAACAGCCTACAACGCATGGGACAGACTCCCACAGTGAAGAATTATCTGGTTCAAAATATCAGTCATGCCAAGGATAACAAACGCACTTAGAAGCTGGGATGGGAAGAGACGAAGTGGAAAGTCACGTAAGGAACTCAGGAGCAGCCTTTGTAGTCCTGCTTTCCCACTGCAGCTGTGAAAGGAGAGGAGAGCCCTGGGGCTGGCCCTGGATTGCACAGTCGGAACCTCACTTAACCCTCCCTCTGGATTCAGATCATCACACACCAGGTATGCACTCGAGACTGCCTTTCGACTTGGAGGAGCCGTTCAAAAGTCTTGGTGTCTGCCAGTGCTGAAAGTGTTTATAAGAGACTTCCTCGGGAAAGAAAGGTCATCAGGGAAAACCAGAAACAGATTTCTTTTCTTCCTCTGGCTCACTTCTGTCAGGCATCTCCAAGAAGTTTATTAACACCTAAATCGTGGACATGGAACTTTTAGAAGAAGAGAAAGGGAGAAGCCATTGATGGCATTGCAAGTAGGCCTGTGCCGAGGGTCAGTCCAGGCTGTGTTCTGGAGCAGAAGGCACAACTGAGGAAGGAAGGAAGGAAGGGAAGCTGAAACTCCAGTACTTTGGCCACCTCATGCGAAGAGTTGACTCATTGGAAAAGACTCTGATGCTGGGAGGGATTGGGGGCAGGAGGAGAAGGGGACGACCGAGGATGACATGGCAGGATGGCATCACGGACTCGATGGACATGAGTCTGAGTGAACTCCGAGAGATGGTGATGGACAGGGAGGCCTGGCGTGCTGCGATTCATGGGGTCGCAAAGAGTCAGACACGACTGAGCGACTGAACTGAACTGAACTAACTGAATTCTTGTAAAATCTCCTTGAGTCACATACTACAATTATGCTCATTTTCCAGATGAGGAAACGGAAGCACAGAACGGTTGAGTCACTTGTATATGAGACACACAGCTCATCCTGGTGAAGCTGCGACCTGAGCCCAGGAACTGTGTTCCATCCTTCATGGCACCAATCTGCTCCACCCTGAGAACCCATAGAGTCCAACCCTTGTTTCTCTAGATGGGACAGAGGCTTACAGGGGAGAAATGACTTCCCAAATTCTCACAGCTCATTACTGAGGAAGATGGCCATTGGAATAGCACCAAATCCTCCTCTCTTGCCTGCCTGTGCTCTGTCAATACCCCTTAAAGTGTGACCCGGGGCCCTTAAGTCATTAAGGACTTTTTTGAGTTCAGAGCTTTCATTAAAATTCAAATACTTCTAAGGGGTGGTCCCTGGTAGAAGGACATTTATGTGCTCATTCATTAATGCAATGAATATTTATTAAGTGCCTACTCTTGTGCCAGAAACGGTGCTGGGTACCAAGGACACACTGGGAGTGAAAACATACATCTCTGACCTTAAAGGTGGTTGCTGGTGGCTTAGCATTTCTCAGCAGCCATCGAAAGGGCTGAGGTCTGGGTTCGGGGGTAGGAGGTACAAGGAGGGGGTGCACTCAGAGCAGAGAAGCAGTCCCTTAAAACACCTGTCTTTTGAGACTCCTCTGTGGCCTAGTGGCTAAGGCACCCAGGTTCCATCCCTGGTGAGGGAACTAGACCCCACATGCCGCAACTAAAGATTCCGCAAGCTGCAACCCCAACAGCAGATTCTTCGCGCTGAAATTAAGACCTGCTGCAGCCAAAAAGATAAAATATTTTTTTAAATAAAATGAATCATAGCTCAAAAATATTTTTAAAAATAAATAAAACACCAGACTAATGATCTTGATCAAAGTAGCTTTCCCCTTTCAGAGTTTCACCAGCCCCCACCTCGGCCTCAGGTCCAACTCACTAGCAGAGGGAAAGAAAGCATTCTCTTGAATCTCTATTTCTCTTTTGTGAAATGTATAGCATTTCCTTGATGACTTTGTCAAAACAGCATAAAAGAAAGTAATGAGGGAAATCACCCCCTTAACTGCACTACCAAACTGCACTGGGGGCCGCTCCCTGCCGACCTGTGCAGTCATGGTGCTGGGGAAGTGGTAGACCCGCCAGATCTCTGATTTTGACTTGTGATGTATTTTCTGTATTGATGTATTTAGCAACATTACCTTCCTCTGGTTTCTCACCTGCAGAACGGGGCCGATTTTCTCTTCCTAACCCTGCAGGATTGTTTACTAGAGGGTATAAAATAAATATGTATCTGTCCAGTGCCTGGGACATGGCAGACATACTCCACATTATTTCAATTACTCCTACTTTCAGAGGTTTAGAGCAGGGGTCCCCAACTTCTACAATCTAATGCCTGATGGAGCTGATGTAACAATAATAGAAATATACTGCACAATAAACGTAATGCACTTGAATCATCCCTAAACCATCCACCCCCAGCCCTGGTCTGTGGAAAAAAATTGTCTTCCATGAAACTAGTCCCTCATGACAAAAAGGTTGGGGACCATTGATTTAGAGGAAAGCAGAACCATACGCTGGGTCCTGGTGCTAGGTCCCCTACTTACTAACCATGAGACATTAGACTAGACGCTTAACTTCCCTGAGCCCCAAGTTCCTGGGGGTGAGGATGCTTGTCTCAAGATCATTAAAGAATAAAATGAGGAAAACCTGGTAAGCAGCGAAAGTGTGAAAGTAATAGAGCTAGTCGCTCAGTCGTGTCTGACTCTTTGTGACCCCATGGACGGTAGCCTGCCAGGCTCTTCAGTTCAAGGAATTCTTCAGGCAAGAAAACTTAGCCATTCCCTTCTCCAGGGATCCTGACCCAGGGATCGAACCCCGGTTTCTTGATCGTCTGAGCCATCAGGGAAGTTGGTAAGCAGTAGGTACTATAACAGTAGTAGTAGCTATTATGATGGTGGTTAATATTACTATCATTTTTATTTCATTCAATATTTAAATCTTGCCTTTACTCCCAGCCAAAGAATCATATATAAGTCAAATCATCACCAGTGGGGACAGATCCAGGTCCGGGGGCGGCGAGCTGGGGGTGGTGCCTGTACCTCACTAAATGAGGGAATTTCTAAGAGAAAGCATGCAAAAATATCTGGCTTTGCCAATTTTATAAGAATCCCTGACCCAGGAACATTTTGCTAGGCCCCAACTCAAGGTCAGAAAAGAGGTTCTTACGAAAGGTAGGATCCTAATACACCAGCTTTGTGAGTTTCACTGAAGCCTGCTTCTGACCCAGATTTGGGGGGGGGGCGGTGTGTGGGCAGTGTTGCAGGGTTCAGGGAGAAAAGAGCCCCCCACCCACATGACCACCCCCTGACACACACAGTCCTTTCCTTTAGAACTTGGCCAGCCTGTTATTAAACAGCTGGTTAAGAGCGCCTCACATCCTCACCACTCAAGTTCTCACTGATGTCCGGCAAGCGGTACCCACCCTGCCTCCTCCTCCTCCTTCTCACCTCCCCTCCGCCCCCCTCTTCCATTCCCAGAGACTCGGCTGGCTCCGAAAGGTTCCAGACAGAGGGGCTAAACACATTAGCCGACAGACTCGCAAGACACAAAAGGCGGCAGGAATCAAATAAAAGGAAAACGCAGCAGTCACAGGTCAGTCCTGTATAAATATTTATGCTGGAGGAAAAGTTGGTGCCTGAGTAATGACCTTGTGGCTGGTATTAATAGAGATAATGTGTGTGTCTAGAACATGCCGCCAGAAAGAGAAAGGGGGCGAAGATGGGGGCGGAGGGGGGCGAGACCAAGAGCGGGGAGGTTATAAATCTTCGTGCCAAGATGAAGCCCCCAACTGACCTTTATACCTTTCTCTCTCGTCCCCTCCAGTGACCCCCCTCCCCCGTCTGCATCTTCAAATCTATTTTCTCTCCTCTTGGCCATCTTGTCTCCACACAAGCGCTCACTCGTGCATTAGGCATCTCGGGGCTGATGTCTGTCATCCCAGCCGGTACACAGTTGGTGTTTCATAAAGGCTCAGGGCAGTGAGTTGACTGAGTCGTGCATGGAGCCCAGCCTCTGCTGCTGATTACGGGCCCCCAGTATGGGGCCAATTTTCCCTTTTGATGGTTTCCCTGTCCTCATCTCCCTTCTCCAAACTGCTGCAGCTCAGGGGAAGTTTCCAAATGTGAATGTGACTCTCTCTCTCTCATCTGCCCAAGTTCTCTCAGTAGCTCCTGTGTCTTAATGTCAAATCCAAACTCCTTAACCAGCTCCTACGGACCTTTCCAGCTTCATTTCTTAAATTCCCCATCCTTGAGGGCTCCCCTCCCTAGCAATACTAAACTGCTTACCAAACACTAAACAGGCGTCCCTCATTTTATTGTGCTTCACTTTACTGTTTCTCAGATACTGTAATTTTTTTAAAAAATTTTGGTCACATCGCACAGATCTTAGCTCCCTGACCAGGGATGAAACCTGCACCCCTTGCATTGAAAGGCGGAGTCTTAAGCACTGGACCACAGGGGAAGCCATCCTTTTTAAATTTATATTGCCTTTTTTTTTAACAGACTGAAGGTTTGTGACAACCCCACATGGAGCAAATCTATCGTCGCCATTTTTCTAACAGCACATCTTCACTTTGAGTCCCTGTGTCACGTTTTAGTAAGCCTCACAATCCTTCAAACCCTCCACCAGCAAAAAGATTACTACTCACAGGCTCAGAGGACGGTTAACACAATTAAACAATAAGTCATTTTTAATTAAGTATTTTGTTGTTGTTTGGTTGCTAAGTCATGTCCAACTCTTTGTGACCCCATGGACTGCAGCATGCCAAGCTTCCCTTTCCTTCACCATCTCCCAGAGCTTGCTCAAACTCATGTCCATTGAGTTGGTGATGCCATTCAACCATCTCATTCTCTGCCACCCTCTTCTCCTCCTGCCCTCAACTCTTCCCTCTTTTTTAGACATAATTCTATTGCACACTTAAAAGACTATACATGCTGGAGAAGATTCCTGAGAGTCCCTTGGACTGCAAGGAGATCAAACTGGTCAATCTTTAGTGAAATCAACCCTGAATATTCATTGGAAGGACTGATGCTGAAGCTGAAACTCCAGTATTTTGGTCATGTAAACAACTGACTCATTTGAAAAGTCCCTGATGCTGGGAAAGATTGAGGGCAGAAGGAGAAGACGGCATCAGAGGATGAGATGGCTGGATGGCATCACCAATGTAATGGACATGAACTTGGGCAAACTTCAGGAGATGGTGAGGGATAGGGAGGCCTCGCGTGCTGCAGTCCATGGGATTGCAAAGAGTCAGACATGACTGGGCGACTGAACAACAACAACAAATATATAGAGAGAGTGGGCTGACAACAGCAAATTTTGCCTAGTTTATAAACAAAATTATCACTGAAAATATGCTCTGTGGCAACTTTGGATGAGCAGTCAGGCTGAAGACTTGTGTTTTTTTTCTTTCCATCAGCATTGTTATCCAAGCTATTATAGTACATATCTATACTGAGTATTTCTACCTTTGCTGTTGTTTAAAAATAATCACTTTCAATGAATATAGTATAGCATAAACATAACTTTTATGTGCACTGGGAAACAAAAAGAATTCACAGGACTTTCTCTATTGTGACACTCACTTTATGCAGGTGGTCTGGAACCCAATCCATGATACCTCCCAGGTTGCCTGTAATTTCCGAGAAGCCACGATCCTTTTTTCATCCAGGTCTTTACACATTCTGTCCCTTCCACCTGCATGTATTCCCTGCACTTCTTTTTTTTTTAGTTGTTGTTTAATTTCTATTTTTGACTGCACCAGTCAGCATGGGGGACATTAGTTCTCTAAGCAGGGATCCAACACGTGCCCCCTGCATTGGGAGCACATAGTACCAACCCCCGGACTCCCAGGGAACTCCTCCCGCCCTTCTTAATTTGGCTGCTTCATCCTCATCCTGTACACTTCTCCCAGATCATATGGCCTCCTCCAGGAAGCCTTCCCTGCATTCAATGACTCTTTTATCTGGTCCCATTGCCTCTCACTGTCACACCAGTTATCCCGTTGAAGAGTCATTGTCACGGTTAACTCATCTCCCTCATTTCTACAAGACCCTGAGTGCCATGAGGGCAACAAACTGACGTGACTACATGCATACACACAGCAATGCAAAGCCTGGCACATAGTAGGTGCTCAGGTGTCACATGAACCACAGGGACAGGGCCACACCTTATTCTCTGCTTGAAAAAGGAAACAGGTTCGGACTCCCCCAACAGGAATGCAGGAAAGTGGAGGAAAAGCCACCCACTTCATCAAGGGCATAGAAACTCAGGACTCTCTCCCTCCTTATCTGCTGGAGGGAGATTATAATAATGTTGAGTAGGAGAGGACCCCCCCGCTTCTGTGCACCAACTAAAGGAGAGAGAGCAAAACAGAGAAAGATCAGCTCTGCTCAAAAGGCAGCATTCCAATCCAAAGGTGCCGACACCAAGATCTGAACATCAAGATTAAGAAGAAGGTTGTTCAAGCCACAGATTTTTGGAAGCCCACAGGCTCGCCTGGGCTAGGAGCCACAGAGCAAGCCATTCCTGGAAAAAACAGGAGGTCTGAGGGCACTGCACACTCCACCCCTTTTTGAAGCAAACCCCACTTTCAGACTTTAATACTTCTGTACCTGAAATGTAAGAAGGGAACCATTTGAACTCCTGGGTCTTCTTGGTCCTGGGCTGTTTCAGGTCTGTGCTACATAAGGAAAGAAGGAGCTAAGAATCCTCCAGTGCCTCTGGGTACCTACCCCTTAGCATGGGCTGTTTTCTTTCATCTGCAACATGGCCCTGGAGCATAGGAAGCATCATCCTCATTTTCCAGATGGGATGACTGAGGCTGGTAAGGGCCTCTATTTGACCCCAGATTGTGTAATGCCAAGTCTAAGCTCTTTGTTCTACAGACTCCTTCTCTGATGCCTAGATTCACCTGCCCTGTTGGGGACCGCCTCCGACTTACCTTACCTGACTGGTAGAAAAGACCATGTTTTTTCCTTATTCTGTCTCCCTTGTCTCACCCACCTTAGAACCAGTTACTAAGGTGATGGGTTCTTGTTCTTATTGTTCCCTTAGACATGACTGAGCCAACTTTATCACAGGCTAAAAGGATAAAGCCAGAGGCAGCTGAGTGAATCCGAGACAAAGGATGCTCACGCATCCTGGGAGCTTTGAAATATTTCACTGGAGAAGACAACAAAGGCAGGAAGAGACACTTAAACACAAATGCTCACAGCAGCATTACTCACAATAGCCAAGAAGTGGAAGCAACCCAAATGTCCATCAACAGATGGATAGATAAACAGATAGTGGTGTATTCACACAATAGAATATTATTCAGCCTTCAAAAGGATGACATTCTGCCACATGAGACAATATAGATGAACTCTGAAAACCTTACGACCCAAAGAGAAAACAAGTGGAGGACAAGAGAATTCACTCTCAGATCTTCCTGACTGTTTAAGCTGAGACATTCTTCTCCTGCCCTCAGACCAGAACATACCCCATCAGCTCTACTGGCTTTTCTGTCGGCCAAGTGCAGCTTGCAAGACTTCTTTTAGTCTTCATAACTGCATGAGCCAACTCCTTATACTAAATCATATATATATATATGCATGCATACACACTGTCGCTCAGTTATGGATAACTTTTTGCAACCACAAGACTGTAGCCTGCCAGGATCCTCTGTCCATGGAATTTTCCAGGCAAGAATACTGGAAAGGGTTGCCATTTTCTACCCCAGGGGATCTTCCGAACCCAGGGATTGAACCTGCATCTCTCATGTCTCCCACATTGGCATGAGGGGCTATTTACCACTAATGCCACCTGGGAAGTCCAAGCCCATATGTGTGGATATATGTATACATGTATATATGTATACATAGACACATAAATCCTAGTGACTCAACAACAATCATATATATAATTAAACCTTATAAATAACTGCATATATAATATTAATATACACTAATATATAATGTATGGGACTTCCCTGGTGGCTCAGATGGTAAAGAGTCTGCTGCAATGCAAGAGATCCAGGTTCGATCCCTGGGTCGGGAAGATCTCCTAGAGAAGGGAAATAGCCACCTACTCCAGCATTCTTGCCTGGAGAATTCCATGGACAGAGGAGGCTGGCGAGCTAGTCCATGGGGTCACAAAGAGTCAGACACAACTGAGCGACTAACATATAATGTCTATATAATGCACAATATGAGGGACGGGGAGGCCTGGCATGCTGCAGTCCACGGGGTTACAAAGAGTCAGACACGACTTGGCAACTGAACAATATATATAATAATTTATATAATTTATATATATTGGTGAGGGGCACCAGTGGTAAAGCACCCACCTGCCAGAGCAGGAGATGTGGGTTCAATCCCTGGGTCAGGAGATCCCCTGGAGGAGGGCATGGCAACATACTCCAGTACTTTTGCCTGGACAATCCCCATGGACAGAGGAGCCTGGTGGGCTACAGTCCACAGGGTCACACAGAGTCAGACATGACTGATGTGACTTAGCACACAGCACACACCTATATATGTGTGTATATATATGTGATATTTTATATATACTATTGGTTCTGTATCTCTGGAAAATCCTGACTACAGAAGCCAGTCACAAAAAGACAAATATGGCATGATATCATTTATAGGCAGTTCCTAGAGGAGTGAAATCCATAGAGACAGAAAGCACAATGGTGGTTGCCAGGGGCCGGGGGGAGGGAAGGGTGGGGAGTTAGTATGTTTACTGGATACCAAGTTCCAGTTTGGGTGATGACAAGTTCTAGGGATGAATGGTAGCAATAATTGCACAATGATGTGAATGTACTTAATGTCACTGAAGCATCATTTAAAAATGGTTACAATGATCAATCTTATGTGGGTTTTTATCATTTTTTAAAAAAGCAGAGAGAGTGGGAGGGAAAAGAATAAAGCAAACTAGAAGAAAAGGAAAAGAGAAGCAGGTGGGAAATGGAGTTTGGAAGAAGAAAGGCTAGTCAGGAGAATATTGGGGGAGACCTGAGAGCCAGGCAACCTTGAGTGACTAGATCTTTTTGTCATATTTAGAAGGGTGCAGGATACAGGTCTTCCCTTCTCACACATAACTGAAGTGGGAATTGCCTCACCACAAACACTCAAGAACAGCCGCTCAATGACTGCTTCAAAGACCTCCACCATTTAGGGTTCAAAAAAAGGAAAAGATAAAAGGGGTCATTTGGTGGTTGCAAATGTGCTTTTTCTCCAAAAGAGCCTTTAAAAAGAACAAAAACTGCAGCAAACTTTTGCAAATTAAAAATTCCCCACTTGTCCCTCATGTAAATTTATTTTCAGTGTTAATAAAATTCAGTATCCAAGCATGCATTATTGAGAAGTCACAGTTTCAACTCTCAGGATGTAAGGTTTTGGTGCCCCAAAAAGTTTGCAGTAGAAATCTTGACTCATGACCCTATTGTCAATTGCGGGGAGCAGAATGAAGCCAACTCTCCCCAATTACAGATTCACACAGAGTCTACCTAAGAACCACATCTCACCTGGCATCTCTCACAGTACCATCATCTCAATTAGGGCTTTGCTGCCTCATGTAGATTTCGGGCACTTGGCCTGGGGAGGTGTCTGATTCCAGGCATATGGTGGGTAACATGATCAGCAGTGACTCAGCTCCCATGAAACATTCTCTGCACTGGTGTAATAGACAGGGGCCTCTGTAGACTCTTTTTTTTTTTTTTTTTAATGCAACAAGAAGCTTTTCTTATTCTGAGATTTTTTTTTTTTTTTTTTAAATCATGAAGCAATATTTTTTAAAACTTTCTATTCTATATTGGGGTATAGCCAATTAACACTGTTGCAATAGTTTCAGATGAAGAATGAAGGGACTCAAATTCTCCCTCAAACTACACTCCCATCTGCTCCTGCTGCTGCTAAGTCAGTTCAGTTGTGTCCGACCCTGTGCGACCCCACAGATGGCAGCCCACCAGGCTCCTCTGTTCCTGAGATTCTCCAGGCAAGAATATTGGAGTAGGTTGCCAAGTCCTTCTCCAATGCATGCATGCACGCTAAGTCAATTCAGTCATGTCCGACTCTGTGCGATCCTATGGACAGCAGCCCACCAGGTTCCTCTGTCCACAGGATTCTTCAGGCAAGAATACTGGAGTGGGTTGCCAAGTCCTTCTCCCCTCTCCCATCTAGGCTGCCACATAATATTGAGCAGAGTTCCCTGTTGTCTGTGTTCCCAGATGGAGACAGAAAACAAATGTATGGATCCCAAAGGAACAGGAGGTGGGGTGGAATTGGGAGATTAGGATCGACACAATACACTATTGATACTATGTATAAAATAGACAACTGATGGGAACCTACTGTATAGCAAGGGAACTCTATTTAATGCTCTGTGGTGACCAAAATGTGAGATAATTCCAAAAGGGAGGGGATATATGTAAATGCATAGCTGATTCATTTTGCTATGCTGTAGAAGCTAACACAACATCATAAAGCAACTCGACTGCAGTAAGAAATTAATTTAAAAACATGTCATCTCCTCATTCTAGCTCCTCATCCAATAGGGCTATCATGCGTGTGCCTCACTCATGTTCAGGGTGCTCACTTGAGCCTACCAGGAGTTAAGCAGTTTATGGGGGGAGGCCCACTAATCTTTAATCCTGGGATTTAAAAGACAAATTTCCCAAAAGGAAGAAAAAAGAATATTTTTCAAGGATTGAGTCCATGGCAGATCCTTATGATATGGTGTCTCATTTCCTTTTTTGAATTTTTTTGTTTATTGTGGTAAAAGTCACGAAACATGAAACATACTAATTTAACTGTGTTTAACCATACAGTCTGGTGGCACTAAGCACGTTTGTATTGTTTTGCATCTCTCACCATCATCCACCTCCCGAATTGTTCACCTTCCTAAACTGAAACTCTGTCTCCATTAAACACCAAGTCCCCGTTCCTCCTCCCCACACACCCCACCCTCGGCCCCTGGCACCTCCCAGAGAGCTCTCTGACTCTATGAATGCGACTATTCTAGGTACCTCGTGTAAGTGGAATCAAAGAGTATTTGTCTGCATCTACTGTATATCAGAATTTTTTTTTTTTTTTAGAATGTATTTTTAAGGTTAACTTAAGCTATACAGTAAGCTCTCATCAGCTATCTCTTTTGTACACAGTAGTGTATATATGTCAATCCCAATCTCCTGATTCATCCCACCCCGCTTCCCCTGCCTTGGGGTCCTTACATGGTGTCTCACTTGCTCTTCACGACTTCATGAGAGAGTTGTTATGATCCCTTATTTTATGAGATGATGGTAAGTGGAGACATTTAGGGTTATGTCCACAGGCAGTCTGAGTCCATCGCTCTGATTTCCCCTCCGACCAGCAGGCTTTACAAAGATGCACCTTCGCTCCTCCTCCCTCCCCCGCTGGACGCTGCCTCTCCCCCTGCATCCTCCTGGCGCTTCCTGGGACCATCAATACTGAATGTTTTGTGCTGTCACATTTGTAGCTGTGAAGGATCCAATTGTGCGGTTGATCTATAATGTAAGGTTAATGCCTAATTAGCTCGTTTAACATTTCTTTCCCGGATAATTCACGATAGGTCATTAACAAAAGCCAGGGCAGACGGAGGGCCATGTGCAAGGCCATAAATCAGAGGCCTGAAAACATCATAGAAACAGGAAAATGCATGTATTATTCAGGTCAAACAAAGAGTGGGATCTCCATAAGTCTCCTCAATGCTTTTCTGACCCTGAGGTCAAGGGACCAAGTCAAGGCTGGAGAGATATTTGCTAAGAGCTGAAATGGCCTGCCCAGGACCTGGCAGGGATGCACCTTCTGGAAATATGACAGCCCATCTCATTGTTAAACTTATGACTTTGCAGATGGAAAAGGCCCTTTTGACTACCAAATAATGCATACCCACCATGTCAGTAAATAACCACCATCTATAGAGCATCTATAGTGTGCCAAAGTATGTGTGTTTGGGTGTGTCTATGTGTGGGTATTCTACGTATCAGTTAGCTACTGCTGTGTAACAAACCATCCCAAAACTCAGCAGATGCACCTTCGCTCCTCCTCCCTCCCCCGCTGGACGCTGCCTCTCCCCCTGCATCCTCCTGGCGCTTCCTGGGACCATCAATACTGAATGTTTTGTGCTGTCACATTTGTAGCTGTGAAGGATCCAATTGTGCGGTTGATCTATAATGTAAGGTTAATGCCTAATTAGCTCGTTTAACATTTCTTTCCCGGATAATTCACGATAGGTCATTAACAAAAGCCAGGGCAGACGGAGGGCCATGTGCAAGGCCATAAATCAGAGGCCTGAAAACATCATAGAAACAGGAAAATGCATGTATTATTCAGGTCAAACAAAGAGTGGGATCTCCATAAGTCTCCTCAATGCTTTTCTGACCCTGAGGTCAAGGGACCAAGTCAAGGCTGGAGAGATATTTGCTAAGAGCTGAAATGGCCTGCCCAGGACCTGGCAGGGATGCACCTTCTGGAAATATGACAGCCCATCTCATTGTTAAACTTATGACTTTGCAGATGGAAAAGGCCCTTTTGACTACCAAATAATGCATACCCACCATGTCAGTAAATAACCACCATCTATAGAGCATCTATAGTGTGCCAAAGTATGTGTGTTTGGGTGTGTCTATGTGTGGGTATTCTACGTATCAGTTAGCTACTGCTGTGTAACAAACCATCCCAAAACTCAGCAGCATTTTATGAGTCTGTGTCTCAGCTGGTGGATGATGCTGACCTAGGCCAAGCTCATCTGATCTCAGCTGGGTCCCCTCACACATCTATGTTCAGCTGGTGGGTTGGCTGGGGGCGGCCAATGTCATATGAGTTCCCTTATATGTCTGGCTATTGACACGCTGCTCATTACAATGACAAGGGTGTCTAGGCCATGTGTCTTTCATAGTGATGTCGGGGTTTCAAGAGATAGATTGAAAGCATGCAAGATCTCTCAAGACCCAGACTCAGAGCTGACATGCAGTCATGTCTGCAGCGTTTTTCTGGCCCTAAGTTCCAAGTCCAGCTTAGACTGATGAATATGGCCAGCAACACTACCTTTGGATGGAAAGAGCAGCAAAGACTCTGCAAATGTACAGAAGGGTTGGAGAACTGTGGTTGTTTTTGCAATTATTCTATCACAACCCATTTGCTCCTTATCACAAACCCTTTATCCATTCTCCTAACAAATATTTATTGACCCCTTTGTTGTGTGCCAGACTCTGATCTAGGTGCTGAGGCCACAAATCATGAACAAAAGAAAGTCTTATTCGCATGAACTGTAATTTCCATGGAAGTTGAGGCAAACAGTAAGCAAGTGAATCAATACATATATAAGATATTTTTAGATGGTGTTAAATGCTGGTAAATACAACAGACTAACTGTGTGTGAGATGTCCAGAGGGAATTTTTGATAAGACAGTTAAGGCAGACCCCTCTGAGGAGGTGACATTTAACCTAAGACTTGAATGATGAGATGAAACCAATCCATCCAGGACTAGGAGCAGAATGTTCTAGCAGGAGGAAGAGCAGATACAAAGTTCCCAAGTCATGTCTGGAGGACTAGAAAGAAGGTCAGTGTGAGAATATAATAAGTAAGAGGAAGAAGGATGCTAGATATGGACTTCCCTGGTTGTCCAGTGGTTAAGAATCCACCTTTCAATGCAGAGGATGCGAGTTTGATCCCTGGTCTTGGAACTAAGATCTCATATGCTGCATACTGCAACTAATACCTTATGCAGCTAAATAAATAATTTAAAAAAAAAAATGATGCCAGATGAAGACCAAGAGGTAAGTCAATTCTTGGAGAGAGGTACGATTACTCTTAAGGAAAACAAAACTCAAGAAAATCACGAAATAGCTAGAGAGTGGTAGAACCAGGATTTGGACCTTCAATCATCTGAATTCAAAGTCCACACTCTCTCTAATGTCCATTTCTGTCCCCTGAGCTAAGTGCCAAGCGGGGACTTTTTCATGTAGGTGAACAAGACCTTAACCATCAGAAAGTCTAATGCAAGACATGCTAGCCAGGGACTTCCCTGGTGGTCCAGTGGTTAAGATGCCTCTCTTCCTCTTCATGGGGTGCAGGTTCAATTCCTGGTCAGAGAACTAAGATCCCACATGACACATAGCATGGCTGAAGACACAATAACCATGGCTGGATCTTAACTGATTCTGCCTCATGCTATTCCTTCAGTAGCTACAGATAAGCCCCCACACACCAGATCCTCATGACAAGTTGACCAGGAGCAGCAGCAGCATCCCCAGCCCTCCATCTAGGGGTAACCACTGCTCCCTGCCTCCTGCCAAGTGGTTCCATTCCTCCCCCCATCTTGGGTCTTTCTTGAGGAGTACGTCCCTGCCTTCTAACCATACTCCACCAGGGATCTCTAAGGCCTTTGTGTAGAAGCACCACCCACAGCTGGGAAAGAAAGGCAAGATGCACAGACATCTGCTGATAAACCCCATACAAGATCAAAGACATCAAGAATTTGATTGTCTTACTTGTTGGTCAAATCCAAGCAAGAGCCTGCATCGTCTAAAATAGGACACTCGTTTATGCCAAATATTTTAATGGAGCCCCTCCTACATGTCAGGGACTGGTCCAGACACTGGGGGTTGAACAATAGGCTTGGCCCACATACTTTGCAGGGATAACCGATGATGAACTAATAAAAGGCACAACATGTGGTGATAGACGCTATGCAGAAAATGAAGCCAGGCAAAGAGGAAAAGATGATGGGAGGGGTGAACAGGTGATGGGGAACACTGCTCAGATAAAATGCTATTTGAGTAGAAACTTGCCAGTGAGGAAGAGATTCCGGCAGTTAATTAAGTGGCTAAGAGGGGTGTTCTTTGAAACTTCTAGAGCCCTACGGAGACCAGTGTGGCTGAAACAGAGTGAGAGAGTGGGGCAGTGGCCAGAAATGAGTCTGGAGAAGTCATGGGGGCCAGATCTCAAGGAGCCTGGCAGGGCACTGAAAGAGCTTTGGCTTTCACTCGGGGTCAAATGGGAGCTCCTGAAAGGTTTTGAGCAGAAGAGGGACATAATAGAACTCATGTTTTCAAATAAAACATGATAAAATAGACAACTAATAAGAACCCACTGTATAGCACAGGGATCCCTACTCAGTACCCTGTAATGACCTATATGGAAATAGAATCTTAAAAAAGAGAGCATGTATGTATATGTAAAACTGATTTACTTTGCTATACAGCAGAAGCTAACACAACATTGTAAACCAACTACACTCCAATAAAAAATAATTAAAAAAAAAAAAAAAAGCATCTCACTGGCTGCTGCACCAAGCAGAGACTACGAGGGTAGAGACGGGAGAAGCAGACAGACTTTCGGGGAACCTGCTGCATTTGCTCACACGAGAGGCAATGGTGGCTCTGATTTGGGGGTACAGGTGAAAAGTGAGATTCAAGCGAGCAAGACAGGTTAATCAATACATAATTGCCCACTGAATAATCTAATTAAAATATAAAGAAGTATAGGATGCTCTAAGAATGTATAACAGGAGACTTCCCGTCAGTGGTTAAGACTCCACCTTTCCAAAGCAGAGGCCACCGGTTCCATTCCTGGTTGGAGAACTAAGGTCCCAGGTGCCATGTAACACTGCCAAAACATTTCCTTCTTTTTTTTTTTTATTGGTGGAAAATTGCTTTACAATATTGTGTTGGTTTCTGCTGCACAAAAACATGAATCGGTCATTAAGAAAAGAAATAAAAATCAAATAAGGAGATAAAACATTAAAAAATGTATTACAAGGAGATTGGTAGTCTGTTTCTTTGTGGGTGGAAGGGAGCTGACATTGGGCAGAGAAGGCTTCTCTGAAGGCATGGCAGATGGGCTTCAAATGGGCTCAGGTTAGCTCAATGAGGATGAGAAGGTGGGCATCCCAAGCAGAAAATGAGCATGAGCAAAGGTCCTGGGGCAGGAATGTGACGGACAAGTGTGGCACTGGCTGCTCAGAAGAGCACATTCTCCCTTTGTGATGTCTGCCCTGTTTATTCGCCTCTGAAATAATTAATGATTCAGACACTTCACAGTAAGAGGCCCACACTGGCTCCACAGGCTATTACCACTATTTTTTTCACTTCTCTGAAGGCAGTTTAGGAAGACCCAGATCTTTTCACCTACTAAGTGAATAATGAGGCTGGAGGAAACTGGGTAGGTTTGAGCAAGATGAATAATGATGGTATGACTCTGACCTGTCCAGAGTTGAGTGCCCCTTGTGGGGAAGGACCCAGGAAACCCTTCTCTGTCCCAAATCCCTGCCCCAAGAGGCAACTGTGCTGTTTTCCTGAACTAAGCAGGTGTGGGGGAGATGGCAGGATGGCCCCTCCAAGGGGCGGGGGTGGGGACTCAAGATTAAGCACATAAGCTGGCCTTTTAAAAGCTTAGCGAGCCTTTCCAATTGGATCTCAAATGGACCACACTTGAGAAATTAAATAAACAGCATTTGTCAAGGGCTTTTGTGGGCTCCCAGCTGTATTTATTTATAGGTTAGTCTGTTATTTATGGGCGCTCGCGATCCGTATAAAAGCTTTGTCAGAGAGAAGTGGTAGGGAGGAGACCGAGCGCTTTAATGCTTACTGGGACACTTAAGTATTCGCTCCAAGGAGCTCAAACAATGAACAGTTGCTGCTCTTGCCCCACGGAAGCTGGGTGTTAGAACACAGCAGGACGGCATTCTTGGAAATGCTGGAATATTGGATACCCTATTCTCAAGAGTCAGGGATCCCCCCAGAGACCTTGGAGGGCCCAGTTCCCAGCGAAAAGCTGAAAATCTGAGATCAGCCACGTCTTTGATTCATTGCGACTTTGGGTTCATAGCTGAGAAGGCCCACTAGTTATGCCCTGAGAAAAATACCAGCAAATCCCTGACCTGTCTACTGAGTGAGGGCTCAATAGATGCTGAATGAATAATGAATGACTGTCTGCTGTCCCCATAGTTAGGGAAATGAAAGATTAGAGGAACCTCAACATGTGATGGGTTATGCAGTATTTTGGGGGAAAAAAACTAGCCATTTATATCTAGATACTTGAAATGTCCATAACAAACTCAGTAGCTTTCTTCTAAGCATTCATCCAAAGAAGAATTCCAAGCGTTAAGAAAAAGGGGCAGGGCAGGGGAGGAGAGAAGAGGGGGAAAAAATCTTCATGCAAAAAAAAATGATGTTCATGGACACAGAGGGGGAAAGGGATGGTGGGATGAACTGGGAGAGTAGCATTGACATATATACTCTACCATGTGTAAAACAGACAGCTGGTGGGAAGCTGCTGCGTAACACAGGGAGCTCAGCCCAGTGCACTGTGATGACGGAGGTGGGGATGGCAGGGGAGTTCAGGAGGGAGGGGATACATGTATACAATAGTCGATTCGCTTTGTAGTACAGCAGAAACTAACCCAAGTATGCAAAGCAATTATACTCCAATGGAAAAAGAAATGACGTTCATTGCCATGTTCTTTGTAATAGTGAAGTATTTCACTATTTATATGGATGTTATTTGGTTAATAAGCCATGTCCAACTCTTTTGTGACCCCACGGACTGTAACCTGCCAGGCTCCTCTGTCCATGGGATCCTCCAGGCAAGAATACTGGAGCGGGTTGCATTTCCTTCTCCAGGGGATCTTCCCGACCCAGGGATGGAACACACTTCTCCTGCATTGGCAGGAGGGTTCTTTACCACTGATCCACCAGGGAACCCTCATTTATATTGATACTGATATAGAAACACAGAATAGCAACACTACTATTAGGAGAGATTAACTCTGGTGCATCCCTACTTTGACCAGTTACTAAAAACTTGCTCATAGAAACATTTACAGTAATATAGGAATGTTTATGACAAAATAGGAAAGCCACAATTTTACCATTACAGTGTTATTAAAATTAGGTGATTCTTTTAAGTATTAGAGAAAAAGCTTAAAATGAAAACACTAAAATTTAAGCACAGTTATGTTTGGATAGGAGAACTTTGAGCCATTTTTTAAATGTCTTCTATTTTTCTCAATTTCCAATGTTTAAAAAAAAATATGAATCCATTTGGTGAATAAAAATAATAGTCAATGCATCATTTAATAAATAATAAGTATTCTCTTACTGCCAGGAAACTTTTGAAGGCATCCAAGGAAAGATAACCCATCAGTACTGAGTGTAGTATCAGTACTATTTTTAAAAGTATTAAAATATTGCATACGTTTATAATCGTTCTATCATCATGGAAGCGAAAGAAATGCCCTCCCAAAGGTAAAACAGCAGGATCACTAACTCACCATAGTGGCTTCTTTTCAACACAATAGATAGAAATATTTGCTCTCTTTCTATGTGTTTCTTTTCTCCTTGCTCTTGTATACACCACCCTCCCAGCCACACAGAATCTTCACACCCACACCCGCTATTTCATTTCTTCCAGAAATCGTAGTCTTTCTGCATCTGCCTCTCTTCTTGTGACCAAATCCCTATAACCTTTCTTTGTGACCATCTACTACCCACACCATTAGTCCTTTCTGTATGAACTCAGATAAAATAACCGGGGGATGTAGGTACCACTAACTCAGAAGCACTTGGGCCTGGATTCAAAACCCATCTCTGCCACTTCCTAGATGTGCAACCTTGGGCAAGTCCCTTAATTCCTCTGTGCTAACAGTTTCCAAGCTTAATAACAGACAAAATATTTCAGCGGGAAGATGATAAATCATAATAACAAAATAGGGACTTTCCTGGTGGTCCAGTGCTAAGGATCTGCCTGCCAATGCAGGGGACGCAGGTTCGAACCCTAGTGCAGGAAGATTCCACATGCTGCAGAGCCACTAAGCCTGTGTCCCACAAGTACTGAGCCTGTGCTCTAGAGTCTCACAACTACTGAACCCACGTGCTGCAACTACTGAAGACCACGTGCCCCAGAGCCCATGCTTCACAACAAGGGAAGCCACTGCAACAAGCCCACGCGCCACAGCTAGAGAGTACACAGACTTACCACAACTAGAGAAAGCCCACACTCAGCAAAGACCCAGGGCAGCCAAAAATAAACACACAAACAAATTTAAAATAATAACAACAAAGTAAGAGTATTCAAGGTAATGATTAACATATACTGAGCCCCTGGAGTGTGCTGGGCATTGTGCTAAGTGCATTACGCTCATGAAGTCATTGAAACCTCAAGACAATCCAACAGAGCAGGTGCTATTCCCCCCAAATCTAGTGCATTTCACAGATGAGAAGGAACACCTTACATCACAGTGACCTTGGGTGGGATGCTCACTCTGCAGCTGGAACCTGGTCTTATTTCATCCAACTCCCCCAAGTGGTCCATTACTATACCCTTTTTCTAATAAGAACACTGAGGCTCAGAAGAGTAAAGGGTTGGGTCAAGCTCACCCAGCTCACAGGTAGAGGCAAGACTCTCACTTAGCCCTCTCTCCCCACCACCCAAACTCAAAATTATACAGGCATTTAGTAGACCCCTGATAAAGGGTGACATCTCTCCTTACAACCAGGGAGCACTCTCTGATACATCACCTGGCCGCTTACTACTGTCACACACAGGCATTCTCAACTGCCTCTAAGGAAGAGAATGTCCTCTTAAGGGTACAGAGAATGACCTCCTAGAGAAGGAAGCAAAGTGTCTGCGGCTCACATCATCATGACCCAGCCCTTCCCAGACCTGGATGACCCCAACTCTTGAAAATCACCCCACCACCAAGCCAGGGGTCTGGTGATAGGGAAAAGCTTTGAAGCAGAGCAAGCTCAAGGGATGGGGACACTGGTTTTTTTCTGCCAGATCTCTAAAATAAAGGCTATTGTCTGACCTGATGCAGTCAACACAGTTCTGCCCTTCCCACATGAGTGGGAGAGCATAAAATAGAATCCCCAAGGTGGCGGAGAAAAGTCGGTACCCCAAATCGTATCTGAGATGAAAAGGGTGTTTTTTAATCTAAAACAAACAAAACATCATTCTTGTCCTTCCAAGCATCAAAGAAGAAGAAAGTGTTGGGTATGAGGGGTGTGAGGTATGAGGGGTATAAGGTGTGATCCTGAAAAACAGATTCCCCTGGGCGTCTGCCTGTCTCATCTAGCCTCTGCAGCTGATAAAGGACAGAAGATGTTCTTATAGTCAGGTCAGAATCCTAGCAACCCGGTCCATTTCGGGAGAAAAGGAAAGTGGGGAGCCGGAGACACATCTGTGAGTCATTTGAGCTGAAATGAACACATTCTGCTGGGCATGGAGAGGGGAGGAGGGGCTGGGGCAGTTGGTTCCCATTAAGCTTGGTAGCTTGAGAATTCCTGGCGTGTGGATAGACGCTGGCCCCAGCTCCGTCCAGGAGGCCAGCTCTGGAGCCCTTGACACAGCCTGAGAACTTCCCTCCTCCTCCGGCCACTGACACAGGGGACCCCTGTGTCTCCGGAGAGAGAAGTAGCCAGGAGGCCTCTGGAAGCCAAGCCCTCCATCCGCCCCATTCTCCAAGGCCCCTAATTAGGTATTTACATGACAGACCAATTATGGTCCTGAAAGAGTGGTTACAGGCCAGCGGGTAATTAGTGACATTTTTAAAATACATTTTCAACCACACAAAACCATGTTTACATAATGTTAAGGAACTGGCTGGAGACCACAGAAGCGAAAAGAACTTTGCAAAGGCAGAAAAAGTCTCCCCTGGAACACAAAGGGCAGTTGTGTGCACTCTGGGCAGCCGTGGGTGTGGGCTGATGGTCAGCTTTTCTGACTCCTGGAATTGGAGCTCCTACTACGTATCAGCTACTGCCGCCAGAGTCGGGGATACGAGATGGACCTCAAATCAGTCCCCTGACCTGAGGAACTCACCTTTTCCACCCTACCATGGCAGCTTTTGCCCGGCTGTCTTCATTCATGCCTCCCAGGTGGCTGGGTGGTAAAGAATCCGCCTGCCAAAGCAGGAGACGCGGATTCGATCCCTGGGTTGGGAAGATCCCCTGGAGGAGGGCGTGGCCACCCACTCCAGTATTCTTGCCTGGAGAATTGTGTGGACAGAGGAGAATGGCAGGCTACAGTCTATGGGGTCACAACAAAGTCAGACACGACTTAGCAACTTAACAACAACCATGTGAAGTCTCTCGGTCGTGTCCGACTCTCTGCGACCCCATGGACTGTAACCTACCAGGCTCCTCTGTCCATGGGATTTTCCAGCAAGAGTACTGGAGTGGGTTGCCATTTCCTTCTCCAGGGGATCTTCCTGACCCAGGGATCGAACCCGGGTCTCCTGCATTGCAGGTAGACGCTTTACCGTCTGCGCCACCAGGGAAGCCCAAACAACAACAACAATAAACTTCATTCATGCAGACACTTAGTCATTCATCTGACACACACTGGAAGGGCCCCTCCTATGTGAAAATAAAGAAAAGCACCTTTGGGGAAGTTTGAAGTTCTCGATTATCTTGGGGTTCTTTNTAGACGCTTTACCGTCTGGGCCACCAGGGAAGCCCAAACAACAACAACAATAAACTTCATTCATGCAGACACTTAGTCATTCATCTGACACACACTGGAAGGGCCCCTCCTATGTGAAAATAAAGAAAAGCACCTTTGGGGAAGTTTGAAGTTCTCGATTATCTTGGGGTTCTTTTTGTTGTGAGCATCACCCTGTAGTCGTGTGTACATTCAGGGAATGTACTATTACTGGAGGCTGAGGAGACTAGATCCACATCTTGAGTTTTCCCCAAGTTCACAGGCTTTGGGTGGCTTTGGGGGTCTTATGATCTTCAGTGCATTCAGGCATTCACTCATTCATTTGTTCGTAAACATGCTGAGCTGCTACGCTGTAACAGATGCAGGGTGAAGTATGGCAGACTCAGAAATAAACACATAAGGGGTGGTCTCTGCCCTGAGCCCAGAGAAAGATATGTGTATCTGTGATGTCCACAGAGTTGGTGAGTTCCATGGTTGGGGAGCTCCCCACCCCAGGAGGAATTCAGCTCTGCCTGGGAGGCAGCCCTGAATAGGGCTAAGTCTCAAAGAGCGATTAGTAAGTGGCAAGTATACAGCAAGGAAGGGTTATAGAGGCTCTGGGTAAAGAATGAGCAAGGGCACAGAGGCAAGAAAGGGCAAGGTGCATGGAGAGACTGGGGAGTTTAGCAAGAAGTGATTTATTTGGATTTATTTCTACATCTGTGACTCTATTTCTATTTTATAGATAAGTTCAGTTGTACCATTTTTTATGATTCCACATATAAGTGATAGCATGTGATATTTGTCTTCCTTTGTCTGACAAACTGGGAGAATGGGATTGACAAATACACACTACCATACATAAAATAGATAACTCATAAGAACCTACTGTATAGCAAAGGGAGCCCTTCTCAGTATTCTGTAATGGCTTATATAGTAGTATTAGTCACTCAGCCACGTCTGACTCTTTGCAACCCCATGGACTGTAGCCCGCCAGGCTCCTCTGTCCATGGGATTCTCCAGGCAAGAACACTGGAGTGGATTGCCATTCTCTTCTCCAGGGGATCTTCCTGACCCAAGGATCAAACCCTGTTTTCCTACATTGCAGGCAGATTCTTCGCTGTCTGATCTACAGGGAAGCTCCTATATGGGAAGAGAATCTTTAAAAAGAGTGGATATATGTACATGTATAATGGACACACTTTGCTATACTGCAGAAACTAATGCAATATTGTAAATCAACTGTACTCTAATAAAAAAATATTTTTTAAAAAATACAAAGAAATGAGCTGGAAAGTGAGCAGAGGTCAAATCATCAAGGGGTGACTATACAGCACTTGTGTCCTCCTAGGGGTGGGAAGGGCTCGAGTTCTAGGTCATGAAGTGACACAAAATGAGAGCAAAGTCAACGCAAACTCTCCGAATGGGATGAGGGTGGCATAGGGCATCACCAAGAAAGATGAAAAAGTCACTGGTCACAACTCAGACAAGAGAGGGTCTGGGCAAGGTGGTCTGGGCAAATGTTGACCAGAGATGGTCGGGCAATGAGTTTAAACAAAACTCCATGAGGGGGAAGATCTGGAGCTGGGGGCTCAAATCTCTGCTCTGCCATTTGATAAACCCCGGGGCCTTGAGCAAACCACTGATTGCTTTAGCCCTAGGTTTGCTCATCTGTAAAATGGAAGAGGGCTCACCCCCTACTCCCTGGACCTGTAATTATGGTAGTGATAATGATGCTACTCTATTCACATGTGCAATTTTGTTAATATTAGCTATGATCAATAATACTTTTCAACCCTGTTTGTCTAGGTACTAGTCTGAGTTTTTACATATATTATTACTCACTTAATCAACTTTGCTGACAAAGGTCCGTATAGTCAAAGCTATGGTTTTTACAGTAGTCATGTACGAATGTGAGAGTTGGACCATAAAGAAGGCTGAGTGCCAAAGAATTAATGCTTTCTGATTGCGGTGCTGGAGAAGGCTCTTGAGAGTCCCTTGGACAGCAAGGAGATGAAACCAGTTTCATCCTAAAGGAGATCAACCTTGAATATTCACTGGAAGGACTGATGCTGAAGCTGCAATAATTCGGCTACCTGATGCAAAGGGTCAACTCATTGGAAAAAACTCTGATTCTGGGAAAGATTGAGGGCAGGAGAAAGGAGTGACAGAGGATGAGATGGTTAGATGGCATCACCAACTCAACAGGCATGAGTCTGAGCAAATTCTGGGAGATAGCGAAGGACAGGGAAGCCTGGTGCGCTGCAGTTAGGGGCTCGCAAAGAGTCGGTCTTGACTTAGCATTTGAACAACAGCAATCTTTATATAACCTCTGTGAGGTGTTATTCACTCCTTAACCCCATTTTATAGATGGGAAAAGTGAGGCCCAGAGAAGGTAAGTAACTTGCCTCTGATACAGATTTTTTATCCTTTCATCTAATCTTCTTTTTAAACTGAAATATAGTTGATTTACAGTGTTGTGTTAGTTTCAGATATACAGCAAAATTATTGTTACATGTGTATCTCTGTGTGTGTGTGTGTGTGTGTGTGTGTGTGTGTGTGTGTTAGTCGCTCAGTCTTATCTGACTCTTTGCAACCCTATGGACTGTAGCTCACCAGGTTCATCTGTATATCGAATTCTCCAAGCGAGAATACTGGAGTGGTTTGCCATTCCCTTCTCCAGAGAATCTTGAAGTTCTAGTTCAAATATAGGTCCAGTTTTCCTACAGGAAAGCTCCCAGCACCCCCAGGTCCCTCCTCAGAACAGTCACAGCACTGAGTTAGTCTGTAAACCACATCTGCTTTCTGGTGGTTATCTTATGTGCTCATATTTTACTTCCCTGCTTTGATTATATCTTCCCAGATCTTACAGGGAGTAAACCCTCTTTACTTACTGCACTCAGTTAATGAGTAGTTCCTGTATGTCCCATATCTTTTGGGTCACTATAAATCAGCTTTGTGAACAAGATATGCAAAGCCCTGGCTCTCAGTAAAGGGACCACATCATAAACAAGTGAACAAATAAGAAAAGTTCACATAGTGAACAGTCCTAAAAAGGAGATGAGGGACTTCCCTGGTGGTCCAGTGGTTAAGACTTTGCCTTCCAAAGCAGGGGTTGCAGGTACAATCCTTGATCAGGGAGTTAAGATCCCACATGCTTTACAGCCAATAATACCAAAACATTTTTTCAAAAAAGAAGATGCAATATTGTAACAAATTCAATAAGGTCTTTAAAATTGGTCCATATCAGAAAAATCTTTAAAAAAAATTAAAAAGAAAGATGAATTGATTAACACAGTAGAGTGAATGGAATGAGGGGGAACTCCTTAAATAAGGTGCTCAAGGAAGCCTCTGAGGAGGTGGAATAGGGAGTGAAGCCTTAAGCAATGAAAGGAATCAGCCATGAAAGGAACTTGAGAAAGAGAGTCCCAGGCAGAGGGAACCACAGTCGCAAAGGCCCTGAGAAAGAAAAAGAAGGAAAGCAGATATGACTGCAGCATGGGAAGCCCAAGGATGTAAAGTGGGAGACAGTCAGAGAGCTGGACGCAGACCACAGCATGAAGGCCCTGAACTGACCCTAAATTGTGTTGGGCCAACAGATCATTCCCCTGTGAGGAGCCCATAAATTGAGCTGCAGACAATTAATTGCAGGAGCAAGTTGGTCCTATCTCTGTGAGCATCACCCATCCCTTCCCATCCTGTATCAATTAGACCATTGGTTCCGTCGCTCCCGACTTCAAAGGGGGGAAAATGGTGGAGAATTTACAAAGACAATAAACCAAGTTCGCGGCAGGCTGCAAGCCCATAAAATTTTACCGACCCCTCAACTGCCTAGAACACATCACTCCCTGCCTCACCACCAAAGCACTGCGTTTATCCACAGCCAGCACAATAAAAAAAAAAAAAAATGTTATAGAATCACAAGCCATCTGGGGAATAAGATTTACTTCGATGAACCAATCTGATTTGGAATGAGCGAAGCTATTACCGGGGATGCCAGATTACAATGACAAGTTGCAAATTCATCAGCACTCAAGCAGACCTTGATCACTGCTTCACTGAGTGACCTGCTGTCCTCTCCAGTCTCAGCTTTCCCCCGTGTGAAAGGATGGGTTTGGGTCACCTAGAAGGACCTCTCTGTTTCACTTATCTAGAAGTAGGTAAGTACTTCTCAAGGCTTCCCTGGTGGCTCAGTGGTAAAGAACTCACCTGCCAGTGCAGGAGACATGGGTTTGATACCTGGCTTGGGAAGATCCCCTGGAGAAGGAAATGGCAACCCACTCCAGTCTTTGCCTGGGAAATCCCATGGACAGAAGAGCCTGGCGGGCTACAGTCCCTGGGGTCTCAAAAGAGTCGGACGTGACTTAGTGATTAAACGACAACAGCAACCAAGTACTTCTCAAGAATTCCTTAAGACCTCACTGAGTAAAATTAGTCCTTGGCAAATAAGCATGTGGAGGAACAACATAGTCACATCCTGCAGGGGATCTTATGAATTAACACAGTTGGGCACCAGTGTATCAAGAACCCTTACAAAGTACACACTCTTAGATTCCAGAAATGATCACATCAGATTACAGAGATGTACACCAATGGTTCTCAGCTGGGAGCGCTTTTGTTCCTCCTTCCCAAGGGACACTTGGCAATGTGTGGAGACATGTCTGGTTGTCACAGCTTTGGGTGGGGGCGCTACGGGCATCCAGTGTGTAGAAGCCATGGATGCTGATGAATATCCTACAATGCTCAGGCCCATACCCCCACCCCTAAGCCCCCACAACAAAGAATTATCCAGCCCCAAATGCTAAGAGTGCTGATGTTGAGAAACTCCGATTTAGATAAAAGGATATCCATTCTGTTGTTTCTGGAGATGTAAAATCAAATCAAAACCAATGAAAACTACTTTAATGCCAAAAAGGGCAATGAGTTAAGTAATGTCGGTTAAACCCACACCAAAGGATTCAGTGCAGTCATTAAAAGGTGAGTATTATTAGGGTCAAGAGGCTGGAGATAGACAGCTGCCTGTGTTCTAATCTCACTTCTAACACTTATTATACGAATGACCTTGGGTGAGTCTCTTTACCTTCTTTTTTTCTCTTTTTGGCCATACCGTACAGCCTTGACTGCTGGACCTCAAAGGAATTTGAATTCCCTTCCTTTACCTTCTTGAGTCTCAGCTTACTTGTCTGAAAATGGCAATGATCTTCATTACTCCTAAACATCGCATGGGGAGGGTCTGAGCACCCCACATTCAGTGAATTCCTGGCTCTCATATGCATTTGAGTTTGCAACCCCAGAAAAATAAACAGAAAAGAGCATTCCTGGTAAGATCAACTGGCAGCCGGCCGAGCATCCCTTTAGACTCTGTCCCTGACATTTAACTAGAATTCCATGGGCAGGGCTGCATTTAGGAATTTGATTTCACATTTCTTTCTCTTTTTTTTTGGCCACACCAGGCAGCATGTGGGATCTTAGTTCCAAAACAAGGGATTGAATTCATGCCCTCTGTCGTGAAAGCTCGAGTCTTAATCACTGGATCACCAGGTAAGTCCCAATTTCACATTTTCTTAGAGATGCTCTGTGTTGAGTGTCTTCTGTGCATTACCTCATTTCAGCATCACAGCAATAGCGTCAAACACGATCCCTATTTGACAGAAAAAGAAATCGAGGCCAGGAACTTACCCAAGACCACTTGATGAGGAAGTAGTACAGATTCAGCACGTTAGAAAACAGAGACACCACTTTGCCAACAAAAGTCCGTCTAGTCAGTGCTATGGTATTTCCAGTAGTCATGTATGGATGTGAGAGTTGGACCATAAAGAAAGCTGAACACTGATGAATTGATGCTTTTCAACTGTTGTTGGGAGTTTGAACTGGTGTTGGAGAAGACTCTTGAGAGTCCCTTGGTGCTGGAGAAGGCTCCTGAGAGTCCCTTGGACAGCAAGGAGATCAAACCAGCTAATCCTAGAGGAAATCAACCCTGAATAGTCATTGGAAGGACTGATGCTGAAGCTGAAGCTCCAATACCGTGGCCACTTGATTTGAAGTGCCAACTCATTGGAAAAGACCCCAGTGCTGGGAAAGATTTAAGGCAGGAGGGGAAGATGATGACAGAGGATGAGATGGTTAGACAGAATCACCGACTCAATGGACACAAGTTTGAGCAAACTCTGGGAGTTAGTAAAGGACAGGAAGCCTGGCATGCTGCCATCCATGGGGTCACAAAGAGTCAGACATGACTGAAGGATTGAACAACAACACAGATGATGACATCTGCCTGATGTCAAAGCCCAGGTTCTCAGTCTGACTCTGGATGGCATTCTTGAAAGGCCTTCAGTTCAGTTCAGTTCAGTTGCTCAGTCATGTCCGACTCTTTGCGACCCCATGGACCATAGCACACCAGGCTTCCCTGTCCATTAACAACTCCCAGAGCTTGCTCAAGCTCATGTCTATCAAGTCAGTGGTGCCATCCAACCATCTCATCCTCTGTAGCCCCCTTAGCCTCCTGCCTTCAATCTTGCCCAGCATCGGGGTCTTTCCCAGTGAGTCAGTTCTTTACATCAGATAGCAAAGGTATTGGAATTTCAGCTTCACCATCAGTCCTTCCAATGAATATTCAGGACTGATTTCCTTTAGGGTGGACTGGCTTGATCTCCTTGCAGTCCAAGGGACTCTCA
The DNA here is from genome assembly GCA_006410635.1 of Cephalophus harveyi. Lineage (NCBI taxonomy): Eukaryota > Metazoa > Chordata > Mammalia > Artiodactyla > Bovidae > Cephalophus > Cephalophus harveyi. The sequence goes on from SJYT01018594.1 coordinate 565,925, forward strand.
AGAGCCTTCTTCAACACCACAGTTCAAAAGCATCAATTCTTCAGCACTCAGTTTTCTTTATGGTCGGACTTTCACATCTATACATGACTACTGGAAAAACCATAGCTTTAACTAGTTGGACCTTTTTTGGCAATTAAAGCTTTTTAATATGCTGTCTAGGTTGGTCATAGCTTTTCTTCCAAGGAGCAGGCATCTTTTAATTTCCTGGCTGCGGTCACCAAGATGAACTCTCATCATCAGGAAAGGCTTTAGATGACACAAGCTTAAATAGGTGTTATTTATCAGAGTTTACCAAGTCACATGGACACAGGGGGCCCAGCTTGTCTCAGTCTTCTTGGAATTCTCCCAGTTTGTGCATGGGAGTTGTGCATTCTGGAAAGCTGCTCAGTCCTAGGCAAACCCCTCCTTGGAGTCAAGGCTGTGTCTCTGCTTCCCTCCAGGCAGCCATGCCAGGGAGGGAGAACCAAAGCCTGTGAAAATTGATTCCTCTGAAATAATGCCATTTGCAGCAACAAGGATGGACCTAGAGAGTGACACAGTGACTGAAGTCAGAGAGAGAAAGATAAATATTATATGACAGCCCTTATATGTGGAATCAAAAAGAAATGATGCAAATGACCTTACAAACAGAGAAAGACTCACAGACTTAGAGAATGAGCTTATGGATGCTGGGGGAAAGGGAGAGTTAGGGAGTTTGGGATGGACATGCACACACTGCTATATTTAAAATGATAACCAACAAGGACCTGCTGTACAGCACAGGGAACTCTGCTCAATGTTATGCGGCAGCCGGGATGGGAGGGGGATTTGGGGGAGAATGGATCCATGTGTATGTATGGCTGACTCCCTTCTCTGTTCACCTGAAACTATCACAACATGGTTAATGAGCTATATGCCAATGTAAAATAAAAAGATAAAAAATAATGAGTGTGAAAATTCCGTCTTCAAGGGCTTAGAAACTTCTCTAAAGCAACAGGAAGAGATGCAGGAAGTCTGGCCAGTAAGTCAGAAGACCTGATTTTGCCACGAATTCATTGCTTAAAACTGGACCCTATGGATGCCTCCTCAATCACTGAAAATAGATGAGATTGGGTTAAATTTCTCCCAAAATCACCCATCCATCATCCCAGTGTCAAGTCTCCTACCCACCCCTAGGGCATCCTGGTTGGCTGCCCAGGCCTGAATACACACTTCAACACACTTACTGTGTTGTTGCTGTTGTTGTTCAGCCACTCAGTCGTGTCTGACTCTTTGTAACCCCATGGAGCACACCAGGCTTCCCTGGCCTTCACTATCTCCTGGAGTTTGCTTAAACTCATGTCCATTGAGTCAGTGATGCCATCCAACCACCTCATCCCCTGTCACTCTCTTCTCCTCCTGCCCCATGTCTTTCCCAGCACCAGAGTCTTTCCCAATGAGTCAGCACTTCAAATCAGGTGGCCAAAGTACTAAAGCTTCAGCCTCAGAATCAGTCCTTCTGGTGAATATTCAGGGTTGATTTATTTTAGGATTGACTGGTTTGATCTCCTTGCTGTCCAAGGGACCCTCAGGAGTCTTCTCCAACACCACACTTACTGTGTGACCCTGGGTAAATCACCCACCTCTCTGAGCCTCAGTAAATTTCCTCATGTGTAAAATGTAGGAACCCATTGCACAATACATGGAAAATATGTATAATGAGGATTTGGAATCCCAGAAATTATTCTGTAAATATTATATAATACTCATTACAGATGCATTCATGTCATTCAGTAAATATTAACTGAACATAGTACACTCGACACAAAATCCTCACGGCTTCTCCCTCTCTCACATGAAAAAGCCCAGATTCTAAATCCAAATGAATTAATGACCAGCTCCTTCCCTTCTGAAGTCTAGATTAAAGAGAGGCAGAGAGGCAAAGAGAGAGAGAGAAGCTGTGCTCTCGCAAACACACAAGCCAAAACATACATCCCACTTTGCGCAGCCAGCCATAAATCCATCAGTGGATGACGGTTCTTCCCAGCTGGCGTGAGGAGCGTTTGGGGCTCAGTACAGTATTCCTGTACAACTGGCTGTAATTACCAGCTGGATAATTATCAGGCCAACCCATTTCCCTCAAATAACTCTCCGCTCAGCAAGCAGGGAACAGCATAAGCAAAAAAACAAAGAAAAAAAACACCTTCCTTCCTCCAACCCTATGAGCCTCCCAGACTCCTCCCTGAGCCAACCTCAGGATGGTCCCTGCCAAAAACACTCCCTGAGGAATAAACTGCCTCGCCAAGCTGAGTGTGCCAATGCCTTAAATTGTTTTATGTTTTTTGTCTCTATGAATTAGAAGCCGTTAAGAGAAGGGCCGCCCAAGGAAACCAAGCACAAAATATATTTGGTTACAGATGGATGGGAGAGGCTTCTTCTTGCCTTTTTTCCGCCCCCTAAGAAAGTAAGCATGAACTTTCTTTTTCTTTTTTGAATCGCTGGTGCACTGGGAGCCAGGTTCTTGGAGCCTAAAGGGTGTAGGAAGCACACCCTCCTGGGTGTGCAGGAGATGTCCCCTCTATAAACACCCCTGCCCAGACAGCAGGGTTTGGCCCAGAATCTCCCTCACATACAGCCGGTCAAGGACAACCTCTGTAAGCATGCATGTGTAGGCCGGGCAGATCCTGATGCAGAGAGCCGACACACCAGTCCACCTCCCTACATGACCACAGCTCTTCTCCCCAGGCTGCATATCATCCCAATTACTGATTGAGATAAGCATTCTGAAGTTCGTAACTCAAACATATATCCTGCATTGCCCCCTCTCCACATGGGCAAACCTAGTGTTCCTCAGTTTTCTCATCTGTAAAATGGGAGGAATATGCCTACAACCCCATGTGGTTGTTGTGATTAAATGAGATAACGTTTAGCATAGCTCTTGTTCAGTCAGTAAGTCATGTCTGGCTCTTTGTGACTCCCTGGACTGCAGCATGCTGTTGGCCTCCCTGCCCCTCACTCCCAGAGTTTGCCCAAGTATATGTTTTGGGCAAAGTATATGTCTTGATTAGCATTGATTAGCACAGTACTTGGCACCTACACGTGTCCAATAAATGGTACCTACTATTACAGATTGTGCTTTCTCTGGCGGTACAGATGGTAAAGAATCTGCCTGCAACATTAGAGACCTGGATTCAGTTCCTGGGTTAGGAAGATTCCCTGGAGAAGGAAATAGCAACCCACTCCAGTATTCTTGCCTGGAGAATTCCACAGAGGAGCCTGGTGAGCTACAGTCCATGAGGTCACAAAGAGTCAGACACGACTGAGCAGCTAAAACACACACACACGCTATTACAGGTTACTTAGTTCAGTAAAATGTAGGAACCCATTGCACAATACATGGAAAATATGTATAATGAGGATTTGGAATCCCAGAAATTATTCTGTAAATATTATATAATACTCATTACAGATGCATTCATGTCATTCAGTAAATATTAACTGAACATAGTACACTCGACACAAAATCCTCACGGCTTCTCCCTCTCTCACATGAAAAAGCCCAGATTCTAAATCCAAATGAATTAATGACCAGCTCCTTCCCTTCTGAAGTCTAGATTAAAGAGAGGCAGAGAGGCAAAGAGAGAGAGAGAAGCTGTGCTCTCGCAAACACACAAGCCAAAACATACATCCCACTTTGCGCAGCCAGCCATAAATCCATCAGTGGATGACGGTTCTTCCCAGCTGGCGTGAGGAGCGTTTGGGGCTCAGTACAGTATTCCTGTACAACTGGCTGTAATTACCAGCTGGATAATTATCAGGCCAACCCATTTCCCTCAAATAACTCTCCGCTCAGCAAGCAGGGAACAGCATAAGCAAAAAAACAAAGAAAAAAAACACCTTCCTTCCTCCAACCCTATGAGCCTCCCAGACTCCTCCCTGAGCCAACCTCAGGATGGTCCCTGCCAAAAACACTCCCTGAGGAATAAACTGCCTCGCCAAGCTGAGTGTGCCAATGCCTTAAATTGTTTTATGTTTTTTGTCTCTATGAATTAGAAGCCGTTAAGAGAAGGGCCGCCCAAGGAAACCAAGCACAAAATATATTTGGTTACAGATGGATGGGAGAGGCTTCTTCTTGCCTTTTTTCCGCCCCCTAAGAAAGTAAGCATGAACTTTCTTTTTCTTTTTTGAATCGCTGGTGCACTGGGAGCCAGGTTCTTGGAGCCTAAAGGGTGTAGGAAGCACACCCTCCTGGGTGTGCAGGAGATGTCCCCTCTATAAACACCCCTGCCCAGACAGCAGGGTTTGGCCCAGAATCTCCCTCACATACAGCCGGTCAAGGACAACCTCTGTAAGCATGCATGTGTAGGCCGGGCAGATCCTGATGCAGAGAGCCGACACACCAGTCCACCTCCCTACATGACCACAGCTCTTCTCCCCAGGCTGCATATCATCCCAATTACTGATTGAGATAAGCATTCTGAAGTTCGTAACTCAAACATATATCCTGCATTGCCCCCTCTCCACATGGGCAAACCTAGTGTTCCTCAGTTTTCTCATCTGTAAAATGGGAGGAATATGCCTACAACCCCATGTGGTTGTTGTGATTAAATGAGATAACGTTTAGCATAGCTCTTGTTCAGTCAGTAAGTCATGTCTGGCTCTTTGTGACTCCCTGGACTGCAGCATGCTGTTGGCCTCCCTGCCCCTCACTCCCAGAGTTTGCCCAAGTATATGTTTTGGGCAAAGTATATGTCTTGATTAGCATTGATTAGCACAGTACTTGGCACCTACACGTGTCCAATAAATGGTACCTACTATTACAGATTGTGCTTTCTCTGGCGGTACAGATGGTAAAGAATCTGCCTGCAACATTAGAGACCTGGATTCAGTTCCTGGGTTAGGAAGATTCCCTGGAGAAGGAAATAGCAACCCACTCCAGTATTCTTGCCTGGAGAATTCCACAGAGGAGCCTGGTGAGCTACAGTCCATGAGGTCACAAAGAGTCAGACACGACTGAGCAGCTAAAACACACACACACGCTATTACAGGTTACTTAGTTCCTCTTGTGCCTTAGGCTGCACAGCTGTAAAATGAGGCTCTTTAGGGGGAATTGTGATGATTAATTTAATTACATTTTCTTTCTCAGAGACTCATTGTTAAGTGTCTATTCTTTGCCTAGAAGTGTGCTGAACAGTACACATACATTATCCTATTATTTACAATAATTTGGGAAACTCAGGATTTTTTAAAAAATTAGGAAACTGAGGCTCAGAGAAAATAAAGCATTAGTTCAAATTCTGATCCTAAATCTGTCTGATGAGAAGACTGTCCTTTAAAGTGTGCCTCCCTCTAGGATGAGAATGTACAAGAGCTTATTGGGGGTTCAACTTGCTCTCCTTCCATGTTGCCTGAGTGACTTTGAGTCTATCTTGGTTTCCCTGTCTTAGGAATCAGGAAGTCCATGACAGTAGAGTCTAGAGTATGTGATAAGAAAGAATAAATACACACCATCAATCACCCCAGTAGAGTTCAGCGTCTACCTTGGTCTTGTGGAAATCTGGTGAAGATGTGTGACTTTCCTAGATTCTCACCACTTATGTTACATTGGTCAAGTCAATTCTCTGGAGTGTATTGACCTTACAGAACTGAAAGAGGAGAGTGAAAAAGTTGGCTCAAAGCTCAACATCCAGAAAATGAAGATCATGGCATCCGGTTCTGTCACTTCATGGCAGATAGATGGGGAAACAGTGGAAACAGTGGCAGACTTTATTTTTTTGGACTCCAAAATCACTGCAGATGGTGACTTCACCCATGAAATTAAAAGACACTTACTCCTTGGAAGGAAAGTTATGACCAACCTAGACAACATATTAAAAAGCAGAGACGTTACTTTGCCAACAAAGGTCCATCTAGTCAAGGCTATGGTTTTTCCAGTGGTCATGTATGGATGTGAGAGTTGGAATATAAAGAAAGCTGAGCACCAAAGAATTGATGCTTTTGAACTGTGGTGTTGGAGAAAACACTTGAAAGTCCTTTGGACTGCAAGGAGATCCAACCAGTCCATCCTAAAGGAGATCAGTCCTGGGTGTTCATTAGAAGGACTGATGTTGAAGCTGAAGCTCCAATACTTTTGCCACCTGATGCGAACAGCTGATTCATAGGAAAAGACTCTGATGCTGGGAAAGATTGAGGGCAGGAGAGGGGGACAACAGAGGATGAGATGGTTGGATGGTGTCACTGACTTGATGGACATGAGTTTGGGTAAACTACAGGAGTTGGTGATGGACAGGGAGGCCTGGCGTGTTGTGGTTCATGGGGTTGCAAAGAGTTGGACATGACTGAGTGACTGAACTGAACAGATACCACCATCACAATCAGCAGCAGCATGACCACCACCACCTTGGCTGCTACTGCCACTTCCACCATCCAAACCACCATCGTCCCGATATCACCAGCACCATCACCACCATCACCACCACCATCAGCATCACTATCACCACGAGCATCACCATCACCACCACCGTCACCATCAGCATTATCTCCACCATCAGCGTCACCACCACCATCAGCATCACCACCACCATCATCTCCACCATCAGCATCATCAGCATCATCTCCACCATCAGCATCACCACCACCATCACCATCAGCATCATCTCCACCATCAGCATCACCACCACCATCAGCATCACCACCACCATCACCATCAGCATCATCTCCACCATCATCTCCACCATCACCATCATCTCCACCATCAGCATCATCAGCATCATCTCCACCATCAGCATCACCACCACCATCACCATCAGCATCATCTCCACCATCAGCATCACCACCACCATCACCATCAGCATCATCTCCACCATCAGCATCACCACCACCATCACCATCAGCATCATCTCCACCATCAGCATCACCACCACCATCACCATCAGCATCATCTCCACCATCAGCATCACCACCACCATCACCATCAGCATCATCTCCACCATCAGCATCACCACCACCATCACCATCAGCATCATCTCCACCATCAGCATCACCACCACCATCACCATCAGCATCATCTCCACCATCAGCATCACCACCACCATCACCATCAGCATCATCTCCACCATCAGCATCACCACCACCATCACCATCAGCATCATCTCCACCATCAGCATCACCACCACCATCACCATCAGCATCATCTCCACCATCAGCATCACCACCACCATCACCATCAGCATCATCTCCACCATCAGCATCACCACCACCATCACCATCAGCATCATCTCCACCATCAGCATCACCACCACCATCACCATCAGCATCATCTCCACCATCAGCATCACCACCACCATCACCATCAGCATCATCTCCACCATCAGCATCACCACCACCATCACCATCAGCATCATCTCCACCATCAGCATCACCACCACCATCACCATCAGCATCATCTCCACCATCAGCATCACCACCACCATCACCATCAGCATCATCTCCACCATCAGCATCACCACCACCATCACCATCAGCATCATCTCCACCATCAGCATCACCACCACCATCACCATCAGCATCATCTCCACCATCAGCATCACCACCACCATCACCATCAGCATCATCTCCACCATCAGCATCACCACCACCATCACCATCAGCATCATCTCCACCATCAGCATCACCACCACCATCACCATCAGCATCATCTCCACCATCAGCATCACCACCACCATCACCATCAGCATCATCTCCACCATCAGCATCACCACCACCATCACCATCAGCATCATCTCCACCATCAGCATCACCACCACCATCACCATCAGCATCATCTCCACCATCAGCATCACCACCACCATCACCATCAGCATCATCTCCACCATCAGCATCACCACCACCATCACCATCAGCATCATCTCCACCATCAGCATCACCACCACCATCACCATCAGCATCATCTCCACCATCAGCATCACCACCACCATCACCATCAGCATCATCTCCACCATCAGCATCACCATCACCACCACCATCACCATCACCATCAGCATCACCATCACCATCACCCTCATCTCCACCCTCAGCATCATCTGCACCAGCAGCATCTCCACTATCACCTCCACCATCAGCATTGCCATCCCCACCACCATCTCCACCATCCCCACCATTGTCTCTGGTGCCGTCTCCACCAGCATCACCACCTTCAGCGTCACCATCCCCACCATCATCTCCACCGTCAGCATCGCCATCCCCACCATCATCACCACCATCAGCGTCACCATCCCCACCATCATCTCCACCATCAGCGTCACCATCCCCACCATCATCTCCACCATCAGCGTCACCATCCCCACCACCATCTCCACCATCAGCGTCACCATCCCCACCACCATCTCCACCATCAGCGTCACCATCTCCACCATCAGCGTCACCATCCTCACCATCATCTCCACCGTCAGCGTCACCATCCCCACCATCATCTCCACCGTCAGCGTCACCATCCCCACCATCATCTCCACCATCAGCGTCACCATCCCCACCATCATCTCCACCGTCAGCATCGCCATCCCCACCGTTGCCGTCTCCACCAGCATCTCCACTATCGGCATCCCATGACCACGTCCACCACCAGTCCACTGTCACCGAGCCCAGCCCCATTAGCGCCACCACCACCATAATCTCCTTCCCCGCCCCCAGCCACCCCTGCTCCAGAAGACCTTATCTAAGAAAAATCTAAATTCTGGAGACAACGAAGAATTGACTTAAGAAGTAAATCAATATATTGGGTACGTTAGCAAAACTCATGAAGATGACACTGAAAATGTGACCCCATATATAATCCCCTGAAGAAGTAAGCTTCCCACCATACTCAATGCCGGTTCCTTTTATATCATCCAAGTCAGAGTTTCAGCCAAACCAGATATAAGTTAAAGACAAGAAGAGGGAACAGAAAGACGCTCAGGAAGATGGTTGCAGCATGATGTCTGCAGGAAGCAAATGACTCTTAGAATCAGGCCAGCATGGACGTGGATGTGACTCCACCACCAGTCAAGCACCTACACCTGTCTGAACCTCAGTTTCCTCATCCGTAGGATGTGGGTAATGCTGCCTGCCTCACAGCTTTGTGGCTAGGGTGAATTACAGTCACATAAGGACAATAGCCAACACTGCTAGGCTCTCAGTAAATGCCTTACCACATTACTAAACCCAAGACCAGTCTACCCAGGGAGCTCAGTGGTCAAGATTCCACCTGCAGTGCAGGAGATGTGGGTTCAATCCCAGGGTCAGGAAGATCCCCTGGAGAAGGAAATGGCAACCCACTCCCACTCCGCTATTCTTGGGCTTCCCTTGTGGTTCAGCTGGTAAAGAATCCGCCTGCAATGTGGGAGACCTGGGTTTGATCCTTGGGTTGGGAAGATCCCCAGGAGAAGGGAAATGCTACCCACTCCAGTATTCTGGCCTGGAAAATTCCATGGATTGTATTGTCCTTGGGGTCGCAAAGAGTCAGACACGACTGAGCAATTTTCACCAGTATTCTTGCCTGGAGAATCCCATGGACAGAGGAGCCTGGTGGACTATAGTCCATGGGGGTCACAAAAGAGTCAGACATGAGTTAGTGACTGAACAACAGCAAAACCCAAGACCACTACAGAGGCTTATTCTCTATACACTCACACACAAAACAGCCTTGTTAGATGCAGAGTAGCAGCTCACTACCCCTGAGCCAGCACCAGAGACGTTAATTCTGGAGAACTTCTGACACTGAGGAAGTTTAAAATGAAGATCTTTAGGTTTCATGTGGGGGGAAATGCTGTAAGTTCTGATATGATCAGCTGTACAAAGCAGATGCCGTCTCCCGAGAATACATCCTGTGTGGGGCACAGGATAACTGAATTCACAATGTAATTCAGCTGAGTTGGCAACTCTGAGCAGGTACAAGTAAAAACTGCCTTAAATCTTCAGGCTTGAGTCTCGCTATGTTTCTTTTCAGTTTGTTTTTTCTTCTAGGGGTCACAAAGGAAGCCCCTGATCAGAAAGGTAGACTTCTCATTTCCTTCAACAGTTCCCGTGCAACACAGAGTTTATTTTCCCATCATCAGAGGGCTCAGCGCAGAGCTCCCAGTGTGGGTGGATGAGGCAGGAAGAAGCTGCAGATAGGGAACTTCTCTGCTGGCCCAGTGGCTAAGATTCCATGCTCCCAACGCAGAGGGCCCAAGTTCGATCCCCGGTCAGGGAACCAGATCCCACATATGGCAAGTAAGAGTTCACATGCTGCAGCTAAAGACCCTACAACCAACAGGGACCTACTGCATAGCACAGGGACTCTGCACAATGTTACGCGGCAGCCTGGACGGGAGCAGAGTTTAAAGGAGAATGGATACATGTATATGCATGTCTGAGTCCTTTCACTGTCCACCTGAAACTATCTCAGCATTGTTAATCGGCTACACTCCAATATAAAATAAAAGGCTAAATAAATAGAATAAAGATTACACATGCCACAAATAAGACCCAGCACAGCGATATGTGCTGGATCTTATATGTGGCATGTGTAATATATATATATTTAAAAATAAGTTGGAGACAGACAGAGTTTAAGGTCCGACTCCTTCCCCTCTCCCCACCTCAAAGGAGATCATTTATTTGCTTGGAAAGGGCTTCGCTCACTGGGTATTCAGTGTACCTGGAAAGAGGGAGGCAATAACCACCCAGGGAAGATGAACAAGAGGGCCCCTAAGTGTCCATGCATCAATGGCAAACTGAAAAGGAAGGAAAATATCACAAGCTGTTCATGCAAGTTAATGCATTCAATATCAAGGGCTGCCCTTTATTCTAAAATTCTGTTCTCTCCATATTTATTATGAAAAGATTCTCTCTTGCAATGGAACACTAAAAGCATTCAGGTTATTACTGCCCAATGTCCTCCACTTCTGTGCCTCTGAAGGACCGGTCTGCATTTGCTGGACAATCGGGGAAAGGGTTAGGAGGGGGGGTTTCTGATGCTGGATCAGAAAAAGAAGAATGGAAAATGGAAAGGATGGTGGGAAGCCAACCAGTCTGCATGGCACAGAGCTGGAGTGGGTGGGGAAGGAAAGGTGAGACCAGAGATGGGGAGAAAGTAAAAACTTTGCAGAAGGGGCTAAGAGTTTGGACTTGGACATCTTTAAAAGCAGCTTCACTTCAGAACTGAAACTTTGAGACCAGAGTTTTCACTGACTTATACATTTACAAACTGCTGGTAATTGTAGAGGGCAATTTTTAAAAATCTTACTCAGCAAAAGAAAAATAATGGCACCCCTACGTCAGTCTCCAAGGAGTTTCAGAATCACCTTCCTTGTGACTTTCCCAAGTTTGTGCCTCTTTGGCACACCACATTGATTTGTCTCCAAGGGCTGTCTCTTTTATTCTGGAAATAGTGAGGTCTCTTCCTAAGAAGAAAGTAGGAGGATAAGCTGCCTTCTAAATTTAATGAAAATCAACAATCTCAAAACTTTTTTAAAAAGCTGACTATTGACTTATGAAAGCCTATATGATCCCATGTTTGGGAGGTAATAGAAATGGAAACTAACATTTCATGTTTGGGAGTAACTTCCACAGGGCAGGCACAGGCTAATGTATACTGTGTGCCTTACTTAGGGGATGGGGAATGAGGTGATGAGTCCTTTCATAAGGGAGAAATGGTGATTGATGGGGTGGACAGGGATCAAAAATGACTCCCAGATTTTTGTCCTAAAACTACTGAATTGACTGTGGGGCATTTTGTAGCCTAAGAAACATCCAAGAATGAGAAAATGAAAGGAATAAGGGGAAAAAGGAAAAGTTGTGTTTTAGACCTGAAAAGTTCCCAGTGCCTAAGAGATAGTCAAGTGCCATCATGCAGGAAGGTTTAGGATAGATGGATTTGAAGTCCAAGAGATATATGCAACAAGAAAGAGACTTGAGTTTCAACACCAGCCATGTAGATTGTCCCACAGAATATCTTTTAATTAATTTTTATTGGATATAGTTGCTTTACAATGTTGCAGAACACTCAGTCTGTTCCCTGTGCCACAGAGTCTGTTTTCATTGCTATCTCTTTTATACATAGTATTGCTATTTAACTTTGTCCTGAGACCCACCCACCATCTCACTACCCTCATGTCTTGTCCAAGTTTGGAAGAGATCCGTCTTCAAAGATTTCCAGTGAAAGTGTAACACACCCCTGCACCCTGCCCATCCAGGGGAGTTACTTTTGATCTCTTGTTATTTAACTCCCAGCAGACAATCGTGACAAAAATCATAATGAAAACCAATAGCCCTATAGGACCTATGGTTTTCAAAGCAGCTTTACATACTAGATCCCTCTTCTGTAATAGGATTCTTTGGGTTGCAAATGACAAGAGAGTCCATTCAAAGTAGCTTCAGCAAAAAGGGAATGTTGTTGGTTGCTGTACTGATTCAACCCGTACAGGAAGCCAAAGCCAAGATAGATCGAGACAGTCATGAGATGTATTGGAGGCGATGCCAGCTAAGGATACAGGAAGGGGAGGCAAGAACTGACAAGGCGAGGTTTCAGATGGTGACACCTGGGAAAGGAAAAGGGAAGGATGGAGGAAAGGGGAGAAAGAGCCTCAAACCATAGCGCAGCCCAATCCAGCCTTAGTGAGGCCAGTGGGAAGCCATGAAGTAAGGAGAAAAGGCCCTGCTCTGGCTCCCTCGCCATGCTCAGTCAAGGGCAGAGCAGCCCAGGGAGAGGGTAGCCCTAGGGTAAGTGTGGCAGCAGAGCCAAAGTTACAGGTGCCAGAGGCTTCCATCTATGCTGCCCCCAGTGGCATGATTCACTGTACCTCACTGGTACCCCAGGTGGCCAAGAGAGAAGCTTCAGGCACAGCCAGATCCAAATTTCTATAAGAACATCATTAGATTTCCCCTTCCCCTCCTCCCCAGCCTCCTGCTCTCTCTCTCTCTCATACACACACACACACACACACACACACACTCACACACACACACACACACACACACACACCCTCTCATCTCCCACCTCTTCTTTCCTATCTATTGGCTTCATGACTTTCTATTTCTTCTGGGCTCAGCCGACACCAAACCAAAGATGGCTCTCAACATCAGGCTTAGATTATTCCTAGAGAAGCTCAGAATGTCTAAGGGAGGGAAACCCACTCTATCCCAGGATCCACCCTGATCTCCACAACGGACTCATGTGTTTACCCAGAACTGATCCACGACATCCACGGGGATGGCAGTGCCCTAGATAGCCAGGCTGATGAGTAGTAGGGGAGTTGAGAAAGGGACCCCTGATGTGAAGTCACAGCAGAACGACATGGAACAAAGAAGGACTGTCAAAAACAGGACAACTGATAAAAGTAACATGTGACTTCTATCACCACGAAGGCTGGTGGGAAATGCAGGGGAAAGTTGATCCTTCATCTGGGAAGAACATACACAGAGCAAACTGAGTGAGTACCATTTTATCTACTTATTTTTTTAATCATTCTTTAATCTTTTATTTCAAGTATAAGTACCATAATATTTTTTAATTTTTATTTCTAATTGGAATATAATTTCTTTACAATGGTGTGTTAGTTTCTGCTGTACAGTGAAGTGAATCAGCTATATGTTTGTATATATCCCCTACCTGGGTGGGATGGGAGGTAGTGGGAGGGAGATCTATTGATTTTACAGATCATTAGTTGAAGGTTAGTTTGGCCAGAACTACTACAGTTGGATTTTGTCAGGCATTGGGTTAGGTATAAGGATAACAATAAGATTCTCAAAATAAAACTAATTCTGTTTTCTTGTTAGAAAAATAAATAGATGTCAGTGCTAGGAATCTAAAAATTAAACTACAACGGTGGTAATTAACCACTTCCCAATGACATATATTTTCCACATTAAAGGCTATGAAATGCTCATCTCAGCTCTAACTGCGTGGTCTTGGGTAGTAACCTCCTGGATTCTCTATCTCAAAATGGGAGAGAGAGAAGAGGAAGCCTCTACTCTTATAATAAGGTCATTGCAAGAATGAGGACTCCCCGGTGGCTCAGTGGTAAAGAATCCACCTGCCAATGCAGGAGACACAGGTTTGAGCTCTGGTCCAGGAGGATACCATGTCCTGCGGAGCAACTAAACCTGTGTGCCACCACGACAGAGCCCGGAAACCACAGCTACTGAGCCCACGTGCTGCAAATACTGACGCCTGCACACTCTAGAGCCCCTGCTCCGCAGCAAGAGAAGACGCCGCCATGGGGAGCCCGCGCAGTGAGCCTAGAGAGTAGCCTTCACTCTCAGCAACCAGAGAAAAGCCCGTGCTGCAAGGAAAACTCAGCACAGCCATAAATAAATAAATTTATATATATATATATAAAGAATGAGTTATGATCATGAAACACCCTGCACAGTGCCTGGAGCTTAGTCAGTACTCAATCCACTGGTATCTAATATTATTAAATCTGCAAGATGCCATGCACTTCAACTAGCATTGGCTTCCTGCCCTCTAATACCCGTCAGCCATGCCAGCAGGCCTGAAAAAGCCCTTTGCCTCATAATCCAGCAATCCCATGGAGCCCTAAGAGGGGAAGGAAAAATGTTCCAAGCCCAACGGGCTATTTTTGGAGATGAAACATCATCCCATTATTTGCAGAAGGAAAAGGGGATGGGGCAGAGAGAAGCTCGTCAAGCTATCCTGTGCCTACAGTTAATAGCGCCTTGGGGAAGTTTCCATTAGATGGAGAGAGAGGTTTCAACATCCTAGAACACAAAGCACCTTTACAATTGTCCTTGATTTATTACATCTCTTCTAGCTCTGACCACAATCCGTTTGGATCCGCCCAGGTTCTTGCTTCTGCAGATTCAAGGGCATGGCCACAAGCCCGGAGTGGAAGAAGGGTCCTGTGGATTCTCCCATGCCCTGCTCAGAGCCTGGCCCCCCTCTGGAAGCCAGGGGGAACCTCCACGTTTCTCCAGAGTCCTTCAACAGCAGATTTTGTATCCCACATGTTTCAGAAGCTCATCTGAGAAAGCATTTTAGGACAATAATTTCAAAAAAATAAAAAGCAATTATACGAAAATTCATTTCCTTGGAGGTCATGGCCTATGACCCTCCGATTTGCAGGAGGTGATGAAGCACTGGTGTTCACTGCAGACTGATGAAATAAAGCAAATGGCAAAGAAGTGCTCCCTGAATAAATAATGGTGGAAGGAACCCACTGTTAACTTTGGCAGGCGGGCATTGAGTGCTATGCTTCAACTTTCCATGCAGAATCCATATGCAAAGATTCCTGGTGTACTCAACCCAAGTTCACCGTGGCTATACTAGGTACCAGAACGGTGAGGGTGGCTCTCCTCATGAGGAGAGCTTAGGGCAAGACAGCATTAAATCACACAGAATAACAAAACGATTGGGTGGTTACCATGTGTTAGACTGTCAACCTCATTAAATCCAAGTAGTTGAAATAAGGAAACTGAGGCTGCTCCCGAAACAGAAGCAACATGGCCATCACTCCCAGCAACCTACCCAACCGAAGTGATGGCCTAGGTCACAGGAAAACAAGCACAGAATGTTCTCAGCACTTTTATGCACAAGAGCCAAACACTCAGAATGGTACAAACACCTCCCAAGAAAGGAAGAGATGACCACATGGAGCTGCATCAGACACTGGAATACTACGTCAAAAATAAGAAATAAACCATCACTACACAACACGGATGCATCTCACAGATAGTATGCTGAGTGAAAGAAGCCCGACCCACAAAAGAGGATGTTCTGTCTGATTCCATTTATGTGAATTTCAAGGGCAAAATTTATCTGGGGAAGACAGAGCGGTGGTTGCCTCTCGATGGGCATATAGATTGAGAAGCAGCATGGACGAATGTTATAGGTTGCTTTATCCCCATCTGAGCAGTGGTTATACACACACACACACCCCCAGTGGATGATAGATAGACAGGCAGATAAACGGAGTCAGAGAGAGAGATGATAATGAATAGATCAATACAAGGGTAGGTAGATGGATGGATGGATAGATATCAATAATCACTTGGCATTGTGTTTTTTTGCACGTTACATTTTTGTGTTATACCTAAATAAATCTGAAAAGAAGAGAGGGAGGGGAGGAAGGAAGCAGGGGGACTTCAATTTTCTCAGCAAGTAAATAGCAAAAATGGAATTTGACCCCAGAACTGCCTGGATTCTGAGTACACTTTACCTATTGGGCTATCCTGCCTCATAGCTGGGCTCATGTTGACTATTGAGTAAGCATTTGTTGATGGATGGGTGTCTGTTTATGGAAACTTAGCTGCATTAGCTCACCGGCATTCAAGATTTAGATCCCAGTGAATTCCCTCTGACCTTTCCTATCACCCTTTTCAATATCTCTCGTGGTTCAACGAGGAAAATTTAGCTCCAGTGAGGCTATAATGAGCTTCCCCCGCAGGCTGAAGTTTCGTGGTGAATCTGGCCTCCTGTTCTTAGGCCATCATCAGGGGAATGTGGACAAGGAGAACAGAGATAGGTATTGATCCTTGTTCATTATTTAAATGCATATGGCGGCAGGCAGCTGTGCTCAATAAAGCTCTGACAGAGACGCCTCGGGCCTGAGTGATGGTTCCAGCAACACCAGGGGCTCCTCAAGGGACCTAGGACTCAGTTTCCCCAACTAAAAAGAGGTGAGTGTTTTCAGACTCATCCATTCAAACTAGATGCTGGGGCGGCTGTTGTGGTTACACTTACCATGTGCAATGCGTTCTTGGATGTTTCTGTATTCATAGAGCAGGGGCAACATCCTGTAATTTTTCTCCTGCTAAGTTTAATATTAAAACAGAGTATCTAAGGGGACTTCCCTCGTGGTCCAGTGGTTAAGACTTTGCCTTCCAAGGTACGGGGTGCAGGTTTGATCCCTGGTCAGGGAGCTAAGATCCTACATGCCTTGTGGCCAACAATACCAAAACATAAAACAGAAGCAATAGTATAATAAATTCAATAAAGACTTTAAAAATGGTCCACATCAAAAAAAAAATCTTTAAAAATAAAAATAGTAAGGATATGGGAAGCAGCCAGAGAGACAGGACACACTGGAAGATAAAGGGGAGATTAAGAAATTATTCAAACCAAGTGAAGAGGCTGTGTCAAGAAGAGAGAGTGTTTCACTATTACATATAAGAGAGATAACTAATAAGGACCTACTGTGAGCACAGGGTATTCAGTACTCTGTGATGGCCCGCATGGGGAAAGAATCTATAAGAGTGGGTGTACGTATCATAGATTCACTTTGCTGTTTACCTGAAACTAACACAACATTGTAAATCAAGTAAGCATGCATGCATGTGAAGTCTCTTCAGTCATGTCTGGCTCTTTTCGACCCCATAGACTACAGCCCACCAGGCTCCCCTGTCCATGGGATTCTCCAGGCAAGAATACTGGAGTGGAGTGGGTTGCCTCCTGGGGATCTTCTTGATCCAGTGTCTTAGTCTCCTGCATTGGGAGGCAGGTTCTTTACCACTAGTGCCACCTGAGAATCTCAAATCAACTACACCCAAATTAAAAAAAAATTTTTTTTACAATGTATTTAAAAGAAAAAGAGAAAAAGAAAAGGAGGGGAGAGTGTTTGATTATGTCAAATGCTTTTGAGAAGTCACATACCATGAGGGAAAAAAAAAAAAAATCCATTGGATGTTCAAGTAAAATAAGCGCATCCTTTGGACTTACCAGCACTCTGGAGATCCTCAAGGCTCCCCCGTGTGGATTCAGGTGTGGGCAGGGAGGTGGGGGTGTAAGCCAGACTGGAGAGCGTTAAGCGAGGAAATAGAAATATCGGGGTAATAGAAACAGTGCACGTGGTGTATGCTTCCAACAGCTGTCACTGAGAGTGACATCTACACCCTAGACTATACGGGTCTGAGGGAGTAGGCACAATGCTTCTATTATCCCACGTGCAGTTCCGAAGAAGGAAAGAAACCAAGTCTCTCAATAGATCTTTCTATCTAACTCTGAGGCCTGAACTGCACCTTCTGATGAGTTCAAACTTAATGAAACGCAGAGCCTTGAAGGGGTAAATCTCAAGTGCTAACATCCACACACACATTCACTCACACACACATGCACGAGCACACACACATTTTAAGAGGCTTATATACAAGCTCATAATTCTTCCTGGACATCAAATGGCTCTTTACAGGCTCCATTTTGATGACCTAAGTATCCTACAAATTAAATAGAAACATAAGGATTACGTTTCCCTCGAAGTACCCCGGGCTTGGAGGAAAAATAAGAGGAAAGAAATGCCTGGATGATCACATTGCGGTTTTTTCCCTTTCCTTCATGACTCCAGACCTTTGCAAATTCACAGTCTTAGACAGCGTGCCAAACCCATGTGACATCAGCCACCACATCCCACTAACACCCTACCCTGAAGCATCTTCTCATAAGGAAGTGGGATGACAGATCCACATTCCCGTGTATAAATGAGAGGACGCAGAGCCTCACAGACCAGTCGGATTCTCAGAGGAAGAAATTCAGACACAACACTGTTTTCCTGTGAGAGTCCTGTATTCATGGTGAACAGGACGTGACCAAGATTGGATAAAAACAGGATCATCTCGTACTTTTCTAGTTCAATTGCATTACACCATGGGAATTGACAGCTGTTGTTCTAGCCTGGTGAGTATCCATTTCCCCTTCGGTGGGGATGTACAGAGCTCTGCCCCATGGGGTTGCCCATATAGTTAAGACCCCTTGGTGCCTTAAGGAGAAAACGTGTGAAGTAGACACTGCCAATCAGAGCAAAGCATCCCAACGGACAGCAATCAGCTCACACAAGTGACAAGTACTGACAATCAGAGAAGTAATCCCAGATCTTTTGCTGGACTTATTGGGGAAAGAGGAGCTCCCTTTCTGGTGTACTTCAAGCTGTGTGTGCACACGTATATGCCAAGTTGCTTCAGTCATGTCTGACTCTTTGCAATCCTAAGGAAGGTTAGCCCACCAGGCTCCTCTGTCCATGGGATTCTCCAGGGAAGAACACTGGAGTGGGTTGCCACGCCCTCCTTAAGCTGGGTGAACAGTATATGAATCTGGACCTGCAGCTGCCATCTTATTGTGTTATCACGAAGGGTAAACCTGCCGGAGATTGGAGCTCACACAGAAGAAAGCAGGGATGAAGAGAGAACAAAACTGTCCTTAATATGTCACTGGAGCCCTTGGGTGCAGCCACACCTAAATCCAAATCTGCCTTTCACTTATCCCACTGAGTTGGGATTCTGTTGCTCTCAGCTGAGAATCCTGAGTGAGTCAGCCTTTTCTGAGGTTCCTGCAATATTATGAGCTATCATTATTTGTGAAAACTCTTTCCATCTTCACTTTTCCTGGGGATTAATGACAACAGGGATTCCGCACACCTGCGTAGTGCTTCGTGCTTTCCAGAATGCCTTCAGCAAGGGTGGACAGTCAGAGTGTCTGTCCTACTTGTTACAGCTAGCATCTGTCCAACAGTTGCTCCAACTAGCCCATCCCATGGTCCACAGACTGACAAATATTGTGGATATCACCTTTGCTCTCACCTTTCGTTGTTGTTCAGTCACTATGTCTGACTCTTTGCACCTCCATCGACTGCAGTACGCCAGGCCTCCCTGACCTCCATTATCTTCTGGAGTTTACTCTAGTTCATGTCTATTAAGTCAGTGATGCTATCTAACCGTCTAATCCTCTGTCTCCCTATTCTCCTCCTGCCTTCAATCTTTCCCAGCATCAGGGTCTTTTCCAATGAGCCAGCTCTTCGTATCAGGTGGCCAAAGTATTGGAGCTTCAGCTTTAGCATTCAGTCTTCCAATGAATATTCAGGACTGATTTCCTTTCAGATTGACTGGTTTGATCTCCCTGCAGTCCAAGGAATTCTCAAGAGTCTTCTCCAGCACCACAATTCAAAAGTATCGATTGTTCAGTGCTCAGCCTTCTTTATGGTCCAACTTTCACATTTGTACATGACCACTGGAAAAATCAGAGCTTTGACTATTCAGACCTACAGCATCCCATTTATACCACAAACCAAAGTGGGAGGAGAGCATTCCCTGACAGTCCAGTGGTTTCCATTTCCCTTCTAATGCAGGGGGATAGGTTCTATCTCTAATTGGGGAGCTAAGATCCCATATGCCTTGTGGCCGGAAAACCAAACAAAAAACAGAAGCAGTATTGTAACAAATTCAACAAAGACTTTAAAAATGGTCCACATCTAAAAGAAACTTTTTAAAGTGGGAGCAGAGACTAGTTGCATCTAGTCAAAGCTATGGTTTTTCCAGTAGTCATGTACAAATGTGAGTTGGACTATAAAGAAAGCTGAGCACCGAAAAATTGATGGTTTTGAACTGTGGTGCTGGAGAAGACTCTTGAGAGTCCCTTGGAGAACAGAGATCCAACCAGTCCATCCTAAAGGAAATCAGTCCTGATTATTCATTGGAAGGACTGATGCTGAAGCTGAAGCTCCAATACTTTGGCCACCTGATGCGAAGAACTGACTCATTGAGAAAGACCCTGATGCTGGGAAAGATTGAAGGCAGGAGGAGAAGGGGACGACGGAGGATGAGATCATTGGATGGCATCACCGACTCAACAGACATGAGTCTGAGTAAACTCCGGGAGCTGGTGATGGACAGGGAGGCCTGGTGTGCTGCAGCCCATGGGATCACAAAGAGTCGGACATGACTGAGCGACTGAACTGAGACCAAAGAATGGACCTTAAAGGTCATTTAATAAATGAACAAGGTAAGACTCTTAAGTGACTTCTCCAAGCTAATCAATAGCCAAACTTAGGGTGGAAATTGGAACTTTCCTTTCAAGGTTCTTTGCATCTCATTGTAGTTTATAAAGAATATAAAGATACATTATATTTTCCCCTCACTATTTCTCAGAAACTAGGCTAAGGGATTTACATGCATTGAATACTTAAAATAATCTTCAGGAAGTAGGTTTTATTACACTGTTCACTTTTCATTCAAGGAATCTGACATTCAGTGAGGTGAAGTTCATTTTAAGAAATGGCAAAGCCAGGATTTGAACTCAGATCTGCCTACTCTAAAAATCCATGTGGCTCCCACTCTCAAGAACCTACATGTAAAGTCCAAATATGCAAAACGTTATTGATCATAGGCTTAAAAATACAGTTGATGTGATTATACTCAGATACAACATGGTTTGAAAGATCAGAACAAGGAAAGGTCAGTTGAATTTGCATCATCAGAAAAAACTATCATGTAGGATTTCAAATCAACTCAAGACTAGAGACCATTTCTGATTTTATAATACTACTGAGGCTGCCTGCAGAAATTTGGTAAAAATGCATTCAATCCTGAATGATGAATGGAGCTTGGTTGGGCAGAGACAAAGGAATTCTGGGCCAAAGGGCTAGCACTTAAAAGCATTTAAGTGTGGAACTTCCCTGAAGGCCCAGTGGTTGAGAATTCACCTGCCAAGGCAGGAGACACAGGTTCGATCCCTGATCCAGGAAGATTCCACAAGCTGTGGAACAGCTAAGCCCAAGAGCCACAGCTATGGAGCCTGTGTACCCTCGAGCCCGTGCTCCACAACAGGAGAAGCCTCTGCACAGAAGCCTATGCACCACAGCTAGAGAGTAGCCCCCACTCTCTGCAAGCAGAGAAAAGCCCGCACAGCAACGAAGACCCAGTACAGCCAAAAATAAATAAATAAAATTTAAAAAATAATAAGAGAAAAGGTGAAATGATTTTTTTTTTAAGCATATAAATATGGGGAAGTAAAGCCCCAGACAACCACAATGGTGGATCACTCACCTTGAGCCAGACATCCTGGAATGAGAAGTCAATGGGCCTTCGGAAACATCACAACAAACAAAGCTAGTGGAGGTGATGGAATTCTAGTTGAGCTATTTCAAATCCTAAAAGATGATGCTATGAAAGTGCTGCACTCAATATGCCAGCACATTTGGAAAACTCAGCAGTGGCCATAGGACTGGAAAAGGTCAGTTTTCATTCCAATCCCAAAGAAAGGCAATGCCAAAGAATGCTCAAACTACCACACAATTGCACTCATCTCACACGCTAGCAAAGTAACGATCAAAATTCTTCAAGCCAGGCTTCAACAGTATGTGAACCGTGAACTTCCAGATGTTCAATCTGGTTTTAGAAAAGGCAGAGGAACAAGAAATCAAATTGCCAACATCCGTTGGATCATTGAAAAAGCAAGAGAGTTCCAGAAAAACATCTACTTCTGTTTATTGACTATGCCAAAGCCTTTGACTGTGTGGATCACAATAAACTGTGAAAAATTCCTAAAGAGATAGTTTCCCCAACCAGACCACCTGACCTGCCTCCTGAGAAGTCTGTATTCAGGTCAAGAAGCAACAGTTAAAACTGGACATGGAACAACAGACTGGTTCCAAATCGGGAAAGGAGTATGTCAAGGCTGTATATTGTCACCATGCTTATTTAACTTATATGCAGAGTACATCATGCAAAATGCCAGCTGGATGAAGCACAAGCTGGAATCAACATTGCAAGGAGAAATATCAATAACCTCAGATACTCAGATGACACCATCTTTATGGCAGAAAGTGAAGAAGAACTAAAGAGCCTCTTGATGAAAGTGAAAGAAGAGAGTGAAAAAGCTTGCTTAAAACTCAACATTCAAAAAACAAAGATCACGGCATCCGGTCCCATCATTTCACGGCAAATAGATGGGGAAACAATGGAAACAGTGAGAGACTTTATTTTGGGGGGGCTCCAAAATCACTGCAGATGGTGACTGCAGCCATGAAATTTAAAAATGCTTGCTCCTTGGAAGAAAAGCTATGACCAACCTAGGCAGTACATTAAAAAGCAGAGACATCACTCTGCTGACAAAGGTCCGTCTAGTCAAAGCTAACCCTAGAATGTTCAAAATAAAAAGCCAGACTGCCTACATCAGGGGTGGTAAATCACACCATGCTTCATCAATTGAGAGTGGCTGCCTGCAGTACTGTTTTGAGAACAATGATGAAACTGGGTAAGAAGTCAAAGCAAAGGTCGCTTAGTGATGTCTGCCATGGAGACTATATTAGTTTAGAACTGGCAGCACAGGAACCACATATCTGCCCTTATCAGATGCAGAATACAAAGTATATTGAAGAATGAGCAAGCAAGCATGCTGAAGAGCTATCTTAGGGTGCATCACAGAGAGTTATTTTCTGTAATAATGGAGTTTGGGGTTTGACTTAATGGCTGTTAGTCACTCAAATTGTGTCTGACTCTTTGCAGCCCCAGGGACTGTAGCCCACCAGGCTCCCCTGTCCATGGAATTCTCCAGACAAGAATACTGGAGTGGGTTGCCATTCCCTTCTCCAGAGGATCTTTCCAACCCAGGAATCAAACCCAGGTCTCCTGCATTGCAGGCAGATTTTTTACCATCTGAACCACCAGAGAAGCCCTGATTTAATGGTGAGAAGGAACAATTTTGAGCTCCTGAAATAAAAAGACTCCAAATAAAAATAGGATCCTGGTATATAGAATAACTAGATGACAGCTATATGAAAATTTGTTCCTGACCATCCACAAGTTTTCTGAGCCTGATCTTCTTCTCATAGAGCTAGTTGTTAGGTATCAAAATGATGCTCTAAAAAGAAGAAATAAATCATTTAGAAATTCACTCTTGGGTAAAAGCTCACTTGGAAGTGAGCAAGCACCTGGCTTTCATCACACCTTAGGGACTGGCTAATAAAATCCCAAATGTCACTTCCACAGCCCTGGCATCTCAGTGGTCACTGGTTCATCCCAATTGCACTCTTGAATATGGTATTTCACTGAGGAAAATTATAACACCAAAGACCAATGTCTGACTTGCTCTCATCATGAGTCACCATGAGACAGTTGATTTCATCATCACTAAGATTTATTGAGCATATACTATGTGCTAGGATAAGCCTCACTTTACATTTTTGTCTCAGTTGATCCTCATGACAACCCTAAAAAGCACCAGTGTGCCCATTCTGCAAATGAGCAAACTGAGGCTTAGAGAGGGAATACAAATTCCCCAGGGTGGAACTGATAACAACAACTGAGGTCTATCCACTGCCAAGGTTGTGCCCTTTACTGCTATTTTCACTGGGGCCATGGCTCTGCTCACATGGACTCCATCAAGTCATATTCCCACTGACATCACAGCATGCAAACCACAGACAAGCCTGGGGGACTGTGGATTCTGCCCTACTCTTTTCCCAGGAGAGAGCAACAACTAAACCACAGGGACTTGGAAATTAATTTCTATGTTAACCACACCCCCAAAGTTCCTACTGTCAAGAAAGAGAAATAGGAGTGTCTCACCCCAAGCAGCATCATTTCCAGGACCAAGAGTAAATATGTCTGAAGCATTTCTGAAATTGGGAAAAATAAACTCATAGATCATGAAAGTGAAAGTGAAGTCGCTCAGTCATGTCCGACTCTTTGCGGCCCCATGGACTGTAAAGCCTACCAGGCTCTTCCATCCATGGGATTTTCCACGCAAGAGTGCTAGAGTGGGTTGCCATTTCCTTCTCCAGGGGAGAAGAAAGTCATAGATCATGGCTGAGGTTAAACTCTTAATGTCCCAAGATCTACAAACCTTCCTGAAAGCCTAGGTGTTATTTCAATTTTCTGATACGTCTAAAACCCCCAGTTTCTAAGTCTAGTTCTCTGCTCTTATGTGATCAGTTTAGAATGGCAACAAAAACAAAAACAAGACTCCACATACACCTAATGCCATATTTTAAATACATCTCTGAAAGGTTGAATGGTGACTAGAAAACCTCCCATTTCTGGTCCCAGAAGCCCTTGTTTATTTAACTGATACATAATAAGCCCATTTGCTTTTACCTTTAACCTGCTAAAATGCTCTGTGGTTTTCATAGATTTCCTTTTCACATGTGCAGTGATACCCACTTCCATTTTCATTACATATAAAAGCTTATACTTTTCATCAACCTTGCTTCTTTTTTTCAATAAGAATCCATTTCAGGGTATTTCAGAGCTGAGTAAACTCTCTCTTTGAAAGGTAAAAAAGTTTTTTTCCCCTCTCTATACTTGGATCTGTACAATGGGATTACTGCACAATGCCATGGAAGTGTGACGGCTTCCTAGGTGGCTCAGCGGGTAAAGAATCTGCCTGCAATGCAGGAGACCTGGGTCTGATCCTTGGGTCAGGAAGATCCCCTGGAGGAGGGCATGGCAACCCACTCTGGTATTCTTGCCTGGAGAATCCTATGGACAGAGGAGCCTAGAGGGTTATAGTCTATAGGGTTGAAAAGAGTCAGACATGACTAAAGCAACTGAACATGCACGGACATCATGGAGGTGTGAACCTCTGAAATATTTATTTAAAGAACAAAGATTTCTATGGCCCAGTTTCTAGTGCCCATCACTGTATCAGTCAGGATAGGATGGCTTTTGTTGCAGTAACAACAATCCCCACTTTCAGGATCTTGTGACAGTGAAGATCTATTTCTCATTCACGCTACATTGCTCTCGTAGGTCACCTGGGGGCTCTGCCCTATATCCTCACTCTGATACCAGGCTGACAGAGCATCCAGCCTCCAGAACCTTGCTGGTCACCATGGCAGAGAGAAAGACAGATGTGGTCAATTGCATACCAGCTCTTAAAACATCTACTCAAAAGTGACATATCACTTCTACTTAAATTTTTGGCCAAAGCAAATCATTTGGTCATGTCCATTCCTAACCCCAACTTTCAGAAAAGAGCAAACCCTCCAAAACAAGGTTAGTACTAGAGTGAGCAGCCATTTCCTTCTCCAGGGGATCTTCCCAGCTCAGGGATCAAACCCATGTCTCCTGCATTGCAGGTGAATTCTTTATCACTGAGCCACCTGGGAAGCCCAATAATGATGAACCTCATGTTTATTGACTGCTTCCTGTACACAAGGGTGAGTTTAAACACTCTGCACATATTGTCTCATTAAACCTTTAGGACAGCTCTGTGAGATCAACAGCCTTATCCCACTTTAAAGACATTGAAACTGACGAATAGGAAGTGGAGTGGCTTGCCCAAGGCTAACTAGCTGGTTAAATGTTGGCCTGAGACTTGAACCCAAGTAGGTAGCCTGGCTCTAGATTTTGCTGAAAGTAGAATTGAAGTGCTCACACACACACACACACACACACACACAAAAGACAAATGTATGAGGTGATGGATGTGTTAATTAATTCAATGGTGGGAATCCTTTCACAATATATACATATGTCATATCATCACATTATATACTTACACTCACAGTTTTGTCAATTACAGCTAAATAATGCTGAGGGCAGGGGGAAAGACCATCATTCTTAAGTCAAAGTGTTTATACCCATCTTCTTGGTTAAGTGAAGTGAAAGTCACTTAATCATGTCTGACTCTTTGCAACCCCATGGACCCTGGAGAAGTACATGGAATTCTCCAGGCCAGAATACTGGAGTGGGTAGCCATTTCTTTCTCCAGGGGATCTTCCCAATCCAGGGATTGAACCCAGGTCTCCCGCATTGCAGGTGGATTCTTTACCAGCAGAGCTGCCAGGGAAGCCCCTCTCCTTGATTCAAGTTCTGCTTCTTATTTTGTATTGGAATATAGATGATTAACAATGTTGTGATAGTTTCAGGTGGACAGCAAAGGGACTCAGCCACACATACACATGGATCCATTCTCCCCCAAACCCCCTCCCACCCAGGCTGCCTCAGAACACTGAGCAGAGCTCCCTGTGCTATTCAGTAGGTCCTTGTTGGTGATCCATTTTAAATACAGCAGTATGTACCTGTCCAACCCACATTCCCTAACTTTCCCTTCCCCTCATCCTTCCCCCACCCCCAGCAGCCATAAGTTCTCTCTCTGAGTCTGCAAGTCTGTTTTATAAATAAGTTCATTTGAATCATGTCTTTTTAAGACTCTTCATATAAGCGATGCCATACAAAGTTTCTGCCTCTCCTTTTGAGTTACTTCACTCAGTATGACAATCTCTAGGTTTAGGAATTCTTTTCAATACCTCCCTCTTCCTTATGCCCTACACCCTCCATCACCAAATCTTCGCAGCTTAGACCTCATCTCTCATTCACTTCTTCCCAGCTTCATATCTGCTTAGTCATAAGCCACCACGCTTTTCAGCCTGGACTATCACAATGTTCCTTTCCCCAAACTAACTTTCCAGCTCCCACTCTTGTCCCAGTTTTTTCTCCACCCTGCAGCCCAAGTGACCATAGCTGACCATGTCACACTATTAGTGTGATTACGTGATAAAAGTTGGTCTGAGCCCCTGGATCCAGCAATGCCTGAAGCCAGCTACCCTTAAAATGTTTCCATTTCTTTCTGTCCTTTGCACTGAATTCACCCCAGGTTATACTTACCTCTTGCCTCTGCCATTCTGGATACCCTTTAGTTATCTGTGTACCCCCAAGTGGCTATTCCAATGCCCGACATCTATTGGACATTCCGTACATGTTTGCCAAAGTGAGTCAATCTGGATGGTATTTAGTGTCCTGTTCTAGAAATGGGGCCTCAAAGGGAAAAGCCTTGGCTTTGTCCTTGAAAAACCCACAAAATGTCACTGCACTGAGACACAAAAGACAGATCTAGCGGTTGACAAGCAAGCTGTGTCCCCAATCCTCTTCTCCACCCAGCGGTTCTTAAGAATTCTTTAGGGAGTTTTTCTCACTCTCTTAAATGTGGTTTTGCTTACTGACTCCCCAACCCCCAGGAAAGTCTCTCATCTCCTGGGCCTCTTTCGTTTTCCAAACTGGAAAAAAAAAATATGTGTGTGTAGCAAATCCTATAATTACTGGGTCTGATTTTCATTTGAACTTTTCCTCTCTGACATGACTGCAAGGTTCTTTGGTAGATGGCAGGCACCAAGGCTTCAAAGTGTGTGTGCAATAAAGAATATGCTGCTGGTGTGTGTGTGTGTGTGTGTGTGTGTGTATGCACAGGAGAGTGTTTGTGTGTGTGTGTGTATGTACTAGTTGACTAGTGTTAGTCGTTCAGTCTTGTCCCATGGACTGTAGCCTGCCAGGCTCCTCTCTCCATGGGATTCTCCAGGAAAAATTACTGGAGTAGGTAGCCATTCCCTTATCCAGGGGATTTTCCCAACCCAGGGATCAAACCCAGGCCTCCTGCATTGCAGGCAGATTCTTTACTATCTGAGCTACAGGGAAGCACTTTGAATGAGTGTCTGAAGGAAAGTGGCACATGTGTTTGTACACGTTTGAGTGAGTATGTGAATAGCATGTATGTGAGTGAATGTCCTTAGGATATATCTATGTATGTGTTGTGTGTATAAGTGTGCCTATGGGCTTCCCCGGCGGCTCAGTGGTAAAGAATCTGCCTGTGATGCAAGAGATGCAGGTTCCGTCCCTGTGTTGGGAAGATCCCCTGGAGGAGGAAATGGCAATGCATTGCAGGCAGACTCTGACCCTTGTCTTACTTAGAATGTAATGATGAAGACTGGGAAGTTCCAAGCTGGGCTTCCCCGGCTTGAATTTGGTCTCTGCTGAATCATTGTGGGTAAAGTTAGCTAACCTTTTCCTGCCTCAGTTTCCTGCTCTGTAAAATGGAGAACATCCTAGAAGCTGTCTCACAGGGCCATTAACGATGATGGTTGGGTGATTTAATATATATAAAGAGCCTGGAATAATGTCTGGCTATTTAAGTGTTCATTATTGTCATCATCTCAATCACCATCAGCAGCACCTCCCCAGCATTAAGCATAGTGTTGGCTATAAATGTAACAGGTATTGTATCTAAGTCTGCTGAGTGAATGAATGAATGAAGAAGTTCTGCATTGATAAGCTAGACTTTCCTTCCTGAGGTCTTGACATATATCCTACCCTCTGCCCAGGGCACTAGCATTCATTTTCTGACTCCTTGCAGCCCTCCCTCAGCCTAACTACATTATACCCATCCTCCTAGTCTCCAGTGAAACTTCATTTGCTCCAGGGAGCTTGCCCTGACCTCCCCCATCCTCCTAGACATATATGTCCAGAGGGATCCATGCACCCTTTCTTTCTCAGTAAGTATTTATTCAATGCCTATCTTCATTATTTGGCTGGACATCCATGAGGTTAGGAACCATCTGTTTTGTTCCCTGCAGTAAAGCCAGTACCTGGTAAACAGAAAATGCTCAATGCATTTCTGATGAATGGATGAATGAAAGATAGAGCAGTGATACTTGGGCTTTACTATGCACATGAGTCAACTAGGAATTGTATGAAACTGCAGAGTCAGGGAATTATGTTAAAATGCTGGAACTCTGCATCAATAACTAGCTCCAAGTGATGTTGATACTGCTGCTCCACAGACTATACTTGAGCAACATGGCCTCAGAGTATCTACTTGTTTAAAGGTTTAGAAAATATAATTGCTTTTGTGCCAATGGATACATAGGGAATAAAATGCAAACTTCATATGAATTTTTAAAATAAATCCCAAGGTTCTGAGGGCTTGCCAGGTGGCTCAGTGGTAAAGAATCTGCCTGACAATGCAGGAGACTTGGGTTTGATCCCTGGGTCAGGAAGATCCCTTGGAGAAGGGAAGGGCTACCTACTCCACTATTCTTGCCTGGAGAATCCCAAGGACAGAGGGGGCTGGCAGGCTACAGTCCATGGAGTCGAAAAAGAGTCAGACAGGATTTAGTGACTAAAACAACAACAAGAAGGCTTTGAAGATGAATAGAAGTGCATCCCCAGGACCAGAGATTCTTGCCCTCACTTCTCAGATATGCATGAAGTTCCTTGAAAAGAAATGTTTGAGAATTCCTGAATTACTCAGTATCTCAGTCCTAGGACAAGCCACAAAGAGACAACCCAGGGCCAGTCTTAGAAACAGGTATGCCAGTCCATACCAGTGTTTCCTGGTTACCAAGAAGAACCTACTTTCCCCAAAACATCTCCTTCAAGCCCAAATTCCTACAGGGCTGATACGTCCACATAAAAGGACACTGGCTTTTCCTGGTGGTCCAGTGGCTAAGACTCCACGTTCCCAAAGCAGGGACTCGGGTTTGATTCCTGGTCAGGAAACAAGACCCCGTATGCCACAACTAAGCATTCACAAGCCACAACTAAGGATGTTGCATGAGGCCACTAATAGATTCTGTGTGCCACAGTGAAAACTGAAGATCCACGTGCTGCGACTAAGACCCAGCACAGCCAAATAAATAAATAGATCGGTAAATAAGTAGATAAATAATTTTTAAAAATTGGATTTTGCTGCCCAGCCTCTGCCCACCTTGGTTTTCCTTCCATGAACTGTCCCTGTGTATTTCCAAATAATACTCCTCTGCCCATGGCTTCTCCTGGCTCGTTCCCTTTGTCCTCCCTCCAATCCTATGAGCCTCTCTTTTGAACTCTCTTGCCTGAGCAAGCCGGGGTTGGTTCTGTTGCTTCCAAGCAGTAAAGTCTAACCAACACTCTATCCTTGCTCTGGGCAAATGCATCCGTTTCCAATAAACAAAGCAAAACTGAAAAGAAAATCAACAATCCTAAATTACAAGCAACCTAATCATTTAGAACAATATAAGATCGGTGAAGTGAATTATGCAATATTCGTCAAATAGAGTATCATGTGCCCATTAAAATGAGTGGGGAAATCTCACCAACATAATGCTGAGCAAAAGACTCTGGGGTGACTCTGTATACAAGAGGACACAGAAAAAACTAATCTATAGTGTCAAAATCAAGATGCAGAATTTTGTCAGGGTGACTGAGACTGGGAAATAGGCTGACATCTCCTGGTTCTTGATCTGGGTATGGTTTCCAAGGATGCGTTTACTTTGTGAAAATTCACTGAACTCAGCTTTTATGATATGTGCATTTCTTATTTCTTTGGTATGTATACTATAGACCAATGGGAAAAAAATGTTACTGATGAGAAAGAGTAGAGTTAAAATTTTGTTTCATAGAGAGTCATGTGGAATTCCTCAAAGACCACCACATGAGGGAGAGGGGCTCCCAAAGCAAGAGAGTAGAGGCCAGGTGAACAAGACTCCGGGCTTCCAAGCACAGTGACGCCAGAGCAGTTCTATTCGTATGTCTTTGGAAACAGTGGGGAAGGAGGGAGGGGCCATTTAACTGTATTTGTAATGCTATGTTAAAACTAAGCATGTGTGAGAGAGAACAGATACCAAAATGCATTGGAATTTTTTGCTTTAAACCATCACTCTCTCCCCATGCTCCTGGGAGTTGAAACCTCCATGACTGGGGCCAGAGTTGATCCCTATCCAGAATCTAGCACGGTGCTGGATCAGTAATTAATGCTAATGTGTTTGCTGAGTAGCTAAGAGAACTAACATGGCAAAATCAGGTTCTTTGAAACATTGAGACTCCTGGATCAAGACTTGCCTGAAGCTGTTCCTATTGCTAAATTTTCAATTATATTAAATCCCTTTGTGTGAAACTATGAACACCTGAAAGATGACAAATAGCTGTAGCCCCTTCATCTCTTTGTGCCTCAGTTTCCTCATCTGTCATCTTTGTAAGAGCACATAAGGAAGATGAGAGAATTGTTAAAAGCACAGACTTTGGAGTCAAGAGACTTAGCTCCAAATTTGTACTCCATTACTAGTAGCTGCAAGGGCTCGGGGGAGTTACTTTACTTCCCTGAGCCTCAGTTTCTTCATCTGAAAAGTGGGGACCGTGCCTACTTGCTGAAACTGGGAGAAGTATTCAATGCATGTAGCATCAACACTGATTCAGTGTTAACCGGACATGAAGCTCGTTGCCCTAGCCCACCTCATAAAGATTTCATACGTGTCAGATGAGTTAAGGCTCTAGGAAAGCACTTCCGCAACATTATAGATCATTATTATTATTAGCAAGGTAAATGGATTTACAGAAGCAGAGCAGAACAAAGGTCCAAGGGAAGCAAGATTGTTCTGGAAAACAAACCAGGGAAAGGAGGCAAACATAAGTGTTATTGTTTAGGGCAAAGAAAGGCTGGTGCAAAATGGATGAGAAGATAGGTATTTTCAAGCTTTAAATGAACTTGTTTTTCCCCAACTCCATTCAGAGAGGAAAGTGCAGGCGGATACAATCAAAGGCGGACAAACAGCAAGATGTTTGTTCTGGTAAACACACTCATCTCTCCAAACTCACCTGAAACATTTTCTGCTTTCCTAAAGAAGCTCTTATGAACTCAGAGCCGTAAAGAATCACCTGGTGAGGGGATGTGCCAAGCCAAGAAAAGGCTGCCCAGCCCTGGACAGTAAGAGCCCGAGGCGCCTGGCTGGATGCCGTGAGGGTGACCTTCGATGGGCTTTGAATCCGCTGCCCCTTAATGTGCTATCAGGGTGGCACCACGCAAGTCGTGAGCTACTGATGAGAATCTGCTGCCCAAGAAAGGTGCAGCAAAGAGGCAGAGGGCGAACTGAGGCTTCTCTCCAAAAAGAGGAGGGACAGGTGTTTGCTGCTAGTTTTTTCCGTTGTTTTATGCGTAAGTGTGCTGTTTCAGTCACAGGGACCTGGAGTGTGAGAGGGTCTCTGTCAGCACCACTCAAAAGAAAACCAACACAAGACCCATCCAATTTTCAATATTCTAGTAGCCACATTCAAAGGGAGGGAGCCCAGGAATGCTCATTTTATCAAGCACCTCTTCCCAGACGATTAAGATGCAACTGGAGAACTGACACTGTGTTGTTTTAAACAGTGGTCTGAGGCAACCCTTGCCCGATAGGAAGCCAATAGATTCCTCATTCATGGTAAAGGCAGGCAGAGTCGCCCGTGACGTTCAGTGTTCATGAATGCATAAGCGGCCTTGGCCACTAAGCTAAGAGGACGACCTCCACTTCTAACTCCCGGGGCTTCTGTTTTTGTTTGCTTTCTTTCACAATGAGTATGAATTTACTGTTTAATAATTCCTTGAAGTCCTTGGCCTTGATCATAAGCAACACTCACCTGCCTCCAGCTCTTTCCGTGGCTCAAACACTTAACGAAGCACTTTTCATGCGTTAGCTCACCTAATATTCACTCTCGCCCCATAAGGTGGGCGCTACTGGGATGACCATTATATGGATTGGGAGGCTGAGGCTGGCAAAGGCTAATAAGCAGTTGTTCAAGGTCACAGAGCTAACAAACAGAGGAGACTGGACCGGGGCTCATATCGGTCGGTCTCTAAAGACCCAGTTTACCCTTTCTTTATTCATGTTTAGCAGTAAGAACACGTGACACAAAAGGTTCTCAATAAAGATCTGTCTCACACATCAGCACACAAGCACCCATGGATACAAGAGTGGGAGGGGAGGGCGGGACGAACTGGGAGAGTAAGATTGATATACAAACACTGCTATGTGAAGAACAGGTAGCTGGTAGGGAGCTGCTGGATAACGCTGGGAGCCCAGCTCAGGGTGGGGTGGTGGGAAAGGGGGTAGATGCAAAAGGGAGGGGATATATGTGCATATATATATTCACTTTACTGTAGAGCAGAAACTAACACAACATTTAGTAAAACAATTATACTTCCATTTTTAAAATTAAAAAAAAAAAAAAATACAAGCTCCCATAGGAGCCTGGTTCATTAGTGAAGATCCAACACCACAGTGCCTACTTAGCACAGAGGAATCCATCAAGCGTTTGTTAAACAAGCGAATGAATGAATGAATGAAATGTGCTCTCTGAGACTTGAGGAGGCCCAGGTATATAAAACACCCACTTGAGGCCAACATCTAAAGCATTCCTCCCAACTTCATCGGGGATGTATCTGAACAGCTCAGACATGCTTTCCAGTTGAAAACATTCATTTAATTAGCAGGCATTTTCCAAAACGGATGTGCCTTTCTCAATCACTGTGTCTGCGGCGGACATTTGCTGAAAAGGTGCCCCCTTCTCCCAGACATCAAAGCTTCTGCTCGCAGACCTTTCTCCCCCAATTACTTCCATCGGAGAAGGACAGCCGGGCGGTCAAGAAATCGGCCACAACGTGCAACATGTTTTGCCTTTGTAGCAAAGATGCTTGTGGGGTAAGGTCCTTTTTGGGGGGAGGGGAAAAAATCTACACCTTGGTTTAATCTGTGTCTTTAGAAATGTTTCATTGGCCAGCATGGGCTGCTCACTGTGACTGGCCCCAAATCATTTCTCTTTGAGATCTAGCTTCTCCTCCCCAAAAGAGTATCAAGAACAATCTATATTCCCTGGTGGCTCAGACGGTCAAAAGAATCTGCCTGCAATGCAGGAGACCTAGGTTCGATCCCTGGGTCGGGAAGATCCCCTGGAAAAGGGAATGGCAACCCCCTCTAGTATTCTTGCCTGGAGAATCCCGTGGACATGGGAGTCTGGCGGGCTATAGTCTGTGGGGCTGCAAAGAGTCAACACTAACACTTTCATTGGATTTATTTCTTCCAAATTTTTGCAGCTACTTGGATATGCATTCTGACTCTTATATCAGCCTTGGTTTGACCATTATAACTCAGCTTGAATAGGAACACTATACCTTCTTTGCTCTGGAGTCCCTGAATTCTAGAGCCTGTGGCACCAGGGGCTATGGCATGGAGATAGCAACCATATTTGGGAAAGATGATGCTCCTTAAGAAAACATGATTCTCCAACCCACTGAGCTATTGCTGGACTTGGTTGAATCAACCCCTTGCCCTAAACTTGTCCATATCTCCCCACTGCCACCTGATAATGATCAGATGCCTCAGCATGACTCACAGACCTAGATTCAGACCTCAGTTCTGTCTACTCTTGAACCTCAACCCTGTCCCCCAACCCCCGCACCCCAGCCAGATAAGTTATTTGCAGTTTCCAGCATCCTGCTTCCCCACTTCCGTACCAACCCTTTGGCACACACTCTTCCTGCTCCCAAAACATCCTCTCTGTCCCCCCTTATTCATGCTACTCAGAATCAGTCTTCAAATTTGATGTCACTTCCTCCAGGAAGTCTTCCCTGATTATTCCTTCTACCCGCCACTGGAAGAATTGAATCAAGCATGCTCCCCAGCAGTATCACATCTCACCCCCTCCAGCACGGATGTATTATAGATACATGTATTTATAAACGTATTATAAATGCCTATTTATTTCCCTATCACTCTCAGCGGACCTGAATTCCTTAAGTGCACGTCTCAGAATCTGGCATATATTAAGCCTTCAATGAACAACTATGTATAAACACATAAATGGGGGCAGGGAAGGGGAAGATGTATAGCATCCATGTAGAAAGACGTTGAATTTTCCTCATTAAAATAATGGAGTTACAGAGCACTGTGGGCGATCATGACGGCGGTCATAGTCCAATCCTCTCAAGGGGCACAAACACTAAATCCCCCCTACCACAGACCCTAAGGGGAAACCAACATGGACCTACAAGATAATTCCAGCCAAACAGGTCTGCTTATGGTTCTCTGAGCAAGCTAACTTTGCCCCACAGCCTGACCCAGAGAATCTGGCTTCCCAGACAAGCCACTCGGAATCCATCTTCAAGGTCACACGGAAGGTTGGTTGAGAAGAAAAGGCAAGGATGGGAAGACAGAGATACTTGAATAGGAATGCTGTCTCTATTTGGCTTTGAAGTTCTGGATAACTTCCTGTCCAGCAATTGCCAAAAAGCCAGGGCTCAATAATAAAGCTACAGTAGCAACTTCCCTGGTGGTCCAGTGATTAAGCCTTCACCTTCCAATGCAGGGGGTGCGGGTTTGATCCCGGGTCGGGGGAGCTAAGATTCCACATGCCTTGAGGCCAAAAATCCAAAACATAAAACAGAAGCAATATTGTAACAAATTCAATAAAGACTTTTAAAAACATGGTCCACCTCAGAAAAGGTCTTTAAAAAATATATAAAAAGTTAAAAATACATAAAACTACAGTGGGAAATGGGTGTCAAAAAAAAAAAAAAAAAAATCTTAAAAACCAAAAGAGTCTTTTGCCTCCAAATTTTGGAGTCTCGGGGAAAACTCCATTTTACCATTCGCTTGCTCTGTCCCTCACAGTGCTTTAGGAGGTGAGTGGACCCTAGTATTCTTCTGCTCTAGCAAAATGGTGCAAAGCTCACTGCTAAACTAGAATGACTGGGCTCTCTCAGCCTCCACTGACACGGCATCTCTTTGGGACAGTCAGTTCACACTTCTGTTTCTCGGCACCTCCAATCTCTCTCTTCCCCAGGTCATCCCACTAAGGGAAGTACGAGACAACTCCAGGTGCAGTGGGTTTTCCTCTTGAGCAGAAGAAACTTTTCTTACTGCAAACTGTATGCTTGAGGATAACATGTGGCTATCCACTCCCTGATGGCTCAGAGGGTCAAGTGTCTGTCTGCAATGCGGGAGACCTGGGTTTGATCCCTGGGTTGGGAAGATCTCCTGGAGAAGGCAATGGCAACCCACTCCAGTACTCCTGCCTGGAAAATCCCATGGATGGAGGAACCTGATAGGCTACAGTCCATGTGGTCGCAAAGAGTCAGACAAGACTGAGCGACTGCACTTTCACTTCCATCCTAATCTGATGCTCGCTCTCTCCCGGGTGTTTGCACCCCATCTTTGCGCCTTTCAGGGTGTGTGATCTTCGGCAAGTGACCTAACCCCTCTGAGACTTGCCTGTAAAGTGGGATGAGAACAGAGCTCTCTCACAAATGTTTGTGAGGATGTAATGTGGCAGTAGAAAGAGAGCACCAAGCATGGCTCCTGGCTTCCACAAAGCTCCTGCCACCAGCAGCTTATTATTGCTGCATCGGGGTGCACACCTTTATTGAAGGACAACATGCCTTAGACCACTGCTTTTTT
This sequence comes from Cephalophus harveyi, assembly GCA_006410635.1. Lineage (NCBI taxonomy): Eukaryota > Metazoa > Chordata > Mammalia > Artiodactyla > Bovidae > Cephalophus > Cephalophus harveyi. The sequence goes on from SJYT01018594.1 coordinate 602,584, forward strand.
CCAACTGCAATCCTGTAATCCTAACAAAGTACATTGAAGAAACAAAAATACACGTAGAACCTTGGAGGGCTTCCCCAGTGGCTCAGTGGTAAAGAATCTGCCTCCAATGCAGAAGGTGCACATTAGATCCCTGGTCTGGGAAGAGTCCCCTGGAGGACAAAAGAGCCACCCACTCTAGTATTCTTGCGTGGGAAATCCCATAGACAGAGGAGCCTGGCAGGCTACAGTCCACGAGGTCAGAGTCGGACACAACTTAGTGACTAAACAACAAGGGCCTCAGAAAATCCACATGAGACAAAGAGCTGGTGTGCTTTGACTCCAGGATGTATTATGAAGAAGTTTTGTTATTTCTGTTGTTAATACATTCCTAATAGCCACTTGTTTCCTGGATACTTGCCTCTTCGGCTCTGATTGGCTGAGTTCCAGTTTCTTGAGGTTTTTACTGCCTTTGGAAGCTATGTTATGAAAACCTTGAAGCCTCCATGAAAATGAAAACTTCCTTTTCGTCTTCTTTCTCCCCAGAGTGTGGTGGCCAAACACCCCTCAGAGTTGGAGGATGGTCCAACTTCCAATGCTCTGTAGCAGTGATTCCATAACTATCAGTTGTACCAGAAATTACAGCATTTTGGCATCTAAACTGTAATTCCCTGCCTTGCCTCTCACACTGAGAAGTGGTCAAGAAAAATTCTTTGTTGGTTTTGAACATTCCCCATTTTAATTCAGATCATTTGATTCCATATCCATGATGTATCTTATTTTTTCCTTCATCCAACCATCCTTCCCCATCATCCAATCATTATACTCATCTGTCAATCGCCTTCCCCATTCTTAACAATGTCACACATACATACACAAATGTACATACACACACACCCAAACTCCACACATGGTCAGCTCCCTTCTCTTCCTCTACCACAGGCATTCCTATCATTGTAATTTATAGTCAACGAAAATTTTGGTTTATTAAAGGGTTTGAAAAAAAACAAAAATGTCTTTCATTACCCCAGGGTATGTGAAGGTGTTGTAATTACACCGCTAACCAAAGAATCCATTTTTTCCTGAATACCTAAAGGGATTTGGATAATCCTACAAAGTCAGAGTCTTGTTTTCTACTCAGTAGGGCCAGACCAAAATCCACCCACGCCAAAACAAATGGGTCTTTTTTAGCCCCAGCAAGCTTCTCCAAACACGACATCCCCACAAAGTGCAAGTAGAACTCCCTGGCTTGGTCACTTTTCTCCTTCTCTTCATCTTTTGATGCCATTGTTGACTACCCAGAACCAGCCCCAAAGTGCCTGTCCACACTCCTGTCCCCAAAACCAAGAATAGCACTAAAATCAGGTCCAGGAGTAGTAACCAGGGGTGCAGTGCCATCTGCTGGCCATTTTTAAAAGACAGCCTCTCAGCCCACACTAGGAAATGTTCCCTCGTTTCAAAGCTACTGAAAGAATCTGAAGGTCTGGTATGGGAACAAATAATTTTTACTGTATCAATATCCTATTATTGAGAATAGTCATTTAGAAATAAATGTCTTCTCTTTCACTACTTTTTTAGGTATGCAAAGGAAAAAGTCAAAAATCTGGGAGAGATCGACTCGGCTTATAATTCCTTTTTTTTTTAATTGTTATTGTTGTTAGTGTTATATTGGGGAATAATAATAATAAACTCTTAGAAAACTCAGTTTTACACACTCGTAATAAGGACCCCCTAAATCAGCATATCACAGTTTGCAAAGGGATTTATGATCCACAGCAAGTTTACGAGACTTTAACACAGCAAAGGCAAGAAAATAAAGGACAAGGAGAAAAATAAAGCTGTAATGAATGATCCCGTTTCCAGAGGAGCAAGGCTACAGCTAATAAACATATATTTTTGTGATGAGGCTGATTTGTCTCACATGTGGATAAGCATTTTTATTTAAAATCTGATGAGTTTATTTCTTCCTTTCAGGCTACTATGGTTGTGTAGTCTCCTAAAATCCAGAGAAAAGACTTTTAAATAAGGTGCCTGTTCCAAGAGAGAAAACAGAAAATGCGTCAGTGTGCTTACTGTAGAGCTTACTCTGCTTCCAGTCTTTCTGCTTTCAAATTAGACAGTGAATTGACAAAATTGACCAAAGAGAAAGGAAGGGATGCCTTTCCTTAAAAGAACTTCTGACATGTTCTTATCTGTAATATTCACCAGGAAGCGTGTCAATAACATACAAAAGTCAGGCGTTCTCTTTCCAGTTGCTCTCTATGGAAGTTTTCCTAAATGATCGTCTAGATAAGTGTAGACAAATATATGGAAAATAGTGCAAATTGCACACACACACACACACACATACAGGTCTGCCACGCTTGGAAATGCCCACTCTGAAGAAGGCTTGTCCTCTGGTTGAGTGCTTGGGAGTTTTCTACACCGAACAAGTCTTTGGGGTCCTAAGCGTCCCTTTTGTTTGTTCTCTGCTCAGGCTTCCAGAGGCATCAGCAAGCTACAGTCCTTACTGCAAGGGGAGGATTTGGTTAATGGTTCCTAGTATTTTCAGCCCTTTCGTTGATTTCCTTCCCTTCTAGTATTTTTAGTTCCTGAGATAAAACTCTCATTTATAATAAAGTCAGAATCCCTGGAAAACATTTCGTCAATGAAACATTCGGCTTTGCTGTCCATTATTTTATTGAATGAAGGGGTTTCCCCCCTCCCTTAAAACCTGGCAATCCAGCTCTGGTTATTTCAAGGCAGACACAAAGGCAGAACTGGGTGGAGTTTTTAAATATTTTAAAAAGTAAAAATCTTATTAAAAATGTTTACTCTTTGCCGTAAAATTGCCTTTCCAAAAGCACAGGTTTGCTAGGACCAAATCATTCACTTTAGGAACTAGGGTATATCAGCACCAGATTCAGTTCTGGCAAATTCTAATTAAATATATGTCTCAGCCTAAGTTTGTTTTTGTTTGTTTGTTTTTTATCATTGTTATTCACAGTCCCTGTTCTAAAATACTGAAATTTTGAGGCACGATCAAATATTTTTAACTGAAACTAGTCCAACAAGAAGTTCTCTTTCTTTTCCTTTTTAAAGAAGTGTTATTTCTTTACAGGGTCCTTTCATTATTCCCCCAGAAATTTGGGGAGGTTTTTGCAATCACCATACATTTGAAATACCAGCTGCTAACTTCAACCCAATTTTCTGCCCTGTTTGAAAAGGATTTTTTGTTTGGGTTTAGTGGGGTTAGGATTGAGAGTGTGTGTGCGCGCGCATGTGTATGCCCAGAAAGATAGAGAAAAAAAGAGAGAAAAGCACACAAATAGTTTTGCTTTGAAGTTGCTACATAATTACTGTTAAGATCTACCAAAATGTACTGCGAGACAGCCCTGCTTACTCAAATCTGGTGATTGAGCAGGCAAGCAGCGTCTGAGAAGACTTAAGGATGGATGAAATGGAAGCATCGGAAGAAATGCAACCAAGGTAGACGGAAAGATGTTTTCTGTTGTTTTCTTGTAGAGACGTATTAGGGAAAGAGAGGGCAAGGGGAGGAAGGGATACTGGGGGAAAAAAGAAAAGAAAACATTTATGGAGAAAGGGCCAGAAAGATATAAGAATTGAGGGAGGGAGGGGGTGGGGGGGGGGGAAAGGAGGGAAGGATGGAAAGAGGGAGGGAGGGGAGAGAGAGAAAGAAAGGTACTGAGTTGTTTTATCTTCCTGCGCTTCCCTATTCAAAGCCCTATGTCCTTGGTGGAGACATTAAACCTCACATATGGAATGCAGCAAAAAAAGAAAAAAGAGGGGGCAATATAGTGAGTTTCCCTTGTTCATTTCCTTTGTTGGAATACTGTCTTGGAACATCTGAAGAGAAAACGGTCGCAAAGTTGGAGAATTTCTTCTTTCAGCAGGCTCTTTCCGCAAAAGTTGTTTATGTCACAGTGCCCCCTGGAGTATGGCGGGGAAGGGACCCCGAATGTCCCCCCTCTAACTCCCTACTCTTGACTTGTTTTTCTTACCATGGGGAGGGGAGGAAGGGGGAGGAAGGATTGGAAAATTTTGAAACAATCTCAGAAGCTTTTGAAGAGCTGCCACTGGCCAGGGGAGAGGAGGATTTCGAGAAATGACTTCCGATTTATTTCGGATAGTTAGGGAAAAGGGGAAGGAGGGAATAAAACCCTTCCTTCTCTTCATTTTTTTTTTCCTTCCCCCTTACCCCCTTAATCCTATTTTAGTTGAGGTCTGACCTTGGAAATTTCCAAAAGACTTTAATCTCCTGTACTCCAAATTGCTAAAAGGAGCTCAAAGAGAGCGTGTGTGCATGTGGGTGAAAGGCGGTTTTAAATTGTTTATTTATGAATGGGTTAGACTTTCCTGATAGTAAGAATGTTAACTAGTTCATTAGGTACTCTCGGTACATTTAAGTCTTTTTTAGTTTTTCTTTTTATTCCTTTCTCTCTCTCCCTCTCTCTCTTCTTTTTCAGACAAATACATTTAATCACCAAAACACAGCAGAGAAAAAAATGATCTTCAGTTCTGCCTTCTGCCTCTGGGCAGACCTGACCCACTTGAATGTTAATATTCTCAGATAACTAGGAAATGCCATTTAGTATTTTCTATAACTACATGGCTGTCCTCCACCCTCCAACTCTCCCAGAGAAAACAAATTACCTTCCTGTAGCAAGAGGGATCGGATGGGGGGGTGGGATGTGGAGGGAGGGGATGGAGGTGGAAAACCCAAGAGAAGAATCATTTCCATACATCGCTCCCAGATATAAAGGAAATCCAGGCTGTATGCTGATCTCAAATTTGGGGAGGTACGAACTCATTGAAATCATTAAACATTTCATTTTTCAGATGAAAGACTCTCCTTTTGCATTACTGGGGAGAGTTCTGATGTAATCTGAAGTGTCACATTGGAGGGGTCTTGGTGATTAAGTCTTTTCCATTTCTTTCATTAAAGGGCCGATTTTCCTGAGGTGGGTTATAACTTCATTCCAATCTGAAATTTCACCCACCCACCCTGCAAAAAGGTCTATATGTACAACCGATTTTTAGAAAGAATAACAAATCCAGTTGTATACTTATTTTTTAACTGCTTTTGATTTTATTGAACTACGAAACGCAGAAACCACTTTGCTGTCATTCTCAAAGGTCCATTCTAAATCACGAGCTACCTCAAGGTATAATTACTCACATTTAAAACATTCTGTAATTATAGGAGGAAAGAATAGAAAAATGGCTTTAAAGAAAGGAATTGTTGGAAGCAATTGACTCTCAAGAAATGTCTGTCTTTCATAAAGTTCATAATTTCCCAGTAAATTCTTTTAAGTTAATAAACATATTAAACATAAAGAACCTTAAAAGCACTCCCCCCCCTACCATCTGCCACCACACATACACACACAGGGGAAAAAAAAACCCTAAATTCTTTTAAAATGTGCATTTTTTTAAAGACCTCAGAGACGGAAATATTTCTCAGGAAATGTCAAACATGAGCGTCTACATAATATCTACATGAAATAATAAATCAAACTCAGCTTTTTTTTATCTGACAAAACACAATAAACGAGTTTGGAACATTATTTTTGTGCACGCTTTTTAGCTCTCAAAAAAAAAACAACCTCCAATAACAGATAATGCCTTATTGGGAAAGATAACGTGTTTTCTTATAAATTGGTGGGAAAAACATTTTTTATTTGCCCTTTTTAAAAGAAATTAGATATATATTTGGCAGCGGGGTGGGTGGGGGCAGGCAGAATATAATGTTTCACTGTGATACAAGCCAACAAAAACCCAGGAAATTCGAAGTCCAACTGATGTTCATCTAAAAATTCACACCATTGTACCCCTTTACTGACAACAGATTTAAGAGTCCAGAATGTCTGGGAGAACATTTCCTGACTTTCAGCTTCTCATGTCTAAACAGTAAATTGTTATTTAAACTTCAGCTAGTCTTAGAAGAACTGCTCCCCCCAACTTTTTTTTTTTTTTTTTTTGCTTCTTATATTTCTCCATGTATATTTTATATCTTTGCTGGTCCTTGTTTCACATCACCTGAAATGTATACATTATATTGCATTTTAATCCCAGTGATGGATAGGCTTTCTGGGGAAACTGAAATCTTTTTTCAATGAGAAGAGTATTTAACAAGAGAGGAGAAGAATCAGAGCAGCGGGATTTCCAAGCTGAGAGAAACCAAGGATATAGAGCAAATAGAAAGGGAAAGATAAATCAAACGAAAAGGTTGGCAAATTGGGGGGTAGGGAGACCCCAGATTGTGTCCATGGCCTTGCTTGGGGCTGTGCCTAGAAAAACGTTAACCATCAGGGACTCATGGCTTTGTGTAGGTTTCAGTTACAAAATCAAATTATAGAACTTAACACACTGTCAGGAGCCCTTGCTAAATATTTAAACCCTCAAGTTCCACACCATTTGTGAATTCCAGATCATTAATTTACTACTGGATTGTTAATTACAACGGAGTAATGGAAAACCGGGCTTGTCGATTTTATGGACACCGCTCCCGTACAAGTGCCTGTTGGTACTTTCAGAGGCTAAAAGCTTAAACTTTAACTACATTCTAAGTATTTGGGACTGGGGTGAAAGGGGGACCTGTGAGTAAATGCTTTGAGCAGGTAAGTAGTTAGTTATTAAAATGGGCTTTGAAGCCCTCTCTTGGTGTATGTCTGCATATTTTAAGGGTCCCACAAAAAAACAACTTTTTTTTTAATGAACCTAATTTAGATTTCATTGAATTTTCTGCACGCACTGATGTTAGGATATTTTGGTGAGTTTAATTCCCCCAACCCTTATGTAAGAAAGAAAAGAAACTCTTTTTCGAAGAGATTTAGCAAGGGAAGAGAAATCCTTTTTAAAAAGCTTAGAGAACAGGGAAGGGGTGGGGGAATAAGTGGTAAGAAGGCTTTAATTTCTAAAGCTTTAATCCCAAAGGAGAAGGACTATCTACGGAAGAACTGAAACTAATTTACCTGAATTCCTTTGTCACTGCCTGGCTCTCCACTATTAAATGATTCTTTTCACTAGCCAATAAAACTGAATCCAAAGCCTGTTTGGGATGGAGGGGTGGTACCAGACTTACCCACTCCTGCAAAATGGAAAGCCAGTTTTCTAGGCTATTTGTTTTAGTTTCCCCAAAAGGATTTTCAGAGAGAGAGCTGGGAGTTCAGGCCACCCTACTTGGGTCTCACTTAGATAGGGAAACATGGGGGAACACGTTGGCTCTTGTTCCCGGAACTGAACGCTTCCTCAGTGTGTCCCAGAAAAGAAAGAGAAAGTACCTGCATCTTAGGTTGACAAACCGGGAGCTGTTTTGTCTTTGTTTCCCTCTCATGGGCTGTTTCAGGATCTCTGCCAAGGCAAAGGGTTGGGGAAGTGATTGCTGCTCTTCAGTGCAGACTTTCTGCAACTTCATATCTCCACCTTTGTAAAACAACAGATAGAGCTACCGGACCATCTGGAAGATGTCACAGAAGATGTTTACAAAAGATTGGGGGGGTACTTAAAAGCAAGTAGCTGTATAAAAGTACTGAGTTGTTTTTTTTTTAACATCACGACAGAGACTTTCATTCTATTCCTGACATCCCATCGGTCAGGATGGCAAAGAATATACGAGAGAAACCATTAAAACTGCCTAATCACGACTACTAACAAGGAAAAATACCCAGCATGAAGTAAACACTCAAGAGCTATTATTTAATTTTAATAGAAGTAATAGCCTTTCAAACTCTTTTGTCCCACCTTGTAACTAGAAAGGGCCCCTCCACCTTTTATTACAGGAAATCAAGCTGAGGAAGAAATGAAGATAAGATAAAACTGCTCAGTAATCACTGTTCCTGGGTTTTCCAACCTCGAGTGAGGTTTTGGGGCCTTGATTCCAAGTCTCTTTGCCCAGACAATAACAAGCACCCAATTGAAAAATGGATGAACTAAAGCTTTTCGCTGTTCTCCTGTCCAAATTGGATTGGTTACCCAATTTGACTGAGTGCTTAGAAATTAGTCAATAAGGCAACTAATTAATAATTTGACTGTGCGGGGGGAGGGGGGGTGGTGGAGGAGAAGTCAATTTCTCAGCTGCACACAGATGTAAGTCAGAGGAAATCTTGAGGCCCCTTACTACATAATTCTAGTAAAAGCTTGTTGTTTTGAAAATCTTGTAAGCTGATTTAAAACAGGAATTCTGGGTTCAGTTTACTTTGTATTAGGCCTTTTCATCTCAATGAAATAATATAGTGGAGAGAGATCTCAATGAAATAATATAGTGGAGAGAGATGATATACAGAGGAAAAAAACAAAGTTGTGAGAGTTAATACAAGATACAGTAAACATATATTCTCTATAATATATATTTATAAACTATATTATGTAATAATATAGTCATTATAATCATAGTGCAGAAGGTATTCACTATGTCCTAGGTATGTGCTGAGTAAGTACTTTGAAAATGTTATCTTATTTAATCCTATAAGGGAAGTGCTATGATACTATGACCCCCAATTTACAGGTAAGGAAACTGAAGCCCAGAGAGGTCAGCCATTTAAAAACCAGGATCATATAACAGTAAAAAGAAACAACAAGATTTTGAACCCAGAGCCACAGATTCTAAACGCTGCTTTCTTATTCCTCTCCTCTAAGACCATGGAGAAAATTAACCAGTGATCTTGTTGCCAACTTTCTTCCTGCTTAAGGGAAAACTAAATGACTTCAAAAACTGGCCCTAATATGATGTTTGTCCATGGACAAGGCATGTCCCGCTGGATCTTAATTTTCCCTGGACAAAGTCAGAGAAGTCCTCTAACAGCAGCTCCACAAAATCACCTTATCATTCCACACTCCAGGCTCTATCAAGAAACATGTTTTCAAAAACTTATCAGATCTTCTGTCTGTACCCACAGATGACAAAACTTGAAAAGATACTAGGAATTTTTGTTTGCTTGTTGCATTTTTTAATTTTTTTATTTTATAGTGGAGTATGGATGATTTACAATGATGCATTAGTTTCAGGTGTACAGTGAAGTAATTTATACATACATAAACATATATCTATTGTTTTCAGATTCTTTTCCATGTAGGTTATTAGAGGGTATTAAGTAGAGTTCCCCATGCTATACAACAGGTCCTTGTTGATTATCTTTTTTTTTTTATTTTTATATGGAACATTAATTGATTTACAATGTTAGGTTCAAGGAAAAGAATCATAGCAGCGGGATTATATACGGCAAAGTGATTCAGTGATACATATACATGGATCTATTGTTCTGACACTAGGGTTTTTCAATCTGGACTAGAGCTTAAGAGATTGTTTAGAGAAGCTTCATCAAGTTGTTAAGAACAAAAATAGTCTGGAAAGATATAAACTAGGAAAGTGGGCCTCAGTGGCCTCACCTATAAAACTAGAATAATGGGATTAATAACACAGACATAAATATGTATCCGATAGGGTTGTGAGGGTTAGATAAGAAAATGCTTTATATAGTGAAGGACACAAAGCTAGGAACTTGGGGATGCTCAGTGTGCATTTTCTACCGTAAGAATGATGGTGGTGTTGGAGATGATGAAGACAGTGATCATGATGGTGGGTGACAATGGTGATGCTGATGGTGGTGGTGATGCTGATGATGCTGATGATGGTGATAATGATGATGGTGGTGGTGATGATGGTGGTGGTGGTGGTGATGTTGGTGATGACGATGGTGGTGGTGATGGTGATGACGATGATGGTGGTGGTGGCGATGATGATGATGGTGTTGGTGATGGTGATGATGATGGTGGTGGTGATGGTAACGATGGTGGTGGTGATAATGGTGATGATGATGGTGATGGTGATGGTGGTGATGGTGACTATGGTGGTGATAATGATGGTGGTGGTGACAATGGTGCTGATGGTGGTGATGGTGATGATGGTGATGGTGGTGATGATGATGGTGGTGGTGGTGATGATGGTAATGATGATGGTGGTGATGGTGGTGATGGTGATGATGGTGATGGTGGTGGTGATGATGGTGCTGATGGTGGTGATGGTGATGATGGTGATGATGGTAATGATGATGGTGGTGATGGTGGTGATGGTG
>SJYT01018594.1:619214-649710 GCA_006410635.1 Cephalophus harveyi
AGATGTGTATAAGAGACAGGAGCAAGGACAAAAGAGGAACGGAGGGAGGGTGGGAGGGAAGGAAGGAAGAAGGAAAGGAGGGAAGGAGGGCAGGATGGAGGGAGGAGGGGGAAGGAGGGCGGGAAGGAGAAGGAAGGAGGCAAGAAGCAATGGGGGGTGGAGGGAAGGAGGAAGGAAGAAGCGAAACATCTTATGTGAGTATTGGGAAAAGGTCATGCCATAGCCAAGCTTTTCAAAGCTCTAATTCTCATCCTAAAAGACAGTGAATCTACATATTTCAGAACAAATGATTGTTAAAAAAAAAAAAAAAAGGATTCAGACTCACCAACCTGGCAACACAGGGTCCGGCAGGGAGAAGGAGGCCCGACTGTAAGCAAGACGGGTGGGGCCCATTTGGACGCTTCCAGCCAAAAAGCATTTTTGTGGCCTCGTAATTTCTGAAAGCTCTTGGCGAGGCTAACTGACTCCAGGCTCAACCTCCTGCAGAGATGTCATCTCTGCCATCCCCTCAGTTCACTATCACTCAACTTAACCCAGGCCAGGCTGTTGGCTGGGCCTCAGTTTCCGCGCCTGTAGAAAGAAATCCTTGGGTTAGATCATCTCTAATCCAGCCCTAACTCTGTGAGTCTCTCATAGGTTCTCTTCCTGGAATCCCTTCCTATCCATCCACCTCAGCTCTGAAAATATTAACAATCATAATTACTATAATAATAGTAATTATTCCTACACTAGCTACCACTTACTGAAGCACTTTGTTTTTCATCTTTGCAACTGTCACATAAGGTTGATCTATGAACTTCATTTTACACAGGAGGAAACTGAAATTCAGAGAGGTTATGTACCTTGCCCGAAGTAACAGAGCCAGGTAAGGGAAAAGCAGGAATCTGATCTCAGACATCTTTAAACCCAAAGCCCATCCACACCTTCCTTTATCCACAAATCTAACAGGTTCCAGCAGGACAGATGTTTACTGAACATAGATATAGATTCCCTAGTTAGCGTGTGAGACAGCGGGGAAAACAGGCAAAGGAATATGTATGGTAGTAACATTATTATTGTTTGCCCAGCCTCTCTTTTTCCTTTCTTTCCAGTGCAAGGAGTAAAATTGTCTTTCATATAAATACAGATTATGGAGTTTTAGGGGGAGTGCGTCAAGGCTGTACATTGTCACCCTGCTTATTTAACTTATATGCAGAGTACATCATGAGAAATGCTGGACTGGAAGAAACACAAGCTGGAATCAAGATTGCCNCTGCTTACATCATGAGAAATGCTGGGCTGGAAGAAACACAAGCTGGAATCAAGATTGCCGGGAGAAATATCAATAACCTCAGATATGCAGATGACACCACCCTTATGGCAGAAAGTGAAGAGGAGCTAAAAAGCCTCTTGATGAAAGTGAAAGAGGAGAGTGAAAAAGTTGGCTTAAAGCTCAACATTCAGAAAACAAAGATCACTATATTGCATACCCATAATTTATATAATATTGTACATCAACTATACTTCAAAAAGAGAGAAAAAGAGAGGGCATGCGCTTTCCTTTCCTTTTCTTTCATCTAGCTGCTTGAAATGTATTTTAGTTGTGACACATTTTTGACCATCTATGTAACCAACATATTTAAGAGGAAAGATTAACAAGATATAAACTGTCAGGCAACCTGTAGAGCAAAGCCATCCCACCAAGCCTGGACCACCTACCACTTGATACTTCTGTGAGAGAAAAACAATTTATCCTTTGTGTATTGGTTTCCATTGCTCCTATAACAAACTGTCACAATCTTAGTGACTTAAATTTATTATTTATACAGTTTCGAAGATCAGAAGTCCTAAAGACAAGAGCAGACAGGACTATATCCCTCTGGCAGCCCTCAGGAAGAATCTGTTTCCTTGCCTTTTTCAACATCTAGAAGTTACATGCATTCCTTGGGTCTTGGCCCCCTGTTTATATCACTCCAATTTCTCCTACAGGCATCACATCTCCTGTTGTGACTCTGAGCCTCCTCCCTCCTTGTATTGCACTGGACCCACTCAGAAAATCTATGGTAATCTCTTGATTTTTAAACTTGCAATGTAATCCCATCTGCAAAGTCTCCTTTGTCATGTAGTAACATACTCATTGTGTTAATGGGCTTCCCCAATGACTCAATGGGTAAAGAATTTGCCTACAATGCAGGAGACACGAGAGAGATGCAAATTCAAACCCAGGTCAGAAAGATCTCCTGAAAGGGGAAATGGCAATTTCCCCTTATGTGACATTATTCTTGCCTGGGAAATCCCACGGACAGAGGAGCCTGGTGGGCTACAGTTTATGGGGTCACAAAGAGCCAAACACAACTGAGCACAGCACACAACATATTCATGAGTTAGAGAAATTAGGATATACACATCTTTATAGGAATCATTATTGTATCTACAATACTTTGAATCAGTTTTACACATAGCTAGATTTAAATTCTAATATTCTCATTTCCCAAATTTTATTAGTTTCTTGTTATTGCTTATATTTGTTATTTTCATTGTTTATTTCTTGTTAAGATACTTTTCCCAAGAGTGCTTGCAGAGAGTTGTTTGGAAAACTCTCTTTAATATGTCATATACAATCCCTGCCTCCCTACTTTTCAAAGAAGAGTTGCCTAAAATTTCCTCTCTTGGTCTTGACTACCCTGCCACAAAGCCATTCGTCAATAGTATTAATAAAGAATCCAACCTTATGCATATCTATATTTCAAGTACCTAAAACAGGGCTTAGAACACAGTATTTACTCAGTAAAATTTTGCTAAATGAAGCACTGATTTGGTTTTTATGTGACATTTGCAGCAAAATGAGAAAAAACAATAACATAACGGATATGGCATAAGAGACAGTAGAGAAAATATTCATTTACCTCTCAATATTGCAAGTCTTGACTTCCAGACATATGCACATCTATGAAAAGGCTTGGCACTAATGTATAAATATATATAAGATCATTCATGCACATATTGGGTGTATGTATACCTTATATCCTGTAAGATAGATAGGAGTTGTCTTACCCACTTTTCAACTTTACACAATTCTCAGTGTCCCTTTTAATTTTGTATTAAATGTTTTCTCCAGTAATTGGTGATGAAATGTTGACATCGATGACAAGAGCCTTCTAATACTTTGGTTAAGAGCACATTACTGGAGTTCAGATAGGCTGCGTTCAGCTGCCAAGTTTGTCTTTTACTAGCTGTGCGATCTTGGTCAAATTATTCAACTTTTGTGTGCCTTAGTTTCTTCATCTGTAAAACTGGATGGTGGTGATAATAGAAGCTAACTGATATAATTTATGAGCAGATTAAATGAGTTAGTAAACATAAAGTTGTTAAATAGTTCCTGGCAAGTAGTAAGCTTTCTATGTTCTAGCTATTATACTTGAAGAGAGTGTTTATGAAGACTTCAGTCGATTTTAATTGAATAAATTAAATCATTTTTCCCTTTTCTTCATTGGGAAGTTTGTATGAGAAGCAGCAAAAAAAATTTTTTTAATTAAAAAAAATGAAATTAATCTCATCCCATGAGGGATTGTCATAGATGATAATCTGCCATTAACCATTCTTATCTCTAAGATAGGGGGTCCACTCAATTTTCTGGGGTAGAGTAGGGTAGGGTGAGGCATGAGAGCATGTCTGGAATAATCCTTCCAAATCTCTTCTTTGATTCTAACCTGCTGGGACATTGCCTGCATTTATTTTTTAATAATTTTAATTGGGAATAATGGTTGGAAGAATGGGGAACTGAATTTGGTTTTAACTCAAAACCAAATTACCCAATCCAAATTTATTAGGGAAAATAAAAAGCTGAGCCCAGTATATTTTGACTCCTGAATTCAGTGACTATTCAAGACTCATTTGAGGAAAGGCTATGATTGACACCTCAGAGATACTGTTGCCAGATAAAATACAGGATGCTCAGTTAAATTCCAATTTAAATTTAACTATCTGCTTGTTTTGTTTTTGTTTTTGTCTTTTGCTAAATCTGACAACTCTGCTCAGAAACTCCAATAATCATCTCACTCAATTCCCTCATTTTAGGATGGAGAATCTGTGAAGTTGGTGATGAAATGAAGTTTCTTCCATCTAGCACATGGGACCCAAGAGTCAAACCCTGGTCTTATCAAGTCTTTTCTTCAGTGAAGCACAAAAAAATGTCCGGAATATTGAGGTTAAAAAGCAAATAAAAGGGGGAGAAAGAGCTCTGGTTTCTACCCTCTGAGCAAGTTACCTAAAATTATCTTAAATTTGGAGTCCAGCTTCCCAGGCATTTGTGAAGCCCCATGCAACTTTAAGCTGTTCCTAAAATCATTAACCCGTTAATTAAGATCACGGAGACTTGCTCTGGAAAAGGTAATTGAATTGCTTTTGTCTCTTCTACAATAAACAACAGCACAGAGGCAGTTTGGCATTAATTACGTTAAAGCCCTATTCATCTCTATTGATGTTAGCTCATATCAACGTTTTATACTGTTTATTCCCTGCTCTTCGTTTTTAATCAGAAGCAGCAGCAACATAAAACACTGCACCTCAAAGTGAACTTCATTTCCACGTGCCTGTTTTCAACTTTGAAATCACATATCATATATAAACTGATTCTCTTTTTTTCTCCTTGAATAAATTCAAATTTTGATAAAGAAGTATTATTTTCTCTGGATCCCTTAGCACAGGCTAGTGGACATTAGCATATTAACAACTTCAGGGTAGGAAAAAAAGGTTTAATTTTCATTAAACTCTTCCAAAACTATTCAATCCACCTAAAATAAATTCTCACATCCAACTCTAAATCATTTTGTTTTTTCCATTGAAAATGCTTATTTAATTCCATCTTCAACAAAAAGTAGACCATGACTGGGGACATAGTTAAATTAGTCTCCTTTGCTCCTCTGTTCTAAGATACTTGGTGTTTTCTCTAAAACACTTGCCATCATCTGCTCAGTGGGCAAACTATTTATGCATATGTCTGCCTTGTCTGCTGCCATGAAAACTCCTCAAGGGCAGGGGCTGTGTTGAATCCTAACCCGTCCAGTAAAAATAAGTTATTATATTTGTTTATCACTTCTCTCTTCAAAGAGACAAATGATTATGCTAAATGCCATTTATTGAGCTTACCACACTTCAGGCAATGTGCTCGACATCTTATCCAAGCTACATCGAAACAAGACTGAGGAGTAAGAAATATTAGCGACTCTCCCTTACAGGTTAAAAAAAAAAAAAAAAAGAGTCTTGAGGGATAATTCAAAGCAACAAGAAAATGTTAGAGCCGAAATTTAAACCTAGATCTTTTTGCACCAGAAGTTCTTTGTTTTCTGCATAGTTAGTTATTAGGGGTAAAGACCTCAGATGTGAGACCATGGTCGTGATCCTTCTCCATCCTTCACTTAGTACCAAGGAGTGAAAGACCAAATGCCTCTATTCCACGAGCAGCAGAAAGTGATGTTGTGGTTCTGGAGAAGAAATCATTAACTGACACAACTGGTCATCTTCCAAGGCTTGATTATCTGGTCTTTCATGGTTCCTCGCCCTTTGCACAGTGGGCAATAATGAAGAATGCTCATAAGTCTTCCTCAAGCACCAGCATTACATGGCAAGTAGGCCACGGAATGGGGACTACGGAGCTGGAAGCCTGGTCCTGATGCTATCTCTTACCAGAGTTTCTCTATCCGTAAGTCATGAGGTCAAAATTTCCTTCTAGCTGTGTCTTCTTGTAATCCATGGGAACATGAGTTTCCTAAGAAACCCAGGACATGGCACACAATAAGTTCTCAATAATAAATATTTGGGTATTGTAATGAATGCATGAATGAATAACAAAAGTATGGCTCTTACTCCAGTTCCCAGGAACCACAAATAAGGTTTCCCTTCACGTCAATGTGTGAGAGAGGATGGGAGCTCACTGTTTGCAATGCTGATGTTTTTATGCCTTCCAACACACTTCCATCTGGCCCTGGTTTTCCATTTTCCCAATTTGGAACAACTTTTCCCATTCATTGGAATCACTTCCTTTCTTATGTTTACAAAACAGATGATTTGGGGATTTTACATAATTCATCCTAAACATAGACTAACTCAAACTGAGTCCAAGTACCAACCAACAGGCACATGGAACACTGCATTGGATGTTAAAAAAAATAATTATGTGTGCTTTTGAAAAACTAGTAAAAACTGCAACCTGATGATATTTTAAATTACAATAACGCTGTTTCTGTGAGCTTGTCCTGCATATACCCTGCATGTGTTTACATTCCTACAGGGTTTATAGTGCTTTGTTTCCTTACATTCTGGTTGTTCAAATGAATGCAGAAAAATGAGATTTTTAAGCATGGTTCTGACTTTCTACTTACATACCTTACTTAGTCCAGTTGTAACCTTTCAGAACTGCTGCATCCCTTAGATGCAAAGGATTTATTGGTTGCTTATGTGGATTCTGACCCTTGGTCAGGTATATTTTGGGTTTCTCTTGGCAGGGTCAAGGGAGGCAGAGTGGAGCAAGCTGATATCTAATTGCTTACAAAAGTAGGCCTGAGATATAAATGTAGCAGAAACCACAGGCACCATGAAGTGAAAAGCTTTTATTTTCAGGTTGGTCAAGGGGAAAAGAAAGTGTTGATTTTGGATTTCTGTCTACTGTTTTCCCACCTTCACCAGATAAGCAAACAGTTATAGAGGACTGCATGCAGCGTACGTTTCTGAGCACCTTACATACACACCTCACATTTACTACTCATCTAAAACTCATAACACTTTGATGAGCCATGCCTTTCTTACAAAGAAACAAAAGCCCAGAGAAGTAATGTCATTTGCCTAAAATTATTCAGTTATAGAAGTGGCATAAATTAGGTTTGAAACCAGACAGCCTGGCTCTGGAGTTGATGCTCTCAACAACCATACCACACCAAGCTGCCTCTGGAGCGTCCATTCTTATTTGGTGACCTCCTAACCAGGCTCTTTACTTCCCATCCCTCCCACTTTCCAACTCATCCTTCACCAGTGTCAACTGCCTATAGTACAGCTTTAACCATGCCCTTCCCCAACTCAAAATTCTTTACTGGCTCTTAGCCATCTTCTCAAATCAAATGATACATCCTCACTCAGCTACTCAAAGGCTCTATAACTTTGTCCCAACCTTCTTTTTCAACCTAATTTCTGTATCTCTACCTTCACAAATCTTGTTCCTGTTAGACTTAAACCCTACATGCCATTCCCAAAACATGGTTTTGACTTTTCTGTGTCCATGATCTCATCCATAGCATATGGAAAACTCTCCCGAATACCAAGGCTAATATAAACCTCACTTGTCCTCCAATGAGCAAAAATCAATGCTCCTTTATGGGCTGAATTACATCCTCCACAGTTCATATGTTGAAGCCCTAACCCTCCAACATGACTATATTTTGAGATAGGGCCTTTAAGGAGGTCTGCCCTCGTGTGAGGGCTTCCTTCATAGCTGGGTTGGTAACGAAACTGCCTGCAATGCAGGAGACCCCAGTTTGATTCCTGGATTGGGAAGATCCACTGGAGAGGGACTAGCTATCCACTCTAGTATTCTTGGGCTTCCCTGGTGGCTCAGCTGATAAAGAATCTGCCTGCAACATGGGAGACCTGGGTTTAATCCCTGGGTTGGGAAGATCCCCTGGAGAGGGGAAAGGCTACCCACTCCAGTATTCTGGACTAGAAAATGGACTGTATTTGGACCCCATGGACTGTATAGCCTATGGGGTCGCAAAGAGTCAGACATGACTGAGTGACTTTCACTTTAAGTAGGTAAGTAAGATTAAATGTGGAAAATTCTTAAAGAGATGGGAATACCAGACCACCTGACCTGCCTCTTGAGAAACCTATATGCAGGTCAGGAAGCAACAGTTAGAACTGGACATGGAACAACAGATTGGTTCCAAATAGGAAAAGGAGTACGTCAAGGCTGTATATTGTCACCCTGCTTATTTAACTTATATGCAGAGTACATCATGAGAAATGCTGGGCTGGAAGAAGCATAAGCTGGAATCAAGATTGCTGGGAGAAATATCAATAACCTCAGATATGCAGATGACACCACCCTTATGGCAGAAAGTGAAGAGGAACTAAAAAGCCTCCTGATGAAAGTAAAAGTGATGGGGAAACAGTGTCAGGCTTTATTTTCTTGGGCTCCGAAATCACTTCAGATGGTGACTGCAGCCATGAAATTAAAAGACTCTTACTCCTTGGAAGAAAAGTTATGCCCAACCTAGATAGTATATTCAAAAGCAGAGGCATTACTTTGCCAACAAAGGTCCGTCTAGTCAAGGCTATGGTTCTTCCAGTGGTCATGTATGGATGTGAGAGTTGGCCTGTGAAGAAAGCTGAGGGCCAAAGAATTGATGCTTTTGAACTGTGGTGTTGGAGAAGACTCTTGAGAGTCCCTTGGACTGCAAGGAGATCCAACCAGTCCATTCTGAAGGAGATCAGTCCTGGATGTTCTTTGGAAGGAATGATGCTAAAGCTGAAACTCCAGTACTTTGGCCACCTCATGCGAAGGGTTGACTCATTGGAAAAGACTCTGATGCTGGGGGGGATTGGGGGCAGGAGGAGAAGGGGACAACAGAGGATGAGATGGCTGGATGGCATCATCGACTCAATGGACGTGAGTTTGGGTGAACTCTGGGAGTTGGTGATGGACAGGGAAGTCTGGCGTGCTGCGATTCATGGGGTCGCGAAGAGTCAGACATGACTGAGCAACTGAACTGAACTGAAGATTAAATGAAGTCATAGGTTGTCAGTCAGTCAATGTTAGTTACTCATTCATGTTCAACTCTTTGCAACCCCATGGACTGTAGCCTACTAGTCTCCTCTGTCCATGGAATTCTCCAAGTAAGAATACTTGAGTGGGTTGCTATTCCCTTCTGCAGGTGATCTTCCTGACCCAGGGGTCAAAGCTGGGTCTCCTGGATTGCAGTCAGATTCTTTACCATCTTAGCCACCAGTGTCTAAATCCAATATGTCTGGTGTCCTACAGTAAAAGGGGAGGCACCAGAGATGCACACACAGAGGAAAAGTCATGCAAGGACCCAGCAAAGAGGCAGCCGTTTGCAAGCCAGGAAGAGAGGTTTCCTGAGAAACCACCCCTACTGACAGCTTGATCTTGGATTTCCAGCCTCCATGAGTACAAAAGAACAAAGAAATTGCCTTTGTTTTAAGCAACCCATTCTGTGCTGTTTTGTTACAGCAACCCTAGCAGACTAACGCCCTCTCCCTTACTCCTTAAGGTAGGGATTCTCAATCGTGTATTCAATGACTGTTTTTAAGCCCTTTAAATTTTGGTAATGTCCTAATAGCAGACCAAAAAAAAATTTTTTTAACAAAAAATCACTATTAAAAACAGCACAATCACTTCTGAGAAAGAACAGTGTCTTTGAATGTTTAAATATCACATTTATTGCAATTTCTGGGTCATTTTACAGAACTGTGTTTGCTTTTATTTTAGACATGTTGACTGATCTGATAGCACATTCTTAAATATTTGAAAGACAGCACTTTTACATATTCTAGAGAACATCCCAGAAAGCAAGCACAGGCTTGATTACACCAAGTCTCTTCTCTCTCACTCTGAGTATATTTCTGCCTGCTCTTACCCTTATTTCAGGTGAGATGTCAATCACTGGAGTGTGTGCAGTCACTTAGACCACATTTTAACTTAACACACTGTTCACATTTCATCAGAGAAGTGAATCAGCAAACCAGATAAGAATTATTACATATGGGCAATGACCACCTAAAAGTCACAGAATAACACTATAAGTAAATATTAGACAAAAATATTAGATTTATTTCCCTTAGCAAAATACTTTGCATCGATAAATGAATAGTTAAATAAAGGACCAGAAAGTGGTGGTTGGTAGAAGAAAAGATTACAGGGTGATTTTAGTGTAGCTTTCTTTTTTTAATGTTTAATGTAGCATCTTTTTTTAATGTTTCTTTGCATTTCCAAATGCTCTCTAGTGATAAATGGTTACTTTTTTAGAATTATGGGGGTGGTGGAGAAAAGAAATTTTCACTAAACAGAATTCTTAACTATCCAGTCTCCTAGGTCATTCTTTATAGGATGTCAGTGGGTCTACCTCCCCCAGTTAGAATCATTCTTGCCCTGATCTTTGGTCAAGTACACACTCTTAACCATCATTTATATCCTCCAGGTCAATGTCCTTTCCCTTAGGTCAAATAAATTGACCATATTTATGGGAGCTAATGCGTTAATAGGTTTCAGTGTGCTATAATCCTAATTAATATATTTTAATTTTGATCATGCCTTTAAAAAACACCCCAACCCTAAATTTGGACTTTCTAGCCCTGGTGCTAATGGCAGGAAGCAAAGAGGAAATAAAAAGCCTCTTGACAAAAGTGAAAGAGGAGAGTGAAAAAGCTGGCTTAAGACTCTACATTCAAAAAACTAAGATCATGGCATCCGGTTCCATCACTTCATGGCAAATAGATGGATAAAAAATGGAAACTGTGACAGACTTTATTTTCTTGGGCTCCAAAATCACTGCAGATGGTGACTGCAACCATGAAATTAAAAGACACTTGCTCTTTGGAAGAAAAGCTATGACAAACATAGATAGCATATTAAAAAGCAGAGACATCACTTTGCTGGCAAAAGTCTGTTTAGTCAAAGCTATGTTTTTTCCAGTAGTCATGTACGGATATGAGAGTTGGCCCATAAAGAAGGCTGAGCACCAAAGAATTGATGCTTTTGAACTGTGGTGCTAGAGAACACTCTTGAGAAACTCTTGGACAGCAAGATCACACCAGTCATCCTTAAGGAAATCAACTCTAAATATTCTTTGGAAGGACTGATGCTGAAACTCCAAGACTTTGGCCACCTGATACAAAGGCCACTTATTGGAGAAGATATTGATGCTGGAAAACATTGAGGGCAGGAGGAGAAGGGGAAGACAGAGGATGAGATGGTTGGATGGCATCACCAACTCAATGGACATGAGTTTGAGCAAACTCCAGGAGATGATGATGGACAGGGAAACCTGGTATGCTGTAGACCATGTGGTTGCAAAGAGTCAGACACGACTTAGTGACTGAACAAAACAAAGGCTTAATGCTAGACAATGGTCCATGAAACTGTGATGAGGCTGTACCAGTATTCTAATCACTAACCAGAATGTGGTCACTTATTCAGTAACTCTTTTCTGTGCTGTAGTAAATTGTTGATACTGTGGTATCCAACAGATGGTTACAGCACCACATCAAATTGCAAAGCCCTAGTTTATTCCCTTACCTTTTTTCATAACCCCCTTTGCTTATCCACTCACTCTCAATCTAGAATAGTCAACAGGCCTTAGAGATGGCAGTCCAGTGGCTATGACTACATACTCTCTATACAGGGGTCCAGATTTAATCCCTGGTCAAGGAACTAGATCCCACATGTTGCAGCTAAGAGTTTGCATGCTACAACTAAAAGATCCTGTGTTCTGCAACAAAGACCTGGTTCAGTTCAGTCGCTCAGTCGTGTCTGACTCTTTGTGACCCCATGAATCGCAGCACACCAGGCCTCCCTGTTCATTACCATCTCTCGGAGTTGACTCAGATTCACATCCATCGAGTCAGTAATGCCATCCAGCCATCTCATCCTCGGTCGTCCCCTTCTCCTCCTGCCCCCAATCCCTCCCAGCATCAGAGTCTTTTCCAATGAGTCAACTCTTCGCTTGAGGTGGCCAAAGTACTGGAGTTTCAGCTTTAGCATCATTCCTTCCAAAGAAATCCCAGGGTTGATCTCCTTCAGAATGGACTGGTTGGATCTCCTTGCAGTCCAAGGGACTCTCAAGAGTCTTCTCCATATGATCTTCGTTTTCTGAATGTTGAGCTTTAAGCCAACTTTTTCACTCTCCTCTTTCACTTTCACCGAGAGGTTTTTTTAGCTCCTCTTCACTTTGTGCCATAAGGGTGGTGTCATCTGCATATCTGAGGTTATTGATATTTCTCCCGGCCATCTTGATTCCAGCTTGTGTTTCTTCCAGTCCAGCGTTTCTCATGATGTACTCTGCATAGAAGTTAAATAAGTAGGGTGACAATATACAGCCTTGATGTACTCCTTTTCCTATTTGGAGCCAGTCTGTTATTCCATGTCCAGTTCTAACTGTTGCTTCCTGACCTGCATACAGATTTCTCAAGAAGCAGGTCAGGTGGTCTGGTATTCCCATCTCTTTCAGAATTTTCCACAGTTTATTGTGATTCACACAGTCAAAGGCTTTGGCATAGTCAATAAAGCAGAAATAGACCTGGTGCAGCCAAGTAAATAATTTTCTTTTAAAGAAAGCCTTAGAGAGAGAAAAGAAAATTAGTATTGAGATGGCTATGCCTTATCCTGCTGGGAGACAATATAGCATAATGCTAAGGACTCTATGGAGAAGGCAATGTCACCCTACTCCAGTACTCTTGCCTAGAAAATCCCATGGATGGAGGAGCCTGGTGGGCTGCAGTC
The DNA here is from genome assembly GCA_006410635.1 of Cephalophus harveyi. Lineage (NCBI taxonomy): Eukaryota > Metazoa > Chordata > Mammalia > Artiodactyla > Bovidae > Cephalophus > Cephalophus harveyi. The sequence continues at coordinate 631,699 of SJYT01018594.1, forward strand.
CATGAGGTCGCTAAAAGTCGGACACAACTGAGAGACTTCATTTTCACTTTTCACTTTCATGCATTGGAGAAGGAAATGGCAACCCACTCCAGTGTTCTTGCCTGGAGAATCCCAGGGATGGGGGAGCCTGGTGGGCTGCCGTCTCTGGGGTCGCACAGAGTCAGACATGACTGAAGCGACTTAAGAGCAAGGACTCTATTCAAACAAACAGATTTTGCTTTATTTTACTTATTGTTTTATTTTATTTAGCACATCTTAAATTCCAAATGAACTTGCCCCATGATTCTTCCCTTTACCATATGCACTTGATGCCTTCCGGGGCCCATAAACCCTGCTCTCCATCATGCATAGAGCAAGAACAATCTCTGACAGCAAAGAGCAAACCCCAAACAAGAATGTTTACTTTAGAGCCTCTTAGATATCCTCCTAGCCCAAGGAAGACAGTAAAAATTCTTGCTTTAGAAAGAGGAAGGCATAGGATACCAATTAACTTCTCATTGAGACATTCCACTATCTAGTTAAAATAATAGAGTCAGAGCTTGGGTTAGAACTATATTTCAGAAACCCAGGTCAGGGTTATTTCCACTACGTTAATTATTCTCAACGTTGGCTGTGCATTGGAATCACCTATAAAGCTTTAATAATTGCCAATGTCCAGTCACACTCAAGGGCACCCCACTCCAGTACTCTTGCCTCGAAAATCCCATGAATGGAGGAGCCTGGTAGGCTGCAGTCCATGAGGTCACGAAGAGTCGGACACAACTGAGCGACTTGACTTTCAGTTTTTACTTTGATGCATTGGAGAAGGAAATGGCAACCCACTCCAGTGTTCTTGCCTGGAGAATCCCAGGGACAGAGGAGCCTGGTAGGAGGCCATCTATGGGGTCGCACAGAGTCGGACATGACTGAAGCGACTTAGCAGCAGCTTAGCAGCAGTCACAAAAAAGAGATTCTGATTTAATTGGTATGGAGTATGGCCTGCGTATCAAGAACTTTAAAACATTCCCCAGGTGACTCTAATATGCAGCCAAGCTTGAAAACCACTGATCACAGTGTACTACCTTCCCTAGTGACTAATGGCCAACCATCCAGGTCCCATGGACAGTGAATGAAAAAACATATAGCACCCCATCTTCCCCTCGCTGCCCCTCTTCCTACTTACACGTGTGCAGGTACATTCTTAACGAGTTGCTAATTTAACCAGTGACTGTTGTCTTCATTTAGAGCAGGGATCTTTAAACCTTTTCTTTAAAGAGCGAGAAAGTAAATATTTTAGACTTCTGAAGTCATAGTCTCTGTAGCACACACTCTACTAGTACTAATATAGCAAGAGGAGAAATCATAGAAAATATGTAAGTCATGGACATGGCTGTATTCTGAAAAATCTTTATTTGCAAAAACAGGCACACTCAACTCACAGGCTATGGTTTGCTGACCTCTGATTTAGAGTCTCTAAGATATATCAGTCAATTACTACATTTTTGAAAAATGGGCTATGATGATTGTGACGCCAGTGGTCTGTAGAGGTCTATTACAATTGTGGAATTGTATTTATCTGCTGCAGAATACTCCTCCTTATCCTGTTTCTGATGTTGAATAGAGTCATGGCTGCTCCCCTAGAGCTCATATCCACATGTTTATTACCTTCCTGATATCCCAACAGCGAGATCTCACCATCTGGACACCTCTCACTCCTTCCCTGTACCTGTATTGCATCATATTGCATTTTTCACACTACTATGTTACATGTTCTATTTCAGATTTTCAGATTCTAGCGCATAAGCAATGGGAGAATAGTTGCTGTAAATATTACTACTTATTATTATTGTTATCATTTACTTGTGCATGGTACTTTACAGCTTACAACCCCTTTCACATCCACTGGACCCTTTGATTGGAACATCTCCTGGGAGACAGATGGAGCCATGAAAATCATCTCATGGATGTTAAGAAAACCATGACTCCACAAGATTACTGCACATTAAGAGGTAAAGTTTAAATTTGAATCTAGATCTCATGACTGCAAGGAAGTATGCTTAGTGGAAGTGGGAAACTACATATGGATTTGGAGAGAGTTGTATTCAAATTTACCTGGTAGGGGGAATGAAGAAGATAGATGACGAGAACATACTTGCCTTCATTGTGGATGTCAGCGTCAACAAGCACCCAGTCAAACATGCTGTGAAGAAGCTGCATGACATTGACATGGCCAAGGCTAACACCCTCCGAGATCAGACCTGATGGAGAGAAGAAGGCAAATGTTTGACTGATTCCTGACTATGATGCTTTAGATGTTACTAACAAAACTGGGATCATCTAGACTGTATCCAACTGGCTATTTGTACATATAAATATTTTAATGCCCAAAAAAGATTCAGTTGATAGTTTTGTAAACTTGAACAAGTCATTCAAACTCTCAGAATTTTTGTTTCTTCAACCATAAAAATAGGAATACTAGTAAGTACTTACCTTTTAAGATTGCTTTCAGAATTAGAGACAATCTAATTAACACTCCTGGAATTAATAAGTACTCAGTAATGGCAGCTACCATCACTGACTAATAATACTGCTGTTGTTGCTGCTGCTCCTTATCCAGGATTCTTTCCATTTTGCACATGATTCCATTCATTGTTGCATGTGTCATTGTATTTGGTACAGTGACTTTAATAGGTGGCCAATTAAAGCTGAATAAATTGAACTAATTAGTTTATTAATGATTTGTTTATATAGGCCTATATTTAAAATTTCCTTCTACTACAGATTTTTTTAAAAGTAACAAAAATACCCTCAAGGATAGAAGAAAATTAGATGACTTATTTATAAAAAGGCAACATATAAAGGGAATTTCCTTCCCAACCCAAAGTAAATCTCCTTAGCCAAGTGTACATGTCCCAAAACACTTCTATTAACTACTTAAAATAAAAGAACATAACTCCCAGCTGATTTCTCTTCCTTATAGAATCATTAATGCTTAAAAGTTCAAAAAAAGCAAAGCTGTCAGCCGGATTTTCCCCAATTAATAGACACTCAACTTTGGCTGAATCATCAGTAAAAAGAGAATAAGTCAATAATAGAGAGCACTAGCAGATTCTACCACAATGTGCTGTCATGGTGATCAAATTTCTAGTTCACTTGTTTTTTTCAACATACTGAACACACTTAACAACCGCCCCCCTCAAGCATCCAACACAAAGTTCTATCCAATCACGGCACCAGACTCAAAGTCCAAGATGTCTGAATCAATCCTCTCTCTCTAATTTGGGTACATGTCTTTATGGTCCCGCAACCTATGAGCTTCATGGAATGTATAATGATGGAATAAGGAAGGATAATCAAAATAGAAATGTTTTTTGTTTTGTGTATGTTCGGTTGTGTCCAACTCTTTGCAACCCCATGAACTGTCGCAGAGGACCACGCTCCTCTGTCAATGGAATTTCCCAGGCAAGAATTTAGGAGTGGGTTGCCATTTCCTCCTCCAAGGAATCTTCCTGATCCAGGGATCAAACCCATGTCTCCTGCATCTCCTGCATTGGCAGGTGAATCCTTTACCACTGAGCCACTTGGGAAGCCCTACAACAGAAATATTCAGAAGAAAGAATGGGAGACATGCAGTAGTGCTGGGTCTATATAAATTCCTAAGTCCCTCTAGGAAGCCATTAGCTGACTAGACGTTGATGCTGCCCTTGGAGGAGCTCTCCTGTCTCTTTGCTTCTATGGCTGCTGATTCCTCCTGTGACATTCTTCCTTGTCCACTACCTCTGGCCCTATGTGAAGTGAATGTTTGTGCTTTTCTGGAGCAATCTCAATTTCACAGCCAATTTTCTGCTGTGTATAAATATGAAAAACCTAAAGAAAAGAGAAGAGCATTTTCAGTCCTGGATCTTAGTTTGTCTCACATTACAATGCACTAGAAAGTTTGATAGGTTTATATTTTATTTGTTTCTTGTCAGTTTCTCATGCAAATACACACAAGGTCTTTCCTAGATGGAAGAGAGATGAATGTTAGTGAGCATTACTGGTTTCTGCTGTAACTACAGCAGTAATTTTAGTAAGAAAAAATAGAAATATGCATTTATATTTACTTTTCATTTTAAAAATAAACAGTAAAATGATAAGTGCAGTGAGCAAGTGAAAACAGAGTGAATAGAGACAGGGTGGGAGCCAAGTTTTCAAGTTATATCTGTTAACACTGTATGGATTTTTGAAACATATTACTGTGTCACTACCATTATGCAAAAATGTATTACTATTTCTAAAAAATAGCAAATTTTAAAATGTACATAAAGAAAACCTGGTGTTCATACACATTGCAATAACCTGTCTTCCTTCAACTCTTCAAAACCATCAGTTCTCTTTGTAGGCTTCACTAATAATGTTTATTTTCACTAAATTTTGCTCAGATAAAAATGTGAGCACATTGAATCAGGGGCAAGAATCAGGTGGTAAGAGTCACTCCTGAATCTAGTCTAATAATTTCTCCTATGCCCCAGAGGAGTGATGGCAGGTGGCACTGCGTACGTGCATGCTCAGTTGCTTCAGTCCTGTCCTGCTCTTTGTGACCTCATGAACTGCAGCCCGCCAGGCTCCTGTCCATGGGATTCTCCAGGCAAGAATACTAGAGTGGGTTGCCATGCCCTTCTTCAGGGAATCTTTCTGACCCAGGGATTCAAACTGCATCTCCTGCATCTTCTGCATTGCAGGCAGATTCTTTACTACTGAGCCACCTGGGAAGCTCCTTTCTATTTAGGAATCTTTATATACACATGTCCTTTCCCTAAATCTTCTCAAGACTTCCTCCTCCTCATATTTCCAGCTATAGCTCACATTCTGCCTCCTCAGTCTTGTACTTCATATATATGTGTTGATTGTCTACTCCCACAAGAATGTAAGTTTCATAGCAATATCTATCTATCTATTTTAAACCATCAAACTCCTAGAACCTAAAATAGTGTCTGGCACATAGTAAAAAATCTATACATATTTAGCTGACCAAATGAGTGAATGAATGAATGTTAGTGAATATAAATTTTTCTGTTTATCCCTAAATTGTTCTCACTCACAACACTTCTGACACCAAATGTGTGCTTTTTTTCCCCCTCATACTAACCAATTCTGACACCAACTGGATGTCTTACATTTCAACTCTAACAATGACTACTGCAAGTTAGCTTAAGGGCCCACTAGACTGTCCCTACTTGAGTTGCCATCCATAGATATGAGATCCTCAGGTTACCCACACTTCTGTCTAACTTGGTTACAAGGTTAAGGATTCCCATTACTACCCCACCCACCAGTCCCTTGGACAGCAAGGAGATCAAACCCGTCAATCCTAAAGGAAATTAACCCTGAATATTCATTGGTAGGACTGATGCTGAAGCTCAAATACTTTGGCCACCTGAAACGAAGAACTGAGTCATTAGAAAAGACCCTGATGCTGGGAAAGATTGAGGGCAGGAGGAAAAGGGAGTAACCGAGGAGAGATGGTTGGTTGACATCACTGACTCAATGGATATGAATTTGAGCAAACTCTGGGACATAGTGAAGGACAGGGAAGCTGGCCTGCTGCAGTCCATGGGGTCACAAAGAGTTGGACATGACTTGGCGACTGAACAACAATAATACCCCCCAAACCCCATCCCCCTACAAGTTTCAATATTTATTAGGATAGCATACAGGATGCAAGAAAATTCTTCACTTACTATTGTCAATTTGTTATAAAATATACAACTCAGGAACAGCCAAGTGGAAGAGATGCATAAAACAACTCAGGAGCAGCCAAGTGGAAAGGTGGGGTGGGAACACAGAGCTTCAGACTTTCTCTAGGCACATCACCCTCCCAACACCTTGTTGCTTTCACCAACCGGAAAGCTTTCTGAATATTATTGTTAAAAATGTTTATAGAGCCCAGTCTCCAATGCCACCCTACCCTTTCTTGGAAGTTCATGGGTGAAGCTGAACGTTCCAACCCTCTCTTTTCTTGGTCTTTCTTATGACCAGTCCCATCCTTTAGCTATTTAGGAGCCCTATCTTAAATCTCTCCATTATCATGAAGTCAAGTGTTATGAATAAATAAAAGACATTTCTATCACTCAGGAAATTGCATGGGTTTTAGAAGCTCTGTATCCAGTGGGCACAGATGGTAAAGAATCTGCTTGCAATGTAGGAGTCCCAGGTTCAATCCTTGAGTTGAGATGATCCCCTGGAGGAGGAAATGGCAACCCAATCCAGTATTCTTGCCTGGAGAATTCCATGGACAGAAGAGCCTGGTGGGCTATAGTCCATGGGGGTTGCAAAGAATTGGACACAACTAAATGTCTAACACTTCACTTTCACCCAGGAACTGAGACAAAGACCAAATATATTTTTATATTATATCACAGCCTCTGAGAGTAAAGTTAAATCTCAATGTTCAGAGAAAGGGTTTATCTCTAGGAGCAGAAGAGAATCATACAGCTCAAACTGGACACTGGAGGGGTGGGAGCAGGGAGGTGATGGTGTGAGGAGGCCAGGAAGATTCTAGATGAATTGTAGTTCATCTACAGAAGTCTTCCTCTTTAGAGGTGATGACATAGGCAACAAGATGCAGAGGAGATCCGTCCTGGAACATTCAGATGTTCCTTTCCTGGATATATTACCAGGAAGCAGAGAAATAAGGATTGTTTTCAAGAACCTGAAAGTTTGTGCTACTTCTTTGAGGCTGGAGGCTAAGCATCTTAGACAGCGAACTAATTGAGTGAAATCTAGGATGACCAACACATCCCAGTTTACCTGAAACTGTCCCAGTTTTAAAACTGAAATTCCCATGTCCCAGAAACCATCTCAGCTTCTGACAAACTATGATAATTGGTCACCCTAAAACCAGAAATTTGCACTCTACTTCCTAAACAAAACTTTATATTTTTCTTATCTCTGATGTGACTTCCCTATAACTTTCCTCGGATTTTGATAAATTTAAAAATCCAGGAAGAACTCTTTGCACTTACAGAAATTAAGAGTGCTTAAAGGGGACCACCTGATGGTGTCAGTGTGATTACAGCAAGAGAGCCCCAGGGGAAAAGTGATACATAATGAAACAAAATTGGTGCTTCTCAGCCTAGAGATTCTCCTACCTATGACAAATCTTGAAGATGTTTTGGTAAGAAAAAAAATTAAAAAAGAATGGAGAAAGGGTGAAAGAGAAAAAACATAAATGATCTGAATTAAAAAGCATATAGAACTGGCATTGATGAACCTTAATTCCTTTGAGTTATGTTTCCAGCAATATGGAATTCATGCCAATTAATCAACCCTTTCACACGAAGTCCATCAGTGCTCATAGCTAAGAGATGCCAGCAAGACCACCTTTTCTGAGTTTCAGTTCAGTTCAGTTCAGTTCAGTCGCTCAGTCGTGTCCGACTCTTTGCAACCCCGTGAATCTCAGCACGCCAGGCCTTCCCGTCCATCACCAACTCCCGGAGTTCACTCAGACTCACGTCCATTGAGTCAGTGATGCCATCCAACCATCTCATCCTGGGTCGTCCCCTTCTCCTCCTGCCTCCAGTCCCTCCCAGCCCCAGAGTCTTTTCCAATGAGTCAACTCTTCGCATGAGGTGGCCAAAGTACTGGAGTTTCTGCTTCAGCATCATTCCTTTCAAAGAAATCCCAGGGCTGATCTCCTTCAGAATGGACTGGTTGGATCTCCTTGCAGTCCAAGGGACTCTCAAGAGTTAAGATTGCTGAAAATGTATTTGATAAATTCCAACATTCTTTCCAGATTAAACTGTATAATAAAATCAGAAATAGGAATAGATGGACATATCATTTTGATTTCTGATCCTTGTATGTGACATTTTCTATCACCTATCAGCTTTTAGAAACTTCTGTTTGTCCCTGATGTTCAGGGTCTTTTTCACTTGTAATACACATGCAAATATACTTTCTCAAAAACTTTGTTTTATTCTCTGATTGTTTATGTGTATTTTGTCTTTAAATATATGAAATAACTTTTTCTTATTTCCCAGATGCTTTATTTTGTCTTATCTATCTGAGGAAATTATTTTTAATATTTCACCTTGGCTTCTTCTATTAAGTCTGCTGTTTCTTTTTTATTTTTTATTTTATTTACTTATTTATTCTGTTTTGTGAAAGATTTTTCTCAGTTATTTTCCCTTTTTCATGGAATTGTCTGTTTCTTTTGCCAAATACACTTAGTATGTGCCTGGCACATTTAAAGGGCATAATGATGATGATAATGTTAAGATAATAACAACTATCATTTGTTGGGTACGTACTGCATGCCAGGCCATGTGCTCAACAGTTCATATTTAATCCTCAGAACCATAACTTAAGTACTCTTATTATATCCATTTGAAAAATGAGGATCCACCAGGGACTGAGCCCATTTCTCCTGCATTGGTGGGTGAATTCTTTACTGGTGAGCCACCAGGAAACCCTAGAGGGGAGGGATAGGGTGGAAGGTGGGAGGAAGGCTCAACAGGGAGGGGACATATGTATACCTATGATTGATTCATGTTGTTATATGGCAGAAACTAACACAACATTGTAAAGCAATTATCCTCCACTTAAAAATAAATAAATTTAAACTGAAACAAAACACGAGGCTTCAGAGGTACAGAAAGGGGAGGAAGCTTGCCCACAGACACACAATTAGTAAGCGGTGCATGTGATGGGTTGAACACTGATGCCCAAAGATCTCCACATCCTAATTCTTGGAGCTGTCTCTTATACACATCTAGATGTGTATAAGAGACAGCTATTAAAGAACTCTTTATATATTAAGGATATTAGATTTACTGTTCGGTGTAGCAACCATTTTCCTACCAAATAGTCATCTATCTTATTTGAATATCTGTATAATTTTTTTTTAATTTTATGTGGTTAAATTTACTGGCCATTTTATTTCAGAAGTTCAGGTAATATTGAGCCAAAGCTTCTATAATCCAAGATTACATTTTAGAAAATGTTGCATTTTTTTCTAAAACATTTATTTTTTAACATTTTTTACTCTGATTAATTTTGGTGTAAGAAGTGAAGTAAAGGTTCTACTTTGGTTTTTCCCAAATGACAGCGTACATGTCCCAAAATAATTTGTTGAGAAGTTCACTGATTTGAAATGGCATTGATTTCAGTTAACGTTACATTTATCTGAATATCTTAGAAACCTGATCAAAGTGATTAAATCAAGTAGATGTGTTTTTTTACCCCACATTTAACGAAAAATCTGAAGATAAGTCTTGGACTGGGTTTTGTAACGCCATTAATATCCTAGTCTCTTTCTATTCTTCTTCTCCTTGTATAATTTTATTCTCATGATTGCTTTAATGTCATATAAAGACTGCCTGATCCCTTACATAAAGTCAGCATATTCAAGAAGGAAGGAGGTAAAAAGAGAGAATAGAGAGAAGGAGAAGTATCTCATGGATCTTGAGTATTGTATGACCAATATTTGCTGCAAGAGAGGCTAGTAAATAATTTTTAACATATATGTATTGCTGCCCTAAACAAATATTAGGCTCCTATTAGGAAAAGAGAATGACAGAATAAATGTTGGATTCAAAACTAACAGTTTTGGGTACTTAACTGTTACATGTGGACTTGTTGGATAACCTAGAGCATTTGGCTGCATATAAATGGATTTCTCCAGGCAAGAATACCGGAGTGGGTTGCCATTTCCTCCCCCAGGGGATCTTTCTAACCCAAGGATTGAACCCAAGTCTCCCGCATTGCAGGCAGGTTCTTTACTGTCTGAACCACCAAGGAAGCCCCAAAATAATAGTGAAGAATATTTTATGAAGCTATTAGAGCACATGGGGATTAATTAGATACATGTACTTTAAAATAAAGAAAATTAATAAGGCAATTATTAACTCCAGGAAAACAAAATAGTTGTATAAAATCTCAAGGGATTGTGATTTACTATTTATCTCAACAAAAAATCCTGTTTCTATAGTCATGATAATATAAATACTGAAGTCTTTCTGACTTCAGAAGAAAAGGAAAATTATTTCAAACAGACTTTAAAGTTTCAATTTTTCCATCCTTGCTCATCTCCTGGATGCCAGTTTACAATGTATCAAGAACTTCTCTGAGGAGACTAGTAACAAGAGGCCCTTCACCGACCCTGTGAATTCAAGTGGACGTCAACATCAATTAAAACACCAACTTAACTTTTCTGTACAATATCCCTGACAACTGATTACTTGGTTTCTGCTTGAACATATCCACTGACAGGGAGCTCACTACTCCTCCAGACAGTCCATGTAATTCCTGGACAGATTTAAGAACTGCCAAATCATTTCTTATAATTAGGTTAAGGTCCACCAAATTCTACTTCACTCTATTCATCCTTTTCAGCTCTCTAAAGTTTTACAGAATATATTCACTTTCTCCTTCACAAGAAAGCAATCAGCTATTTGAACATTAGTGTCAAACTACTCACTCATAATCCTGCCCATGTCAAATTCTTCTCTAGGCCCAATCATTTGATATGGTTTCACATTCCAGTGACATTTTAGACATCTTCTTTTGGAGGCATGCCATCTGGTTAATGTCCCTCTTAAAATATGGCACTAGAACAAAGCACATGATTGCCAGATGGAGGCGGAAAGATATGAAATACAAAGTTTCCGCCTTTCACATTATATTTGGAAGGAACCTTGTATTATGCTTCCTTTTGGGGTCACTTTAGAAATCTTTTGGCAAAAGATGAGACTGCCAGTCATTACAAAAATATATGGAAAACCATGAGTTACATCTCCTAGACTTTTTCCAAAGACATTTGTCCCCATTCACTATCTACAATGTTAAAGGAAAAAAGTGCCAAAATCTAGGCACGAAGTAAGAGAGAATTGGGTCTGAACAAGCCATCATCTCTTTCAGGAATCAAAGAATTGTAAACTGGGATTTTTTTTAAAAAATAATCAAAGAACTCCAGGACAAGATCTTTTTCAAATACCCTGCCCTACCCACAAGGAGACCATGTCCCAATTTGCAGGATTCAAACAGCCCGGCTCTGCTTCTGATCTGCAGTCTCTGTCAATATTCTTTTTCCTCGTATCTACTCATTCCTCTTTTTTATACTCAGTTAGAATACACTAATGGAAGTAGCCTGCCACGTGGCTTTCTTTTTTGCCACTTTTTCTTGGGAAATGTGATTAAAGAACTTGGAGTGGGCTGTTTTACGCACATATATTCAGACAGTCTCTTAGCAATAAATGGCTGTCGCTTCTATTATCTGTCTGGCTTTGAGTTCTATTATCTGTTGTGAATTGGTGCAGGGCTCTGTAAAACAGTTTTTAGGCAGCCTCATTACTCCCTTCCACACCTTCTGCTCCATCTGAGAGTGCTGCGGCTGTGATTGCTGGGTAATGTTTGCCATTAGACAAGGCACATAAAAGAATCAAGCTATGACTAATTCACTTGATGGCAGTGTGCCCTGTGTCATGCTCATTAACACCTCTCGACTCCGTTATTAAAGAGAATCACAGAGCAGATCTCAGCAGGCTTACATTTATGCTATAGTATGCTGTATTTTTCCATTTGAGCCACATCCTTATCACCAACTTCTCCTGATCACCCTTACCTTCTACTCCAGGCCTATTCCACCCCGCCACACTTAACTAGGTCTTTCACTGAATAAATATATGTTTATGGAAGTTTGTTCCCAAGAGAGGCCTTTAGATTATCTGGAAATGTGAGTTTATCCCTCAGAAGAATCATCCAATCAGCTTTCAAATGAAAAGTCATCAGACATGCTTCTGATGAAAGTAGAAAAAGGAAATAATAACAACTTAAAATATTAAAGTATTCCCAGTTATTTCATAGTCATTATTTCATTTAACGATTACAAAAACCTTTTGTGATAGAAGGTATAAATAGTGTTCTATCAGTAGCTTCAACACTAGATTTTCAAACTTTGAAGAAAGATCATATAAAAGACAAATAGTTTATCTACTGTTACCATGCTGGGAAAAATAAAAAGCAATAATGGTATTTATGTTTGACTTACCCAATTGTAGTGATCAAAGTAATGGCAAAAACAGAGAAAGAGAGAGTATTTTCCTTAGTACTGACTCATAATGTTCTGATCCAAGACTATAAAGGCATCATATTTAGCTGCCTTAATCGTTAACTCCAGCTGAACAGTCATAAGTTCATATGATAACTATTATTATTGTTCACCATTATCTAGGTATCCTCTGCTTCTGAGTTCATGGAGGATCACACTAATCTGCCTCTTGAAGTCGGGCAGAGCTATGTGATTTGATGTGACCGTGAAATATGAGTGGAGGTAACAAGCATAGTTTTCATGTGGAAACACTTACTTGCAGATGCTTGAATCTACAGCTTGGCTCTTCCTTTGCCACGGGAATTATAGAAGCATGAAACTATATGGAGATACCTTGAGGTCTAAATAGCCTAAGATACTGAGTTAGCAGATGGGAGAAAGTTGACCTGGAGAAACACCTGGCTTTCAGTAGAATTGTGTTATGTTAAATTACTATGATTTTGGAGTTGTTACTACAGCATATACTAGTCTATACTGACAGATGAAGTTATCATTTGCTCTAGATAGCAATCCACTCCAGTATTTTGCCTGGAAAATTCCATGGACAGAGGAGCCTGCTGGGCTACAGTCCATGGGATCACAAAGAGTCTGTCATGACTGTCTGAGCATGCGTACAATGAGATATATAATTAAGCCACTTGTGAATATGAAAAATAGATGTAGCATGGTTGAAGGTAAAATGAAACAACTGAACTTAAGATCAAAAGTTCAAGTTCACTGAACTCTGCCAGGAGCCATATAATGGTTGCACAAGGACAACCATCTGGTAAGGACAAGAAACATCCGAAATCCAGTCCATGCTTTTCTCGTCATGGTTCAGCGCCATGCCCAAGAGCAGGTACCTTCCTCCAATTTACACAAAAGTGCTTTAGGTAAAAACTGAGCTTACTTTTTGAATGTCTTATAAGACATCACTTAACTTCTCTAAAGTTTTCATTTTTTCCCCTCATCTTTAACATATGAACAAATTTTATCTAGTGCTTTACCTCTTTGTTTGTTAGGAAATTTCAATTAAAAAGATATATATGAGTACACATATAGTATCCACATCATAGACTAATAGCATTCAAACCTGAAGTATTGGCTCTGATTGTTGAAAGATCCCTTTATAAAATGTGGAGGTAATATTTGCCAATAGGACAAATGACTATGTTCCTAAACTAAGTGGTTTGGGAAGCCTCACAACTGTGAGTTATGCTGCATTTGTTCCAATGTTACGATAATACGTGTTTCCAAGTGACAGAAATCTGGTTTGAACTAATTTAGTTAAAAAAATAAAAAAAAGAAGGAGGAGGAGGGGTATAGGGGAAGAGAATGGCAACTGCTTCACATAAACATAACAAGATTTAAGTAAGCAAACTGTTAGAAGAGGAGAGATGAGAATGGACTTTGAAACAACTAGAATTAAGGACTTGAACATGACCACACCCCTTTTTTTTTCACGTCTTTTTCTTTTTTGTTTATGTGTCACTTTTCTTTCCTCTTGCTGCAAACTGGCTTGTTGCAGATAAGAGGAAAAAGAGCTGCCAAGATTTCTTGAATTTTCCACCAGGAAACAAAGACTTACTATCTTCCTCAATTACATTTCAAGAAATTCTAAAAATAATTCTGATGACACAGTCTGATAAAGGATCCGTAAGTAAACCAATAAATTGTTTCCACATAAGAGAATACCCTGACTGTCCCAATTTGAGGAATATGGCATCCATGGACCAATAAACTATAGCCAAGAATGAAATCAGGGTCATAGAAAATCTTGGTAGCCCCAACAAAAATCAATAGATTGGAATGGGAGAAGAAACAAAGAAATGAAGACATAGATAAAATATGATAGATATCCAGTTTAGATAGTAGTTTAAGGTGATCAGTTGGGTAATATGAAAATAATAAAAACAAATTCAACATTCTGATGAGAAAGGGAGATCAAATTATCTCTATCATGGTTTCAGTGGTGGAAGTTAGCAATGTGTTTCTAAAGGTTTGAGTAATTTTCCAGAAAGATAAATTGTCTGGCTAACTGGGTGTTTTTCCATCCGTTACTTCTCCTATTATGGGCAACTATTCACTCATCAGAGAGATTTAGAAGCAACTTAGCTACGTTTCTAAGAATCCCCTTTGTTATATAATTATAGATAGAGTTTGCCAAGAAGAAAAACTCACATGAGATTCTGAAAGGCAAAAATGATTTGGGAGGTCAAGGTAGCCACACTGGTGGCCAGAGGCAAGTTACATAGCCACCCAGAGCTTTCTATGTGACTCAAAAGCAGCTTCCTGGTAAAATTTTTGAGACTTCTCACTTTAGGGTTTCATGCTGCTCCTCTGATATTTTAACTGTGCCCTTCCTAACCTTCCCTTTCCCAGAAAATCCCTAATTCTTATATTAAAGTATTATTCTATATTCTATGTAGAATTCACAAATTCTATATGTTCTTTACATAATTCAATATTATATACAATTATATAGCATATAAAACCTATTCCTGGATTGCTTAGACTGACTCTGTTTTCCTGTTCCAATAACATTGATACAGATGTAGACCCAGTTAAATACAAATAAAAGATTCTAGGCTAGTTTACTATAAATTACCTTCAAAGACTGAGAATCAGGGTGAGTTTGATGAAGAAAAAGAATCAGGACACTGATAAAAAAAAGTTTGAGTTAATTTTTTTCTTGTGCTGCAAAGAATTTAATAGAACAATAGGTAACTATAAGATTAGATGATATCATATCAATATTAATTTCCTGACTTTGATAATGTACTGTAGCTATGTAAAAGACTATTTTGCTTTCAGGACATACACATGAAAGTGTTGGATTTTGCAACTTACTCTCAAACGATTTAAAGAAATTAGGTAGAAAGAGAGAAAAGAAGGAAAAGCAAACCAGAACTCTGAATACTATCTAGCAGTAATGAGGAGCCCACCCACTGTGCATCAGTGGAGACCGGATTGGGAACCTAGCTTCTACCCCCTTGTGACAGTAACCACAGTGTCCACCTCTCCCCCTACCTAAGTAGAGTCAGAAAAAGAAAGCTAAATTAGAAGGTTTGAGTAAGATCCAGCTTCTCATAACATAGTACCAAAATGTCCAAATTTCAATTAAAAAAAGAAAAACTTATGCCAAGTGCCAGGAAGATCTCAAATTGAATGAAAGAAGGCAATCAATAGATGCCAACACTGAGATGACAGTGACGTTAGAATCATCTGACAAATATTGTAAAGCGGCCATCATAAAGATTCTTCAGTGAACAATGATAAACACAGCTGAAGCACATGAAAAAAACAGAAAGTGCCAGCAAAAAAAAAAAAAATCTCAGTGAGAAATAGAAAATATAAAACAGTTATAATTTTAGTTCTTAAAAACACAATAACTGAAATTTTAAAATTCAATGGATAGATTCAATAGCAAAATGGAGAGGATAGTTTAATTAGTGAACTTGAATACAGTAGAAATAACTCAACCTAAACAAAGAGAAAAACTGAGAAAAATGAGCAAAGCCTAAAAGACCTAGCATTTATGTAACTGAAGTTCTAGAAGAAAAAGAGAAATGAGGTCAGGTTGAAAAATTCTTGAAGAATGAAGCCTGAAAACTTCCCAAACTTGTCAAAGAAAATGAAAAAACACAAAACAACACATAAACCTCCAGATTAAAGAAGCTGAGCAAACCCAAAGAGAGAAAATCCCAATAAATCCACAGCAAGACATACCATAGCTGTCACAAAAATTAAATACAAAAGGACACTTGAAAGCAGTAAGAGAGAAACAAAAACAAACCTCTGTAAAAAACACCATTCAAAGAACTGAATTTATCAACAGAAATTGTGGAAGCCGGAGCATGTTGCATATTTTTTAGCTTAAATAAAAGAATTGTTAATTCAGAACCCAATTTCTGGTGAAAATACCTCCTAAAAGTAAAAGGAAAGTCAAGACATTCTCAGAAACAAGAAAATGAAAAGGACTTATAATCAGAAAACCTCCCATGACAGAATGGCTTTGGAAGTTCTCTGATGAAAAAAAAAAAAAAAAATGATAAAAGAAGAAATCTTAGGATACCAGGAAGAAAGAAAGAACATGGCTACAAAAAATATGAATCATTAAGAAATAAACTTAAAATACCTCCTAAAAGTAAAAGGAAAGTCAAGACATTCTCAGAAACAAGAAAATGAAAAGGACTTATAATCAGAAAACCTCCCATGACAGAATGGCTTTGGAAGTTCTCTGATGAAAAAAAAAAAAAAAAAAAAGATAAAAGAAGAAATCTTAGGATACCAGGAAGAAAGAAAGAACATGGCTACAAAAAATATGAATCATTAAGAAATAAACTTTCTTTCTCCTCTTTTCTAAATTATTCTTATTTTCTAAATTATTATTGAAAACTGAAGCAAAAATCATAGCATGATAAGATATATATCTAAAGGTATATAGAAAATATGTTTAAGAGATCTATATTTTAAGTGGGGGAAGGTTAAGAAATATAAAGGGAGGTAAGATTTGCATATATCACTTGAACTGGTAAAATGACATTAGTAAACAGTGGTAGGTTATGTACATGTAAAACCTAGAGCAACCACTAAAACAGCTATATAAAGAGATAACATTGAAAAAATCTATAGAAAAATCAAAATGGGATTCTAAAAACTTTCAAATAACCCAGAGGACATCAGGAAAAACAAAAAATATAATAAATAAGAAAAATGGCAATTTTAATCCTAAGTATCAATAATTAATGTAAATATAAATGGGCTAAATACATTAATAGAAGTCAGCATTGACAGAGAAAAAAAGAAAATGAAGTGATATAAATAATGCTACTTGATATTAAGGCTTAGTATATACCTTCAGTAATCAATTCAGTTTGGTATTGATGGAAGAATAAACATATAACTAAACAGAACAAGAGAAAGAACAAAGAATTAAATTCACAAAAATATGCCCAACTGATTTTTGACAAAGGTACAAAAACGATTCAATGAAGGAAAGACACTTTTTTCAACCTAAGATACTGAAGTAACTAGACATCGACATGAAAAAAAAAAAATTAACTTCAATATAATCCTCACATCTTATATAGAAATTAAGTCAAATGGGTCATGGACTTAAATGTAAAATAGAAAACTATAAAACTTTTATTTTAAAAATGGGAAAAAGTCCTCAGTATCTTGAGCTAGGCAAGAATTTTTATAATTGACACTAGATGCAAGATCATAAGAGGAAACAAATGATAAAGTGGGCTTCATCAAAATTAAACTCTTACTTCAGGAAAGACTCTGTTTAGGATATGATAGAACAAGCTACAGGCTGGGAAAAAAATTCACAAACCACATATACAACAAAAGTCTGTTATCTAGGATACATAAAAACTCTCACAAACCAACAATGAAAACAAACCAGGCACAGGAAAGACACCCATTGTCATTAGCTAAGAAACATAAACAAATACTATAATGAGATATCACTATGCACCTATCAAAATGGCTTAAGTAAATGTAGGACCGCACCAAATGCTGGCGAAGCTACAGAGAAACTGGATCACTCATATGTTACTGGTGGAAATGTAAAAAGGTACAGCTACTCTGGAAACAGCTTGGCTACTTCTTTCAAAACTAAACATGCAATTAACATATGAACCAGCAATTGTACTCCTGGGCCTTTATCCCAAAGAAATGAAGACTTGTATTCATTCAAAACCTTACACACAGATGTTGATGGCATTGTTTTAGCTTCCAGTGCTGCCATAACAAAGTGGCACAAACTGGGTGGCTTACATAACAAAAATTTATTGTGTCACAGTTTGGGAGGCAGAAATCCAAGGCCAAGGTGTCAGCAGGCTTGCTTCCTTCTGAAGGTTATGAGAGGGACTCTGTTCTGTGCCTCTAACCCAGCTTCTTGTGGTTTGCTGGCAATTCTTGGTGCTTCTTGACTTGATGCATTGCCCCACTCTCTG
>SJYT01018594.1:654216-703280 GCA_006410635.1 Cephalophus harveyi
GATCACACCATCGTGATTATCCGGGTCGTGAAGATCCTTTTTGTACAGTTCTTCTGTGTATTCTTGCCATCTCTTCTTAATGTCTTCTGCTTCTGTGAGGTCCAGACCATTTCTGTCCTTTATCAAGCCCATCTTTGCATGAAATGTCCCCTTGGTATCTCTGATTTTCTTGAAGAGTCTCTAGTCTTTCCCATTCTGTTGTTTTCTTCTATTTTTTTGCATTGATCGCTGAAGAAAGCTTTCTTATCTCTTCTTGCTATTCTTTGGAACTCTGCATTCAGATGCTTATATCTTTCCTTTTCTCCTTGGCTTTTCCCTTCTCTTCTTTTCACAGCTATTTGTAAGACTTCCCCAGACAGCCATTTTGCTTTTTTGCATTTCTTTTCCATGGGGATGGTCTTGATCCCTGTCTCCTGTACAGTGTCACGAATCTCATTTCATAGTTCATCAGGCACTCTATCTATCAGATCTAGGCCCTTAAATCTATTTCTCACTTCCACTGTATAATCATAAGGGATTTGATTTAGGTCATACCTGAATGGTCTAGCGGTTTTCCCTGCAAACATGTATTCAAACTGAATACCAGATTTCTTTGTTCTAGAAAGCCTTTGATTCTCCCACAATTGGATATTGTCACTGTTCACTTTTCTCCCAAGGTCTTCAGCCTTATATTATCTTCTAACATCTTGTCTTTTTCCTCTCGTTCTTCTGCTTTTCTTCTCACACTCTTGAATACCTTTTTATCATTTATTCAAAGATGTTTAGCTCTTTCTTTCATTGTGCTGACTCTTGGTAGCCCACGGCCTCTGAGTATCACTTTTCCAATAAGCATCTTGTCAAAAATTTTTCTAAACCAAGACATTCTCTTCCTTAAGAGAAATCCTTGTACCATTTGTTTGGGAAACCCATTTATTTCACTAACCACAGAACAAAAGTTTGTGCTCTCAGTGGATTGTGGCTAGCCATGTGTCAAGGGACATAGCTAGAGACGGAGGTGATCAAACACACTGATCTTTAGTTTTTCTGAATCATTTCTAACATTCTAATCTCAAGTATCATCACATGAAAAAATTATGCTAACGAGTGAGGATAACTGTTATAGTCCTTCTTCCTTCTTTCTTGTTAACCAAATTCAATGTTGTTTGAGCAGTAATATGCCAAATCCCAAAGGATTAATCATGATGGATATTATGGGCTGAATTTTATCCCCTCAGAACTCAGACTATATTGAATCCTCATTACCTCAGAACGTGATTGTATTCGGTGATAGGATCCAAAGAGGTAATCAAGCTGAAATGAAGTCATTAGTGCATTATAGTGGATCTTAGTCCCTTATGACAAGTGTCCTTATAAGAAGAAGGGATTAAGACACAGACACACAGAGGCCTGAACACATGAAGCACAGATTGAAGACAGTCATATACAACCCCAGAAGAGAAGACTCAAAAACAAACAAACAAACAAACCCCGTAGCTCTGCCGATATTGTGACCTTGGACTTTCTAGCCTCCAGAATCATGAGAAAATACATTTTTGTTGTCTGAGCCACCCTGTCTTTGCTATGAGTGGCATTCTGTTATGACAACCTTGGGGAACTAATACAATGGCCCCCAGTCAATCATGGAAATGTACCATTTTGCATATGGCCCAGTTATGAAAAGTTAGGTATAACAGGAAATCTTTAAGATCTTTTAAAAATATTTATGTTGTGCTTTAGATATTGTCTTATGAAGATATGAGGCTTGGAGGGCTTCCCTGGTGGCTCAGACAGTAAAAATTCTGCCTGCAATGCAGGAGACCCAGGAGACATGGGTTTGACCCCTGGATTGGGAAGATCCCCTGGAGAAGGGGATGGCATCCCATTCCAGTATTCTTGTCTGGAGATTTCTGTGGACAGAAGAGCCTGGAGTGCTACAGTCCATGGAGCTGCAAAGAGACAGGGATGACTGAGCAACAAACAGACAGGCAGGTGATGCTTGGAACCATATCAGCCAACTTGAAAGCATGGAAGACAGACAAAGAAACTTTCAGGAACATTGGCCTTAACCTTTGACATTGATGAATTGCTGATCCAACTCCAGAACTGCTAATCTCTGGACACCTTATTTTATTAATAAATTTTATTAATAAATCTAAGTTATTTATTTGGATTGGTTTTGAGAGTTATTCCCTATCTGCAACCAAAAGCATCAAAACTGTTATACCTACAAACATTACAACAACTGTTTTCAAGTGAAGTCAGTCCCCTTGTATTTCTGAAATCCGGAAGACTCATTGTCAGAAGTAGTAATATCAGTGTAGCGATCACCGGAATGAATTTCATCATATTTGAGAAAGTGGAGCGAAATGGATAGAGGTACACTAAGAAAATACCATTAAATTGTATCAAAAGCCTTTTAGTAGAGGTATTCCTGTCCTAGTCTTGGTGTATTAATTCCTTTATTCCAGAAACATTGCTGAGCATCATCTACTTATACCATGTTTGGTACCATTTCCATTGAAAGAAATATTGGGCTTACTTATATTTTTTCCTGATTCTGATTCAAGATTGTTTATTGTGTATATGGAGACTAAATATTTTAGCAAGATCCATTTGGCTGACTAATAGAAGCAACTGAGTGAGGTAAAACCTGGCCTGGTGCCTTTGGCTCCCAAAGCAGCCAGACACTGTCCTTTCCACTTTCCGCCCCACATCATGATAGAGTGTCCACAGTGGTCCCATCAGAAACTACCTGAAGAACCAATGTGAAAAGGCACAGTCAGTTGGTAGCCACAGAGGGATGGTGCAGCTGTAAGTCGCTGCTCCAAGGAGCAGCCCATTGGCACAGGCTGCTTTCCAGCGGACGATACCATTTGTAAAAGCATGCTGGCACCACCAAGACACGGTCAAATGCCATTCTCCCTGAGCCTTGCTGCTCCAGAGGTGGGAAACAGCTGACACAATCGGTGGCAAGTTAAATCATCCTTCTGAACCAAGCAATTCATAGCTGGAGGGAGGAGGGAAAAGTAAAATAAGCCTTGGGTTTTTGTTTTTGTGTGTATGTGTGTGATGACAGCCGAGGAGTTATTATTTTCCTTCCAGGTGCCCAATAACTGAACAGCCACTTTTGAGGGCGCCAGTGCTACAGCTCAGTATTGTTGTTACCCCACTGAGGGGTGGGTAGAGGCTGGCAGGGAGACAGACTGTGTTTTAATTGGCCTCCTCTCTGAAGGGAAAGAGCCAAACGTTTGCGGGATGCTTATTCGAGCCAGTTTCAGAGTAATAAAAGTGCATCTTTGATACACAGAGAGTTTATGTTCTTCATAAAAATGCTAATTGCAATCTTTGCAGAAAGGAGTGGCTTGAATGCTTCCCCCTTCGGCTTTTTAATATGAATACGGTTGTACTGTGTGGATGACCTTGCATTCATTAACAAGGGACAAGGCTTAAGTCCTCTCTGCAGCCTTTCAAAAACCCACTTCAAGGATTCTACCCCTGTGAATCTGAGAGTATTCAAACTCTTTTCATGGAAAACTGGAAAGCAATCTATTTGTTTCTTTTTTAAAAAAATCTCCTAGTACAAATACAGAGGGGGAGCTTAGAATATTTTTTTCCTTCAGTGAGTATGTTTTTCCAAGGTCAATTTGGAGGTTCTTCCTATTTGGCTGAGAAAAACTGGAGCCCCGGTAAGCGCGTTCACAGCCCTCTCTGTGGCTTGGAAGACTTCCCCACCTACAGATGCTACAAGAAGTTGCTGATGTTTTTCCAGGGCCCCACTGTTTGCTTCTCTCGCTACAGAGAAGGAAGATGGAGTGATGAGTGAGGTTTTATTTATCCTGTGGGATGAGTCATTCAGCAAGAGTTTCCGACCCGAATCCTTGTCTTTCTTTGCTCTATTCATCCCCACCCCCAGACCCTTTTAATTTTCAGTCCTTGGGCACGTTTCCATTTATCCCCTCCTGTCAATCTCTCCCTCCAATCTCAAAAAAATAATAAGACTTTTTTAAAAGTTAAACTTCCCACAATTGCACTCAATTTACTCTGGGAACTCATTTAAAGGGCAGGGGTTTTGAAACATGATCAACAAAATAATCAGTCTGGGTTACATTAAATAGCATCCTTCCAGACTGAGCCAAGCCTTAAGAGTGAAAACAGCTCCCTTCAATCCCTCCCACCATGAATGAGACTCTGTGTCTCAAAAACTTTTTATTGAATATTTCCCGAAATGATGTCTGTCTTTCCAACAGGGAGAATGCGCAGTCTTTCTCAGAACCCAGTCCCATCTTCAGTCCAGCTGCAGGCAGGTGTTACTCAACAGCCTTGGGCTGCTCTGCTGCTCGCAATGTCTCCACAGCAGATACTCTGTGTTCTCAAGAATCCTGCTCTTTTTTTAACAGGGTGGGATGAGGAGACACTAAGTAGAAGGGAATCAGTAGGCTAACTGGACCAGCAAAACATCACGTCATCTAACCAATTATCATTGTTGCTACACATCCAGGAAATCAACTGTCAAATTCTGGGTTTATAAAAACCAATTTTTAATGTCTCTATCATCTTTTCTAGTTCATTATAACATGTATGAGATAGCGTTCCTTAAATTTTGTCCTTTTCCCACCTTCAAATTGGACAAAGAAAAACACAGAGCGGTAATATTTCTCATGAGATACGGCTGTTCAGCTTTATATTCTAGGTCACATAATAAAATATTCATATGGAAACTATCTCTTCTGCCTGTTCTAGATCTGACACAACCCAGTACTGACCACGGAGCCCAGGTTAATAGTCGTTTCTCTGGACTGCAGCTTATAAGAAGCAGGCTCTACCCAAGACAAGGATGGGAGAGATTAGATAAATCAAAGACTGTGTGTTAGGGAAAGCAGGGGTCTTAAACTCAAGGATGATATGCTACAAATACTAAGTCCCAGGTGGCACAGCAGTAAAGAATCTGCCTGCCAGTGCAGGAGACTCAGGTTCAAACCCTGATTCAGGAAGATCCCCTGGAGAAGAAAATGGCAACCCACTCCAGTATTCTTGCCTGGGAAATCCCATAGACAGAAAAGCCTACAGCGGGCTACAGTCCATGGGGTCGCAAAGAGTTGAACATGACTGAGCGACTAAGCACACACACAGCATCAGAGAACCAAGGGTTCACAACTAAATTCATCAGTATCAAATGCTGTCATGCTCTTAAAAAGATAAAACAGGTACTTAATGGGTGGGGGAGGGGGAGGGGGAAAAGCTGGGGAGCATGTTATAGTTCTGGGAGGATTCTTAGAAGTATTTTAACCTGCATTAATGATCTGCCTGCCAATGCAGGAGACTCAGAAATGCAGGTTTGATCCCTGGTTTGGGATGATTCCCTGGAGTAGGAAATGACAATCCACTCTAGTATTCTTGCCTGGAAAATCCTATGGACAGAGGAGCTTGGTGAGCCATGGTCCATGGGGTCACAAACAGTTGGACATGACTGAGCATGCATGCAACACTAATTAACCAAGTGAAGCACTACTGGGTGTTATAAGGTGAAAAGAAAGCAACAAAGGAAGAAAGAGCCACAATAGCAAGAGTATGGAGAGAATAAATAGCATGGCATGACAGAGAAGCACATGAATATATAAATGATGAATGAGTGATTGGCATGAAATGAGTGTATAATGAAAAAGGGCATTAATGTCATTTGGGAAGGAAAGCCTCCCAGGTGGCGCTAGTGGTAAAGAACCTGCCTTGCCAATGCAGGAGACATGAGAGACGTGGGTTCGATCCCTGGGTCAGGAAGATCTCATGGAGAAGGAAATGGCAACCCACTTCAGCATTCTTGCCTAGAGAATCCCATAGACAGAGGAGCCTAGCAGGCTGCAGTCCATAGGGTCCAAAGAGTCTAACACGACTGGAGTGACTTATCGCATACATACGAGAAGGAAAACAACACAGTCAGGTAAATAAATACAGCAAGAATGTGTTGCCGGATCTTAGGAGAGTCATAAGAGAGAGAAATCTGTGACTTCCACTGTTTTACTCCTGTGGTCACACTAGGTGAATTTTCTAAAGTAAAATTTTTAATGTATATCTTTTCCCATGAGGGCAGGTACAATTTTTTCTTCTTCATATCAGCATCCCCAACACCAGATAGCTAGCTGTCTGGCATATAGGAAATATAAAATCAATTTCTGTGTTGAACTCAGAATATACAGATGAATGAATATATAAAGAGTAAAGAAACCCAGGGCAATGGCAGCCATAACACAGAGATAAACCAAGCAAGTCTTTATGAAGTGTTAAGACCAATAGCACTTGATAATTGATTAGATTTGAAGAACAAAGAGCTAGGAGTCCAAGGGGACAGTTTAGGGACTAAGTGTCTGTGGGAATACCGCAGGTTTCGGTGGGGGTGGGAGGCTACATTCCCAGCACCCAGAGGAGGAGCAGGTCCTGATGGGGAGAAGGCTGGCTTCGATCCCGCTGAGTTAGGGTAGTGATATGTCTTGCTGAAATGTCTAGAAGAGCTAAAAATACAGAACCGGGGCTCAGAAAAGAGGTCAGACCTAAAGAGAGAGGTTTGATTTTACCTGCGGAGAGGAGATTGTTAAAGCTGTGGGCTAGGAGGAACTTGTCCAAGAGGGAGGACAGAGAAGGAAAAGCAAAGACAGAGCCTTAGAGAAGGTGGCAAAATGCTCTGCGGGTTGAAGTTTGGGAACCATGTCTTGATCTCCTGAGTCAGTTATCTGGTCTCTCGTCACCGAGTCAATCCATAAGACAGCAGAGATCCTCGTTCTGCCTAGGAAGAGGAGGCTTTTAAATGCATACTGCACTCCAGCCCTTCACCACAATCAGCAGTCCCTGCGTGTAACCATGAAAAGCCACAGAGCAACTCAAAGATTGCCACTCGAGGCTGTACGTTGCAAACTTATTTTTCCCCCTGATGCTATTTAATGTCTGACGATGTTATTAAAATGAAAGGAATTTTTTTTAATAAGCTGGGAGGAAATCCACTTAACCAAATTGTTCGTAAAAGGAATACAACACACCAAGACTCTGCTTTGTGCCAATCCACCAATATAGGATCCTGCAAAAAAACTTTCTTGTGTAAATATTTACAAGGAGAATAAAAAAGGAAAGTGGTTTGGGGAGCAAACCAGATGGAATAATACAAGAACAAACTTGAATACAGTCAAATTGGGATTCAGCAACAACAGAGCATCCTCTCAGGAATCTACTCCTGCCGGCCGGGGGCAGGCAGGGGATGAGAAAAGAAGAATATAGAGTTAAAAAAGAAAGCAGTGTCAGGGGAGCATCTCTTGAGCCCCATTTCAGCTAATCTCCAAAAACTGGGTTTTCATTTTTATTAAAATCTTCAAAAGCCAAATGTAATAAGCTCTCTAATAATAATGTGTATGAATTCAGTATTCATCACTCCTCTAGAACAAACTTTTACTCTCTCCAGAAGTTGTTCAAAAGATGCCCTTTTGGTGCTTGGGGTCCATGAGCAGGAGTGGGGCCTCCTTCTCCGGGGAAAGGAGGACCACCCCTCACTTCTGAGGTGGTTGAGTCTGCTCCTACTGCGACACGTGAGCCTACGATGCATTCTCAGTTTTCGTGTCTCCACCTGCCTTGGGTAGCTGGATTACAAAGCAGGGAGAGTTAACAGATATATCAATTATAGAATGTCTCTATCACTGCTTTCCTGCCCTCCCCTCCCCTCTCCCTGGCTCTCAAAGCAGCCCTCTTCCAACTCAGGGAACATTTGAAGCAAGCTTGGCTCACAATGCATTTTGCAAACAAACCACAAAATAACATGATTGTAAAAATGTGAGCTGCAAAAGTAATAAATAAGGGAATAAATAAGTGCGTAACCACAGAGGCTTGTCTGGCTCCTCGGCCCTCTGACCACAGCGGCCCTCTGCTGTCTGTACTCACGAGCGGGGAGGCCAGGAAACTCAGAAGACACTGCGGCCTTGCTCTGGGGGCCCAGAGATGGAAGTTATACAGAGATTCTCTCTCTCTCTCACGTTGTGCGGTAGTTCCATGTCAGAGCTATCCAACAACGAAAAACATGACCAGAGAGTAGGAGAGGTGGGCTTCTTGCCACCATTGTTTCAGACCCACCGACCATTTTCAAGCACATAATAGAGGTCAGACTGTGTGTTTCAGCGCATTCACGGGACATCTCTGTAGTAAACCAGGGAAGTGGATGTGATTAGTGTCATTATGCAGATGCAGAAACTGAAGCCCATCAAGAAACAAGTAGAGGTCAAATTACATTTCACAGATGCTAGAAAACCATGCTAATAGAGACTGGAATAGGGTGAGGGAGCGTAGGAGAGCTATGTGTGATTTCTTTTCTCTGCGTTTAAGTCTGGCTGCTGAGACATCTTCATTTACAAGGATTTTGAGATTAGAACACCCAAGTTTAAACGCCAGTCTTGCCAAGGTTTTTTGTTTTGTTTTGTTTCTTTACTAACTCTTACTTTGAAATTCTGATGGCCCCAAACTCTTCTTCACCAGAAGACTTCTGTGGCTGGCCGTTTCTGCCAAGAGGATGGCCAGCACACGGCAGTCAAAGATGAAAGCGGAGGCTGAGAGCTGGGCCTGAAACTGAATAAGAGAGTGCAAAATTTTTGATTCAGGGCCCAGAATCCAGTATTCAATAATACTTTATGTCCCAGGATAGGGCTTAAGTGTCAGGAATAGAAAACAGAATCCCTCAGGTTTACTATTCACAGAGACAGTGGGCCGCGAGGCATTAGATTCAGACCTCCTGCAAAGCACCATCTAGAGGACTCTGTTCAATGTATGGTCATGTGAATAGTGTTGGGCACAGCACATGACCTGCAGAAAATTCAAGAAAGCCTTTCCTCAGAGAGACATGAGAAAAATCAAGAAAAACACAACCTCAAATAAGCTCACAATCAAACGAGGCAGATAGATGTGGACGCAAGTGTTGCTTAGAGGCGGGGGTGGTTATAAGCACACTGTCTAGAGAATGGAACCACTGCTCAGTCTACTAATGTCACAAGTAATGCTTCTGGTTTTCACAGCAACTCCATGAATAAGAGATATTCTCTTTTTTTCTCCCAAATGGGAAAACAGAGTTTCAAAGGAAAGTGACTTTTCTAAAATCTCTGGCTCTTGGGGCCCAGGCCCCGAGGCCCCCACCTCAGAGCGCTTCCCCAGCCCCTCCCTGCCGTATTGGAAGAGCCGTAGAAGACACAGCAGTGGGATCACTGTGTCCGAAGCAGGAGGGAGGCCTCTGAAAGCCCCAGTCGGGGAAGAAGGGAAAGAAGCCTTACAAACACGGGAGGCATAAAGACAACGAAAAGGAGACTGGAAGAGGGGGTGTGACGTGGAATGACTCGCAGCACTTCTGGATTTATTCAAAGTCAAACCACCTTAGTCCTTCTCTAGAAGGTAGCATTCCAAATGCTGAAGGCTCTGACTTTAGTACAAATTGTATTCTAACTCAATTGAGGTGGAACTCTCTCTAAAATCGATTATGCATTTGTCTACATTTAAAAAAAAAAAAAGCATAAAGAGTATAAATTAGCCATTTCTGAAAGGACTATAGGCTGTCACTTTCTTCAATGAAAGTTAACGTAGGGTGACATTCTAGAGAGCTCTCTAAATTTGGAGACTGCTTAACTTCCACACCCCGTCCAGATTGCTGTGATCTTTCTTGAGGATCTGTGGTAGGGTTTTGTTTTGATTTTCTGTCTCCTCTCTTGGCAAGCCAGGTACCTTGTGCTGCTCTCCATTTTCAGGAGCCTGTCTGGAGTAGCCCCTTCTCTCACTTTTAACTTGCTGTTTTGGTCTCATATGCATTTATAGGCAACCAAATTTATTAGCAGCTTGTATAAGTGAAGGACCAGAACTCATCAGCAAACTTAAATATTGCTGCACAATATGTGAGCCCATCTCAAGGCTCTCTTCATATCCTTTGCTCTTACACACCAGGCTTACTTGTGTTTTCAACGCGTGGCCTTTAAGACCTAACTCAAAATCTCCTTCAGAAAATACAACAGAATTTTAAAGACATGGTTTGCATTTTATTTAGTATCTTCCTCCAACCAGATCTTTGGCCATTATTACGACATATGTGTTGTCCTTAAGGTGAGTTCATCCTAAAAGAAGGGGTAAATGGGAGGAGGAAAAAAGAGAAAAAGTTGGTGGGGAAGGAAGATAAGGTGGATGTGGGAAAGGGAAGAGGAGAAAAGAGGTGAAAGACACTTTATTCTCTTAGCTCCATTCATTTTCCCAAAGTACCATCAGCACAAAGTTGGGCCGTTTCTGGCATCCCCTGAGTCTCTCTCTAGATTCTGTCCAGTGACTGCCAACCGATGTAGACAGTTGCCACAGAGCTAGGATGGAGGACTGAACGCAGGCACCAAGGTGAGCCCCCACCAGGCCCGCCAGAAAGGACACCAAAGGCCAGGAGGCCCCCTGCCTGGAGGCCCTTGGGAGGAGGGAGCTGTCCCAGCTGGCAGGAGACAATCCAGTCCTGGCGCTGTGGGCTCTGCCCTTTCCTGCCGCCCGGCAGCCTGGCTCCATAGCGCGGAGCCTGTCCTGGGGTGAACTCATCAGAGGCCCTCCCGCTTTCCGACAGGTATTCAAATGAGTGAATGTTTTATTTTAAAAGACTTTGTTTAGAAATATGGTCTCAGAACTTTCTCTGTTCCCCTTGCTCTCATGCTCACCAATGCCAGTGTAAGAAAACTGGGCCAGTTTGAAATCAACAAAATGAAAGCTATTAAACATTTGGTTGGACTCCCAATATATGCCCTATGAATATCCCCACTTTGGAACTTTCCACAACCTGTCTTCTTTCAGATTTGTTGTGGAGTGAATTGATATTCTGATTCACCACGGTATCTTCGCAACGTGTGCGACAAGGCGTTAAACACAGCGTTTGCCTTTAAGCTCTCGTGGCTTGGATGCTGCAAAAGTATCCCTGCTGTCTTGGCCTTTCCAGCACCTACTTTCTCTTGTTCTGGCAGAGGTGCTTCACTTTTCCTTTAGAGAACCATTCCTCCCGCTCTGGATCCGTGTGGCTTATGAGCATCTGACATTACCCCTCTAGGTTCTGCTTGTGGAGCAGACCCAGGCTTGGCCAATCAGGATATTTAAACTTGCTGGCCACAGTGACCAAATTAGCCATGGGCACATGCCTGTGTCACCCCATTGGGAACTAATTGTGGAATTTTTGCCAAAATTACTTGGGGGAAAAAAAAACAACTTTTGGTTAAGTTTTTTGAACTGATAGGATAAAAACCTGCAGCTGCTGAGAAACACCAAGAAAAAAAGATGCATGATAAAGAAGCTAACACAGAGAAAAGCATAGCTGATGGAAGAAGAGAAGTATCATTCTGATTTTCTCAGTTGATATGTGATGCAATTATTTCATTATGTGTCCAAAGTATCATTTTTCATTTAGTTTACTCTGAGTTGAGTTTCTGTTTGTTGCAACCAAAAACACCCTGATTAGTTCAGGTGCAGAGACAAATGTAATCTAAAATTCCTGTCTTTATAATGCTTTACATAGTCTGTGAAGTACCATCATATACATTATCTCACTTAAATGTCATAAAAATTCCCAAAGATGGGCATTATCATGTTCCCTGTTTAATAGATGAGAAAACAGGGATTAATGAAATGACCTTACCTCTGGTAGCCAGTAGGTACCACAGTCAGGATTAGAATCCTGTATTTCTGTTCTAAATCCAGTGGCACCCACCCTTGTTACAATCAAGAGGAAGAGGCACACTGAGCCCATGTATAAATTTAAACAACACAAAACCTGACAGTCCATGCAATGGAGCAATATACCAAATGAGGCAGCATTTGTTTGCTGGTAATATAGATGGCTCTTAGTGTGAATGATTTGTGTATTCAGAGGGGAGAGCCCTGAGGCTTGGCCAGCAGTAGGAGAATATATCCTGGACGGGACTGCACTGTTGCCCTAGGGAACTAAAATTCCCTAGAGAACTTTAAGGCATCTTGGGATGTCACATTCATAAAGGCTTTATAATTTTTTTTCCTAGTCCAATCACATTTTCAAGAAAGGGAATAGAAGGACTGGTAAGAAAAATATTTGTTACTGTTCTTATTATTGTCTTATTGGTCATTCATTGAGAATTTACTGACTTTAGGCTCTACTTATGTCCATTATCAACACTGCAAGTTAAGTGTTATTATCCCCATTTTTCAGATTTGGAAAGCAAAATTCAAAATATTTTCCCTTGGTTCTTTTGTACAAGCTGTATTTTTATCTCAAATTATGCTTCCCTTTTCTATCCAAATGAAGAACACTTTTTCATATTCCAGGTTGTCCCTGAAGACACCTTCTTCAGAGAATTTTCTGCCCTTCAACCCTTTACTGTACCCTCCACTTAAGCACTGATGAACTGATCAAAGCACCATATTTCACTAGACTTAGAGGTCTTCAGTCACCCTTCCATCTCCTGTCTAACAGATGGTAGATTCCTTAAGGGCAGATACTTTATTTTATTTATCTTTGCATACCCAGTGCTCATGTGTGTGTGCCTTCTCAGTCCCATGTGACCCTTTGCAACCCCATGGGCTGTAGACCACCAGGCTCCTCTGTCCATGGGGTTCTCCAGACAAGAATACTGGGTGGGTTGCCATTTTCTCCTCCAGGGGATCTTCCCGGCCCAGGGATTGAACTCGCATCTCCTGCATTGGCAAGTGAATTATTTACCACTGAGCCACCAAGGAAATCCATTGTATATCCAGTACACAGCTTAAAAGCTGGCTCCAGAGCTGATGAGGGGGGCAAGAGAAGAAAACAGAAGAACAGCCTTAAGTTTAGGGACATGCCCAAATCTGAGAGGCTGTGAAAGAACTGAAGAAGGTCAGGATGGCAATGTTTGAGAAGACCCAGAGTAATACTGGGTCTCAGGAAACACTGAAGGAAAGAATGCCAAAGTATGCAATGCTGCAGAGAGATACAAGAGAATGGGACTGGAGAGAAGGTCAGACAGTGGATAGCCATGGAAGTTTTGCAACCTGCTGGTAATTCCTCAGAAGAAATTATCAAGGGTTTTAGATTATTGAGAGAAGTGCTTTTTTCCCCAGGCAATCTGGAGGATTTATAAAGTTGAGCAATGGTGTAATTACACTTCTGTCTGGTGTGTCTAAATGACTGAGGTTGAAAGACCTTTTGGGACTTCCGGTTTCTGTCTTCAGAGCAGAGACTCCTAGTAGCGCTTAGCTCTCTTGGGGAAAAACCCAGCACAAAGGATAGCGAAGCACATTTCACATACTGCGGAAATTAGGATTCAAAACCAAAGTATAAGCCGAACTGATAATAAGTTTCACAAGGGTTTAATCAAACTCATAGGTGAGAAATTCTTAATGGATTACTAAAAAAACAAATCTAGAAATAAAGGAGTTACTCCTCTTATTTTGGTTGTTGCAGTCAGACAAACCAGATCCTTCTCCATAATACCCTCCCTAGCTACTATCAGACACCCAGTCCTGAGATGGATCAGCCTTGAGTCTCTTCCCAGTGGGAGGAAAAAAGAGTAAGCTGGAGCACCTAATTTCAGTGCCTCTTCTGACCAGAGGTGTGAAGGCTAGGCAAGGTATTTCCCTGCTCTGAACCTCAATATTTTTACCTGTGGAGTGAGTAGTGTAATACCTGTCCTACAGGACTGGTATGGGAATCCAATAAGACACTGGCCTTAAAAATTATTGTAAACTCCAAAGAGCTATCCCAATACTAGAGATTTCCATCATGGTAGAACTGTTCTCTTTACCAGTAGAAATAAATGATAGAAAGAGCCCCAAAGTTTGAAACCCCAGCCCACACAACTCAATCATGTTTCCATGTATTTTTTGACCTTTAGGATTCATTGATCTCAGTATAAACATCTGCTGAGATACATTTTTATTTTCTTATTACCTATTTATTGAATGCCTATTATATGCTAAAAACAGTGTTCTAGACACTGGAGATATGAAGGGAAGAATAACAGCAGTAATAATAAAAACAGCAACAAACACCCAGGATTCCTTGAGTGCTTTCTAGTTCCAGGCTTTGTATTAAGCACTTGACATGTACTCCCACATCTAATCTTTGCAACACACTATGAGGTAGGCATATATATTAGCTTCATATCACAGATAAAAACACCAAGACTTGAAAAGAAATTCAGCAATTTGACCAAAGTTACAGTTAGTGGCCAAACGAGAACTAGAACTAGGACTGCCACAGGCTGCCTGACCCTTAACCTGTGGGGTTACCCGCCGTGCGGTCACTATCATGCTAGACTGCTGCCGTGGACAGGGTCCTTACTCTCACAGAACCTATAGACTAACAGAGGATGCAGGCAGGTCGTCAGGTGACGAGAGTAATGCCTCCATGGGGAACACGTGGACAAAGCAACCCCCCTCAGGCATAAGAACATGTCCTTCTCTTGATCTGTGCCTGAGAGCCAGGATCTGATGCAAAAGGCAGCACCTAACTCTAACCATTGTTGCTGTTTAGTCGCTAGGTCACGTCCGACTCTTTGGTGACCCCATGGACTGTAGCCACGAGCCTCTTCTGTCCACAGATTTCCCAGACAAGAATATTGGAGGGGGTTGCTATTTCCTTCTTAGAGACCAGGGATCTCTAAGAAGACGAAGTCTCCTGCCTTGGAAGGTGGATTCCTTACCACTGAGACACCAGGGAAACCCAACTCTAACTGTATCCTTTATAAAGTACAGAATATTCCCCTCCAAAGTGTTTATGATCTAATTGTAATACTGCACCCTCACATTCTGTGGGATCTTATGATCTGTTTATATGGTATTGTACACTCATGATCTCATTAGACCCCACAGTGATGTAAGATGGGCAGGACTGGGATGATTATCCCATTTTCCAGCTGAGGAACAAAAACTGTGGGAAATACCAGACCACCTTACCTATCTCCTGAGAAGCTTATATGCATGTCAAGAAGCAGCAGTTAGAACCAGACATGAAACAACGAAATGGTTCAAAATCAGGAAAGGAGTATGTCGAGGCTGTATACTGTCATGCTGCTTATTTAACTTCTATGCAGAGTACATCATGTGAAATGCCAGGCTGGATGAACCACAAGCTGGAATCAAGATTGCCAAGAGAAATGTTAATAACCTCAAATAAGCAGACAATACCACTCTAATAGCAGAAAGCAAAGAGGAACTAAAGAACCTCTTGATGAAGGTTAAAGAGGAAAGTGAGACAGCACACTTAAAACTCAACAATCAAAAAACTAAGATCATGGCATCCAGTTACTTTCCTGGACTCCCAAATCACTGTGGATGGTGACTGCAGCTATGAAAGTAAAAGACACTTGCTCCTTGGAAGAAAAGCTATGACAAACCTAGACAGCATATTAAAAAGCAGAAACATCACTTTGCTGACAAAAGTCCACATAGTCAAAGCTAGGGTTTTTCCAGTATTCATGTACCAATGTGAGAGTTGAGCCATAACGAAAGCTGAGTGCCAAAGAATTGATGCTTTTGAATTGTGGTACTAGACAAGACTCTTGAGAGCCCCTTGGGCAACAAGGAGGTCAAACCAGTCAATCTTAAAGGAAATCAACCCTGAATATTCATTGGAAGGACTGATGCTGAAGCTGAAGCTCCAGTATTTTGGCCACCTGATGCGAAGAGCCAACTCACTGGAAAAGACCCTGATGTTGGGAAAGATTGAGGGCAAAAGGAGGAGACAACAGAGGATGAGATGGTTGGATGGCATCACTGACTCAATGGACATGAGCTTGAACAAATCCCAGGAGATGGTGAAAGACAAGGAGGCCTGGCATACTGTAGTCCATGGAGTCTCAAAGAGACAGACACAACTTGAAGACTGAGCAACAGCGGAGGAAACTGAGGCCCTGAGAGAAAAAGCCATGGGCCCCAAGTCATTCCAAGTGGCAAACCAGGGACTTCAGACTACATCATCAGACCCAGGTCCAGGCTTCACTAAAACCATATAGCATCTTGGCCCGGATACACTGACAAACTGAATTAGAAAAATCTCTTGTCAGACCTGCTGATATATTATAATAGATCTCAGAGTCAGATTTGAAGTTCTGCTTTGCATATACCTCCAATTTTTTAAGTAAAGCTATTTTGTATTTATAGAGTGTCTTTTGTTACTTCTGAATACTTTCAGGCTCAGAGTTTAGAGAATTTTTACCCTCAGGATCACTTGGGTTTCTCTGGTGGCTCAGCCGGTAAAGAATCCTCCCCCAAAGCAGAAGACCTGGGTTTGAGAATTCCATGGATAGAGGAGCCTGGTGGGTTAAAGTCCATGGGCTTGCAAAGAGTCAGATACCACTGAGGGACTTTCACAGGATCACTTAGCCATTGACTTTGAGCCCCCCTGACCTTCTCTAGTGTGATAATCTTTGCCATTTTATTTTTTAACTTTTTATTTTATATTGGAGTATAGTTGATTTATGGGCTTCCCTGGGGGCTCAGATGGTAAAGTGTCAACCTGCAATGCAGAAGACCCAGGTTCAATCCCTGGGTCGGGAAGATCCCCTGGAGAAGGACATGGCAACCCACTCTAGTATCTTTGCCTGGAAAATCCTATGGATGGAGGAGCCTGATAGGCTACAGTCATGGGGTTGCAAAGAGTCGGACACAACCGAGCGACTTCACTTTATGGTTGATTAACAATGTTGTGATAGTTTCAGATGTACAGCAAAGTGATTCAGTTATACACATACGTATACCTGCTGCTGCTGCTGCTAAGTCACTTCAGTCGTGTCTGACTCTGTGTGACCCCACAAACGGCAGCCCACCAGGCTCTCCCATCCCTGGGATTCTCCAGTCAAGAACACTGGAGTGGGTTGCCATTTCCTTCTCCAATGCATGAAAGTGAAAAGTGAAAGTCAAGTCGCTCAGTCATGTCCAACCCTTAGTGACCCCGTGGACTGCAACCCACCAGGCTCCTCCGTCCATGGGATTTTCCAGGCAAGAGTACTGGAGTCGGGTGCCATTGCCTTCTCCGATACATGTACGTCTTCTTTTTCAAATTCTTTTCCCATTTAGGTTGTTACATAGCATTGGGCATAGTTCCCTGTGTTACACCGTAGATCTTGTTGGTCATCCATTTTAAATATAGCAGTGGATACATGTCAATTTCATACTCCTTAACTATCCCTTGCCCTCCATCTTCCTTCCTGGTAGCCATAAATTCATTCCCTAAATCTGTGAGTCTCTTCCTGTTCTGTAAATAAGTTCATTTTATTGAACTTTTATTTTTTATTTTTAGATGCTGCATATAATTGATATCATACGATATTTCTTTTTCTCTGTCTTGCTTACTTCACTCAGTATGACAATCTCTAGATCCTTCTTAGTCATTTTAAACATTGCTGGTCATAGTGCATATCATGTAGGGAAGCCTGCCACACACACAGCTCATCTGTATCAGAAATGCACTGTACTTATTTCCTAGGGCAAGGAGTTACCTCCAAGCAGAGTCTTCCATGGGCCTACGCTTATGAATAGCATCAGGATATGAAATTGATTGCCAAGCATCATGAAAAGGAATCTTCAGAGACTTTGAACACATTTTCTACTTGCTGAATACAGTCAATATATTTTTGAATACCAGAATACATTTTTTATTTCCACTCTTTCTCTCTCCCTCTTTCCCTTCTTCCCCAAAAGTCGCCCGAGCCATCTTGTCAGGGGAAGCTCCACGCAGGCAGTCACTTTTATAGTGATTAACACTTAGTGAGGACAAAAATTATTACCACTGACTCAGTAGTGACGAAGAATAAGAAGGTGATGAATGACTAATTTCTATATAGAGGTTGAAAGCTATTCATTTAAATTTAAGGTTCTTTCCTTTCTACATTTTATTTAGGGTTGTTCCTATAACCAAACATCCTTGAGTTTGACTTCTGTTGATCCTGGGCATGTCAGAGCATTTCTGGGAATAACCAAACTAAACCATGTATTTTTTTTTTTTTTTTTTTGAGACACAGGTTGAAATATATTGTTATTCATCAAACTCAAAATTTGAATATGTGATCTGAAATGTAATATGAGTACTTTTACAATGACAATAGAGCAGACATCTGAGGAAAACTGTAAAAGCCTGGACATATATGATGATCACCAGGAGGAGAGTCTGTGGAAGGGACTGGCAGGCCAGAGGCCCAGACTGCAATCTGAATACATGTCTGGAGGACTGGAGGCTCCTAGCGAAAGCCCCTGGACATTGTAACTGTGTAGCTGAGAGCTACCAAAATTGCTACTCTATCCTCCAAGATATCGTGGAAAAATACAACTTCTGATCATGATACTTAGCAGGTCAAAACTAATACGAACCGATTGTACAGGTCAAGGAATTCTGCTCAATACTTTGTAATGACATATAGGAGAAAAGAATCTAAAAATAGAGTGCATATATACATATGTATGTGATTCATTTTGCTGTACACTTAAAAAAATGGATGTGTGTATATATATAAGTGATTCATTGTGCCCTACAGTGTTGCTGTAACAGAACAGTGTGAATCAACTATACTCCAGTAAAAATTAATGTAAAAAATGCATCCTTTTTCATCTCATTCCAGAGTGGTCCGTGCTCTTGTTGCAGATGTGATTCCCTCCACCTGGAATGCCCCTCCCACGTTTTTTCTCTAT
This sequence comes from Cephalophus harveyi, assembly GCA_006410635.1. NCBI lineage: Eukaryota > Metazoa > Chordata > Mammalia > Artiodactyla > Bovidae > Cephalophus > Cephalophus harveyi. The sequence goes on from SJYT01018594.1 coordinate 672,847, forward strand.
GAGAAACTCCTACATCTTGATCTCTGGCAAACTCAAATGTCACCCACTTTGAGAACTTTTCCCTAACTACCAATACAGTTAGTTGCTCCTGCCTCTGTGCTCCTTAGCACTTTGTTCATGCCTCCAGGCTAGCATTAACTGTTGCACTGCAGTTTTTTACAGGTTTCTCTCCTTGGCTAGGATAGACTGGAATCATACCTTATATATATCCTCACTGTCTTATACAATGGCTGGCACATATCAGGCACTTAGATGTGTGATGAAAGAAAGAAAAGAGAAAAAAGGAAAAAAGAGAAGGAAGAAATCAGGGAGGGAGGAAAGGAATGGAGAGGTGGAAAGGAGGGAAAGAAAGAAGGATTGAGAAGGAAACAGAAGAAACAATGAAAAGAATTCCATTTTCCCAATAATCCTAGTAGGTAATAGGAATAATCTCTCCTCCCTCTTCACAGATATGAAGAATCCATGTTTATTTCACAGTCTCTCAATTAAGTTGCTCATTTGGATCTAACAAGACATTTATTGATTCTTGGTTTTCTATTGATTCTGAAGAGGTCCTTAGGAAGATCTGATAAGTGTAGAAAAGATAAATAAGTGTACAGATAATAAACTCTAGATTACATAAGCGAACATTACTTAATTACATTCCTATTAATACACTGACTCTGTAATGAATTTTGAGGCATTTAATTATCAATTTGACAAGATAATCTAGGGGTAGTTAATGATTATACCAGTAAATTGTTTTTAAAAAGTCACTGACAATTATTAAGTCTCGTAACAGACATCAAATTAACTTGCTAGAGCTGTCTGGTTAAATAGACAGCAGTTAATTATGAGGTACTTACACATGCCTCACATTTTAATGTGCAAGCCTTTTTAATTGTGTAACGTCAAAAATGTTGTGTAAGGGAGCAGTTTACCCATGGGGGATATTCCTATTCTGGGCAGCGTGGCCACTGGACAAGCAGGAGCATGATCTGTGATGCTCAGCCTGGCGTGTCCCACTTCTCATCTTGGAACAGAAACACAGAGCTCTCTATAAGAGACAAATGATTGTCATATGCAGTCAGGTCTGTGGGGCCGTTCAAAGTCTCTCTCTCAAAAGGAATTATGAAAAAGTGGTCAGATAACAAAGCTTTTGGATAACTGTGGTAATATTTATTACCTTAAGAGAACCAGCTATGCCAAACATCATGCAAGATGTTTTTATATGGACTGTCTCTTCTAATGGTTAAAAGGTAGAAAATCCCATCAATAGACAGGGTTTTTTTTCGGAATGCTTAGTGGAGGGGGAGGAATAAGAAATCACATGTACCAGGCCACTGAGATGACTTCCATCTTAGCTTAACATAGAGGCTACTGGCCACACAGTCTGGAACCAGACAGAGAGCAATGGTCCCCGTGTTGAACACATAAATCAAAGATCATTTACTTTTCAGAAGTCCTGGGTACCTATTTTTCTGATTTGTCTCTTAACTAGACTCTGTGGTCACAAGAGTCTCCTATCTCCCCAGTGGCTGCACCACTTTATATTTAATGAGCAGTGGAAAGGTGAGAATTTATAAAGCACCTTTATTCTGACCCTCACAGTTCTAGATTTTACATTCTTCCTGGAGACTGACTTCTTCACCCTATATTTTACCATCATCAAAACCCAAGTGTCTTGGGTCCTACTAAATGCTCATACTGCTTAAGGAAGTGACTGTGGGCATGAGTTCAACTTTCAGAAGAGTATTTCTTGAGCTGAAATGCCTTGAAATGAATAGAATTGGGTTGGATAGAATGAGACTGCATTGGGTTGCATTGCATTGGACCGGACTATATAGAATTGAACCTTGTAAGGAAGGGGAACAGACTCTAGAAACTATGTTTCTTTACGTATAGGCCAAGGCAGGCTCAGTGATAATAAAGCAGCATGAGAACTATGCATGGACTCTGTGGCTAGACTACAAAGTCCTAAATTCAATCTCAGTGCCACCCCTTACCAGCTCTGTGATACAGAGCAAATTCTTTAAGCTCTTGCACTCCCTGAGTAGAACAATCGTGCCTAATTTATAGGATTGCTAGGAAGATTCATTCAACTAATTCTTGTAAAGTCTTTTTGGAATAATGCCCAGCACATAGAATGTACTATATAGATGCTTTTAAAATAAAACAATTTTAAAAAACAAAATCACCACTCTGAATTGTATTCCATTTTACATTTTATAAAGCCCTTTCCCATATGGCAACTCACACCACAGATGCTTGGGTGGGATTATGCCTGTTAATCCTCATCTTGCCAATACAAAAACCAAGGTTCATAAAAGCAAGAGCAGATCAAGAAATCAAGCAGGACATAAATCACCATAGGACTTGAGCTAAGTTCTGTCTTATTTAAGGCATATTTTCAATTCAGTTCAGTATAATATCCCAGACAATTTTCATATGTAGTCCTGACTGCAGTGTATTCTGTTAGTTACCTGATAAACAAGAGTTAAGTCAAATCATAACATCCTCAGTGTTATTACTGCAAGTGGTTTTTTCTTACCCAGTACACAGTGAAGCAAAGGATTGCAGCCTGGACTAGGATGAAAAGTCTCTGGTTTGGTGTGATAGAAATAACCACAATGAAGGAGTAAGGAAACCTGAATTCTGGCTTCGACTCAACCACTAACTTTTGTCATACTGATAACTAACATTGACTGAGGGCTGACTCTGTGCCATGCACTACATTCTTATCATTTAAGGTTCATAGCAAGCAGTGGTCATAGGGACTTTTATTATTCCATTTTGCAGGTGAGGAAACCAAGGTATAAAGCAGGTAAGTAACTTGTATAGGTCAAACTGCTAGTAAGTGTTATAAAAATGTTATTTGTAGAATGAGGGCATTGGACTAGTATGACCTCAAAGGTACTTTCCAGCCCGTTCCATCCATAATTCAGGGAGTTCTTGCCTAATCCTCACTCCTCTGGGGGGTAATTCTGTGGTTCTGGGCAGCTCTACATCAAACCTCAGACATCTCAAGGCCTCCCAGGACACCAAGGTTGAAAAACTAGCGAATAGTTGCATAATGTGGGATTTTTCTAATCATCGAAAGAATGAAACAAGTGAAAACAGGAAAAAGGTAAAAATCTTAACTCTTCCCCAGATTATCAATTTCATGTATACATTTATTACATTTGTAATCACGAGGTTCATTCCATTTTGCATTTTTCTTTCTTCACTTAATTTACTATCACAAATATTTTTTCAATAATTACGACCAAAATTTTTCATGATTATCATTTTCATGACTATACAATCAGTAATAACTACCACATGATATTTGACCAAAATATCATAATAAAATGATTACCCCTTTACAAAATAATTTAAGCAGGTTTTGATATTTTTTTAATATACAATGGTGTAATGAATATCTTTGCACAGTTCATTTTTCTCATATCAGGTATAATGTTTCCTCAGAAGGCAAGGCTAAGCAAAGGGCATACCCACATTTGTGGCTAATACACTCTGTAAAGGGAGAGTTCAATGTTGATAGTGACTACACGTGACCCACATTGTTGAAATCTTAGCACAATGAACACTGAATATGTTTCCAGATTTTGAGTGAATACGACCAATTTGGTAAGGTGAACAAACATTAATTTAAAACAAGTTTTGAATGCTGAATGCTTGGTGCTTGCGTTCAAGGGGGGAAAGGTCTATAATAAGTGCTTGTAAGAAATAAACTTAAAGGAATACAGAGAAAGAGAAATATCATGTGAAATTCTGTACATGTGGAATATAAAAATAAATGTTACAAGTGAATGCCTTACTTATTACAAAACAGAAAGAGACTCACAGACTTAGAGAACGAATTTATGATTACCAGAGGGGAAGGATGAAGGGAAGGGATAGTTAGGGAATTTGGGACTGGCATGTACACTCTGCTATATTTAACATGGATAACTAACAAGGATCTACTGTATAGCACATGGAACTCTGCTCAATGTTATGTGGCAGCTTGGATACTGGATAGGGGACAGTTTGTGACTAAATGGATACAGTACATGTATGGCTGAGTCCCTTCCCTGTTCACCTGAAAATATCACAACATTGTTAATCAGCTATACCCCAATACAAAATAAAACGTTTAGAAAAGAAAGATCCCACATGATGCAATGAAGATCCTGTGTGCTGCAACAAAGACCTGATACAGCCAAATAAACAAATATTAATTTTTAAAAAACCCTAGGAAAGAAACCCCCCAAAATTAAAAGAAGTAAAATGGAAAACCAAGAAGGACCTACTGTATAGCCCAGGGGCTCTGCTTAACGTTATGAAGCAGCCTGAATGGGAAGGGAGTTTGGGGGGAGAACAGATACGCACATATGTATTGTTGAGCCGTTATGCTGTGCACCTGAAACTATCACAACGTTGCTACTCAGTTATACTCCAGTATAAAATAAAAAAAATTAAAAGGAGAAATAGATTTACAGGAGTAAAAAGAGATTTTATGGGTAGTTTAAAAAGGCCAAACCTTCAAGAGATTAGTACTCAGGAGACAAAAGCAAGCCAGTTCTCTTGGACCACACTTTGGTAGTTTCATCTTAATGCTAAAGAAACATTCCGCCACCTGTGTCAGATAATCAGAAAATGTGGTTAAAGCTGGGAATCATTGGAATCCTTATATTTTAATACAAGACATTGATTTGCCAGTCAGTATGCCAAGTTCTTTCTTTAAGCATGCATTTTCCAATTCCGGAGTCCCTTCTCAATTTTTCTTGACTAACCCACTCCCATAACCTATTCTCCATTATTTCCAGTTTCCAGTTTTTATTTTTATTTTGCTTGCTTTTGCTTTGTCTTAATGAAGCAAGTATTTATAAAAACTTGAAGAATGCGTCTAGGTTTTAATTTTTGTCGTCTTTTACGGTTGTTTCATCCACAAACTAATTGTATTTTTTTAGCAACTTATCTCCTTTAAGCCTTTCCAAAGCAAATAATTTAATTTTCATTGAAACAATCTCTTATTTTCACATTCATACTTTGTTTTTATAACATTTAAATAATATATTAAGTAACACACTTGGCATGATTAAGCTTTGTGAAAAAAATTAGTTGACCCTTGGTAAGCATACAATTCAACTGATGGGAGGATATGAACACAGGACAAGAGAGCAGCCTCATAACCAGGAGTACTTAGCGTGCTATGGGCATCTAAGGCTTTACAAAGGGAATGAAGGGCTTCTGTCAGTTAAGTGGAGTTACATCTACTGACGAATGAGTGCTCCTCAAAATGAGAGAGAAGGAGAGAATGAGGACTGAATTCCTGGACCATGAATGCACAAGCAGTGTATACCTGCTGTCTCTATGTCAACAAGTGGCTAATGAGACACCAAGTCTAACTTTATGAAAAGAGAGCTCGTGTCCTTCACTTTCTTGGAAACCTCATTCCAAGGTTAACTCAAGGATTTGTATAGATTGTGAGGTGGTCTTAGACCCTTCTGATGACATCTAAGGAGGTTTTTCTGCAAGGTTTTTTTTTTTTTTTCCTTCTCCAAGAAAATGCACAGATGCATTAACAACTGCACTTATCTTTAAAAAGTTCATAGATCTCCCTGTGAATCCCCCTCCTACAGGATTCTGAAGATCCCAGAATAGGGATGACCTTTCCAAAAGGGAGGAGTGCTTTTGTAATGGTAAAAGTACCACCATTTGGGAGAAACTCTGAGCCAAGATGGGCTTCCCTGATAGCTCAGTTGGTAAAGAAGCTGCCTGCAATGCAGGAGACCCTGGTTCAATTCCTGGATTGGGAAGATGCCCTGGAGAAGGGAAAGGCTACCCACTCCAGTATTCTGGCCTGGAGAATTCCATGGACTGTATAGTCCATGGGTTTGCAAAGAGTCAGACACAACTGAGCGACTTTCACTTCCACTTCACTGTGCCAAGATACAACATACACTTGAAAACCTTAACCATTTGTTCCAGAACAGCCCTCAGTGATCACACAGGTCCTCCCTGTCTGAAGAAATTAGGGCTCAGAGAGAGCAGCAGTTTTTCTGAGGTCATCTGTCCATGACACGGTGCTCAGAACAGATTATTTCTCTATACTCTGCTAGTTTAAGAAAATAGCTTCTCTTGAATGGCTAGTGAATAGGGCCTTAGGTGTATTTGAAACCCAAATGTCCAGCCAGAGTCCGGTTTCCAGGTTCACAGAAGGTGAAACTCTGGAAGATGTAGGAGTTGAATCCTGAATCTAGGGCACCAGCAAAAGTCCTGGGCTCCACTTCAAGCTTTACTACACAGCCACTCATGGTGGAAGTCATTTCTATCCATGTGGTTTAATTATTCATTCCATAATTTGACTAGGACATTTCTAAGCTTCATTTTGTTTCTTGTTGTTTAGTTGTTAAGTCATGTCCCACTCTTTTGCAACTCCATGGACTGTAGCCTACCAGCCTCCTCTGTCCATGAAATTCTCCAGGCAAGAATACCGGAATGGGTTGCCATTTCCTTCTCTTTGTGCTCAGAACAGATTATTTCTCTATACTCTGCTAGTTTAAGAAAATAGCTTCTCTTGAATGGCTAGTGAATAGGGCCTTAGGTGTATTTGAAACCCAAATGTCCAGCCAGAGTCCGGTTTCCAGGTTCACAGAAGGTGAAACTCTGGAAGATGTAGGAGTTGAATCCTGAATCTAGGGCACCAGCAAAAGTCCTGGGCTCCACTTCAAGCTTTACTACACAGCCACTCATGGTGGAAGTCATTTCTATCCATGTGGTTTAATTATTCATTCCATAATTTGACTAGGACATTTCTAAGCTTCATTTTGTTTCTTGTTGTTTAGTTGTTAAGTCATGTCCCACTCTTTTGCAACTCCATGGACTGTAGCCTACCAGCCTCCTCTGTCCATGAAATTCTCCAGGCAAGAATACCGGAATGGGTTGCCATTTCCTTCTCTAGGGGATATTCCCAAACCAGAGATTGAAGCCATGTCTCCTGTATTGGTAAGCAGCTTCTTGAGCACTGTGCCAGCTGGGAAGACCGCAATTCCCATTAGCAATTCCCAAAACAAAGTCTGGGTTTTCCTCCTTTTCTCGGCCTTTTCTCCCTTTGGCGCAACCCAGAGATGATGACCACTAGGGGATGGACCTGCAAGAAGGTATCCAAGTCATTTTTTTGTTTGTTTGTTTTGTTTCGTTCTTTAATTGGGAGGAAAAGGGAGGTCTTCTAGCCCAGCATGTATTGCCACATTTAAACTCTTTCAACATGCGACACTCTTAAATTCTTAAAGATTTCTAAGAAACAGAGGTTTCACAACCCTCTCTTCCAAGAAAGTCTTCTTTATATTTAACCTAGATCTGGGCTTCCCTGGTGGCTAAGTGGGTAAAACATCTGCCTACAATGCAGGAGACCTGGGTTCGATCCCTGAGTTGGGAAGATCCCCTGGAGAAGGAAATGGCAACCCACTCCAGTACTCTTGCCTGGAAAGTCCCATGGACTGAGAAGTCCATGGGGTCGCAAAGAGTCGGACACGACCGAGCGACTTCCCCCCCCCCCCACCTTCCCCCTCACAAATATAATTTGAAGCTATGTCTTATGGTGGTTCAACAGTCCATGAACCAAGAACTTCCAGATATTCAAGATGGATTTAGAAAAGGTAGAGGAACCAGAGATCAAATTGCCAACATCCGTTGGATCATAGAAAAAGCAAGAGAGTTCCAGTGAAACACTTACTTCTGCTTTACTTACTACTGATTTACTTACTTCTGCTTTACTTACTACTGACTACATCAAAGCCTTTGACTCCATGGATCACAACAAACAGTGGAAAATTCTTAAAGAGATGGGAATACCACACCACCTTACCTGCCTCCTGAGAAATCTGTATGCAGGTCAAGAAGCAACAGATAGAACTGGACATGGAACAACAGTCTGGTTCCAAAATGGGAAAGGAATATGTCAAGGTTGTATATTGTCACCCTGCTTATTTAACTTATATACAGAGTATATCACACAAAATGCGAGGCTGGATGAAGCACAAGCTGGAATCAAGAATGACAGGAGAAATATCAATAACCTCAGATATGCAGATGACATTACCATTATGGCAGAAAGCAAAGAGGCACTAAAGAACCTCTTGATGAAATTGAAAGAAGAGAGTGAAAAAGCTGGCTTAAGACTCAACATTCAGAAAACTAAGATCATGGCATCCACTACCATCACTTCATGGCAAATAGATGGGGAAACAATGGAAATATGGAAATAATGACAGACTTTATTTTCTTAGGCTCCAGAATCACTGCAGGTGGTGGCTGCAGCCATGAAATTAAAAGACACTTGCTCCTTGAAAGAAAAGTTATGAACAACCAAGACAATATATTAAAAAGCAGAGACATTACTTTGATGATAAAGGTCCATCTACTCAAGGCTATGGTTTTTCCAGTAGTCATGTATGGATGTGAGAATTGGACTGTAAAAAAAGCTGAGCACCAAAGAATTGATGCTTTTGAACTGTGGTGTTGGAGAAGACTCTTGAGAGTCCCTGGAACTGCAGGGAGTTCAAACTAGTGAATCCTAAAGGAAATCAGTCTGGAATATTCATTGGAAGGACTGATGCTGAAGCTGAAACTCCAATACTTTGGCCACCTGATGCAAAGAACTGACTCATTGGAAAAGACCCTGATGCTGGGAAAGACTGAAGGAGATGGGGATGACAGAGGATGAGATGGTTGGATGGCATCACTGACTCAGTGGACATGAGTTTGAGCAAGCTCTGGGAGTTGGTGATGGACAGGGAGGCCTGGTGTGCTGCAGTCCATGGGGAACAACTGAGTGACTGAACTGAACTGAACTTATGGTGGTATCTCAGGGGACACCAGTAATGCTTGGCTATTATCCTCTGGGTAAGATAGGTGCTCTTCTGAGCAAGCGTCGGTTTATGTCTCAGTTTCCTTATCTGTAAAATGGGAGCCAGGATCGAAGTCACTCTTTCACTAAATAGCACCTAAGTACAGGCTTCCCAGGTGCGTGCATGCTGTCGCTTCAGTCGTGTCTGATTATTTGTGACCCTATGAACTATAGCCCGCCAGGCTCCTCGGTCCATGGGATTTTCCAGGCTAGAATACTGGAGTGGGTTGCTGTGCCCTCCTCCAAGGGATCTTCCTGACCCAGAGATCGAACCCACGTCTCTTATATCTCCTGCATTGGTAGGCAAGTTCTTTACCACTAGTGCCACCTGGAATTCACCTGCAATGCAGGAGACACAAGGGGTGCAGGTTGAGTCTCTGGGTCAGGAAGATTCCCTGGAGAAGGAAATGGCAACCCACTCCAGTATTCTTGCCTGGATAACTCCATGGACAGAGAGCAACTGTCCACAGGGTTGAAAAGCATTAGGCACGACTGAGCATGCACGTATGCACTGTAGCTGGCATTGTTTGCAGGAAACACAGACAAGGACCAGCCCTTGACGAGTTTTGTTGATCTCCAAGATCTCTGACGTTGGCTCTAAAGTTCAATGATTAAATGAAGTTACTTGTCATTTTCTTAAGTAGGGCCGCATTAACCTTTCAAAATAGAGGAGGCCCTTAATGTTTCTTAAAGCCACTTACAGTAGGAGTCCATGGTTCTACTTGCTGGGCTTTTTTTTTTTTTGGTAATATCTTTTTTGCCATCTGTATGTTGCTTAATGCATCAACATACACTGAAGTATTTAAATTAGATGTACTTGACAATGAAAGAGATCCTACTCTAATCTTGTGTTTATGTTGGCATTTTTAGGGTAATTGACTCAAAGGCAACTCAGTATTAATTTTTAATTGTAGTGGGTGGGTGGGTGTGGGCTCTGTATGGCGATAGAGGGCTATTTCACTACATTTGTTAAATTAATTCATGGTGTTAGTTTTCTTTCTTTTTTTTTTTTTTTGTAAACTGTAGGAAAATGGAGGAAGAAAAAAAAATCCCTTCTTTAAATACATCAGTCACAAGAACTGGGTAAAGGAGAATGCAGCTTTTTTATTTGATGGGATGAGAAAGCTAATAATGTATGACAGTAAAAAGGCAGAGGCTTTTAACGCTTTTTTTAACCTTACAAAAAAGGTCAACTCTGATCTCGAAATGAGAAGAACAGCCAACATATGGGAAAGAAGGGCAAAAAGCCAAGAGGAAAGTGAGAAGGAGCTGGGGTGAACACACTCACATGGCAGATTCCAGTCCCTGCCCCTGGCACCCCAAGATTCTCAAGGTATGGGCTCATCATCTCTGAATTAATTTAGTTTTTATCACAGGGTGAGGGGAAGGCCAAGTAAAAGACTGGCAAATTTACCAAGACCAGGAAAGAGACAATGCTTTATCTTGATTTAGACAGAGAGGAAAGGAAAAATTCTGCAACCAGCATGCTAGATTCATTTTTGATGAAAAAAGTGTTAATTGAATATTTCTGCTTCCAACTCAATGGTTAATGCACTTAATCTATAAAAGCATTTGACAATGTTTATTAAAGGCCTACTCTGTGACCAGCACTGACATGGGATAGAGCCCTCATTTTGCAGATGTGAATTCTGAGAGGAAAAGAAATTTGCTTGAGATAAAATAGTCCATAAGAGCTGGCCTGGATTTGAATTCAGACCAACAGACTCCAAAACTCTTGTCTTTTCCGCCAGAGAAACCATCCCTGATGACTTTTGCTTTCGTTAGAGTCTTTAACAAAAACAGTGTCAAGTTTGCTTAAAATGAAAAAGCAAGTTTACTCTTCTTTAACTCCAAAGCTAATAGCTTGCCTTAAATCATCCTGTCATACAGTAAGAGCCCCCAAGAAGACAGCTCAATGAATCATCATGCTACAAGAAAAAAAAAATGTGATAGAGGCAATGTTGTGCTCTAGTTCACAAGAAGGGTAGGCTTCCTGCCCCTGCCACTTACTAGCTGGTGATCAAGGGCAAATTACACAACCTCTCTGAACTTCGGCTTCATTGTATGATAAATGAGGGTAATAGTGGGTTGGCCAAAATGTTCACTTGGATTTTAATACAATGTGCTCAGTAAATATTAGCTATTTTCTATATGATCATAAATAAGTTGATAATATAATATTGAACAAATAGGTATAATATTTGCCAACTAGTTAATGGATTATAATATCCTCATATACAGGTCTGTAAATGTTGCTAATGAGATATAATTGATTTTTAATAAAAACAATAAGTTTAAGTACCTGACACTGTACTATTTAGATACTTATATTTCAAGTTGATAGAAACAACTCAATACCTTTTATTGTGCATGACTTTCCAACTATCACAATATTATTTACTCTTAGAAATTAAATGTTTATACAAATGAGATTTCTCTTTTATACTCTAAGACTTTTACCCTTTTATAGCCTCTTTCCTGATCCAACTCATGTTTGCTTCTCTTCATGATTTCTCTGTCTTAGAAAATGCCAACAACCACCCCAACACTGGAAAATATTCTAGACATCTCCTTTTTCTCTCCACTGAAAAAGATCAGAAATGAGATAATGTGTGTTTAATATTTCCATCTCTACTATCATGATCTTATATCACTTTGCCAACCAAGGCCCATATAGTCAAAGCTATGGCTTTTCCAGTAGTCATGTGTAAATATGAGATTTGTACCATAAAGAAAGCTGAACACCAAAGAATTGATGCTTTCAAATTGTGGTACTGGAGAAGATTCTTGAGAGTCCCTTGGACTGCAAGGAGATCAAACCAGTCAACCCTAAAGGAAATCAACCCTGAATATTCACTGGATGGACTCTTGCTAAAGCTGAAGTTCCAATACTTTGGTCACCTAAGGAGAAGAGCCTACTCATCAGAAAAGACTCTGATTTTGGGAAAGATTGAGGGCAGGAAGAGAAGGGGATGAAAGAAAATGAGATGGGTTGGATAGCATCACCAACTTAATGGACATGAGTTTGAACAAACTCTGGGAGACAGTGAAGGACAGGGAAGCCTGGCAGGCTGCAGCCCATGGGTCGCACAGAGTTGGACATGACTTAGCCACTGAACAACAACACTCTCTGTGCCAAACACACTCCCCAGGTTATCAGGAGGGCTCATTCTAAAAGACAAACTGATAGGACTTTAGGATTAACAAATACAAACTACTATATATAAAATAGAAAACCAACAAAGACCTAAAAGAATCATAAAAAGAATATAGATATAGAGGTATACATGTATCACTTCATGGGAAATAGATGGGGAAACAGTGAAAACAGTGTCAGACTTGATTTTGGGGGGCTCCAAAGTCACTGCAGATGGTGACTGCAGCCATGAAATTAGAAGACGCTTACTCCTTGGAAGGAAAGTTATGACCAACCTAGATAGTATATTCAAAAGCAGAGACATTACTTTGCCGACTAAGGTCCGTCTAGTCAAGGCTATGGTTTTTCCAGTGGTCATGTATGGATGTGAGAGTTGGACTGTGAAGAAGGCTGAGTGCCAAAGAATTGATGTTTTTGAACTGTGGTGTTGGAGAAGACTCATGAGAGTCCCTTGGACTGCAAGGAGATCCAACCAGTCCATTTTGAAGGAGATCAGCCCTGGGATTTCTTTGGAAGGAATGATGCTAAAGCTGAAACTCCAGTACTTTGACCACATCATGAGAAGAGTTGACTCACTGGAAAAGACTCTGATGCTGGGAGGGATTGGGGGCAGGAGGAGAAGGGGATGACAGAGGATGAGATGGCTGGATGGCATCACTGACTCAATGGATGTGAGTCTGAGTGAACTCTTGGAGCTGGTGATGGCCAGGGAGGCCTGGCGTGCTGCGATTCATGGGGTCGCAAAGAGTTGGACACGACTGAGCAACTGAACTGAACTGAGCTGACCTGACCCCAGGGATATGGAGGTGAATACAGAGGGAGTGAATACAGAGGTGAATATGGAGGTATGGCAGAGGGAGAGCGCAGATTCACATCCCTCAACCTCTTCCCATCCCACAACAAGCTTAGTTCTCTTGTTGTTTTGTTTTAAAAATACTTGTTCTATATTTTTAAGTCTCTATGTGCGTGCATGCCTAAAACTCAGTTGCTTTGGCTATGTCTGACTCTTTGTGATCCTATAGACCGTAGCCCGTCAGGCTCCCCTGTCCATGGGATTCTCCAAGCAAGAATACTGGAACGGGTTGCCATGTCCTCCTCCGGGGGATCTTCCCAACACAGAGATCATACCTGCATGTCTTATGTTTCCTGTGTTGGCAGGTGGGTTCTTTACCTCTAGCATTGCCTGGGAAGCCCCTTTTAAATCTCTATATATGTGTGAAAATTTCATCCAATATAAAAATGCCTACATTCAAGAATAAAATTCCCCATTTCTTCCTCTTGCTTCAATTGTTTGTCTCAGAGGTAAAGGCCATGTGTGGGTTAGTGATTATCCTTTCAGATTTTCACCTTTTGTACACACACATACAAGCTTTTTCTTTTTACCAACTCAGTATTTTCAAAGAGGTATGCGCATCACTTACTAAAGATAGCTTTATAGTGGGAATGAACAAACTGCCAATACATCCAGTAATGAGAATGAGTAATTGAAAACATTACATTGAGTGAAATTAGACTCACACAGACAAGTACTATGAAATTCTAGAACAGGTCAAACTAATCCATGGTGAAAAATATCAGAACAGAGTTTTCTCCTAGTTGGGGAAGATCGTGATTGACTTGAATGGGATATGAGAAAATCTTGCATGTTAAGATGTTATATATCCTAATAGGGGTTCAGGATGCACAGATGTGCTCATTTGTCAAAATTTAGTGACTGTATAATAAAAACTATTCATTTCATTGTATATAAATGTATACTTTTAAACAATCAACAAATATTGATCTCCAGCAAAAGCTGAAGAATTTAAGAAGGCAATGTACTGTTGCCTGCAAATTACTTTGAAATACGTAAAATGTGGATTGGTGGATGGATAAATGAATGGATAAATAATAAAGCAAGTTCTGTAAAAGGTTAATGGTAGAATCTAAAAAGTAGGTCTACGGGTGTTAAAGAATTTTCTCATCTTTGCTACAGATTTAAAATTGTTCACAATAAAATGGGAAAAAAGTGCCTTGAAAAATTTTAAAAACATACAAATAGAATAGACTATTATTGATCATTGATAATTATTATTAATAGTAACAATAAGTCATCACATTTTGCAGCCCCTAGAGAAGGCAATGGCACCCCACTCCAGCACTCTTGCCTGGAAAATCCCATGGATGGAGGAGCCTGGTAGGCTGCAGTCCATGGCGTCGCTAAGAGTCGGGCACAACTGAGCAACGTCATTTTCACTTTTCCCTTTCATGCACTGGAGAAGGAAATGGCAACCCACTCCAGTATTCTTGACTGGAGAATCCCAGGGACAGAGGAGCCTAGAGGGCTGTCATCTATGGGGTCGCACAGAGTCGGACACAACTGAAATGACTTAGCAGCAGCAACAGAAATAGCATAAGGGTAAGGACCTAATGCTGTCCTCTAGATCCTCACAAATTAGTCACTATATCATTCATATAGGCTTCTCTGGAAATAATAGTCATAGATGATATACTGGATACTCCTACATACCATAAGCTTCAAATACAGTATGTCACTAAATCCTTTCACTTTGAAAAATATTAGTATTCCTAGCTTAAGGAAAAGCAGGATAATAAAGCTTGGACTTAAGACAACTAATTCCAAATCACATGACAAGTGAATGGCTGGGCCAGGATTAGAATTTAGTCTTACATAATCCTGAAGCCCATGCTCTGCTCACTAGAATATACTGTCTCTCAAACAAAGCCCTTCCTGGCCTCTGCCGGCCAGGGAGAACCACAGGCCTGGCATCAAGGAATGCAGAGGATGCAAATGGAGGAATCCCCAAAGTTGTCATGGAGCAGTAGCTGCCTTGGTCACCTGGACCTCCTGGTGATGGCTGAAGTTAGCTCCAGAAGCCCTCAGCGTTAATCAGCACAAACTTCAACACAAAGTGACAACCTCCGGGCGTTGTAGAGGGAGTTAAAGGCAGTAAATTCTAAGCCAGCAGTAAAAATCCAGTGTGTTCTGATGTGTCAGATCAAAACTTGGAAACCTCAAGGGTTCCACCCTCCCCACCTCCCCCTCAACAGCTGCAAATGTTTGTTTTATTTCTTTCACATCTGGCGAGCCCATGTGTAAACAGAACGAAGGGTCAGAGTGAGGAAAGGATCTGAATGCCTCATTTCTTAGCCTCTTCAGTATATAGTGGAATGGGACAGAGACTGAGTTAGGAAATATATATTTTTTTAATTTCATTGAGATTGAGGCAGTAGTTTACGAATGCACGTTAGGATTTCTTACTGATGGGTCCTTTTTCATACCTTTGTAGGAAGGCAGTTGGGGAGTGGTGAAACCTCTAAATTGAAAATTAGATGACCCAGATTCCAATCTGGGCCCCTCCAATAATTGGGAGGAAATTTTTTTCTTTCTAGGTCTTATTGTACCATCTGGGTTATAACAGGGTGAAACCTTTTCTAAGGTTTCATCCAGCTTTAGTATTCCATTTTTTCAGCATAATTTCAGTGTTTATCATATTACTGCCTCTGTTTATTCAATAAGTATAGTCCTAGCCAGTGTCTTTCCATCACCTATGTGTGTGCTAAATCACTTCAGTTGTGTTCGAGTCTTTGCAACTCTATGAACTGTAGCCCACCAGGCTCCTCGGTTCATGAGATTCTCCAGGCAAGAATACTAGAGAGGGTTGCCATGCCCTCCTCCAGGGGATCTTCCTGACCCAGGGACTGAACCTTCATCTCTTATGTCTCCTGCATTGGCAGGCAGGTTCTTTACCACTAGCGCCCCCTGTCCATTGTCTACATGATACCTCAAATAGTATTAACCCCCTGAACTTTTTAAATGTCCAATAAGTGTTACCTTGCTTCCCTCCAAAGAATATGTTAGGACTAAACTCAATGCTAACGATAGGATTCAATCTATCAATTATTACTTCTGTTTGAAAAGCTAATTATTTAAGCAAGGTCTTTTGCCTTATTCAAAATTATAAGCAGATTAAGTGTTTGCTGAGCCTGATTTTTAATGTGAAATGTAGGCCTTTGATATTCAAATATACTTTAAAAAATTTCAATACATTTTCTTTTCCTAAAAACTAGATCAAGGTGAAGTTCTTATTTAAAATAAGCATGCTATTAGCCTTGATAAATGAAATGCTAACAAAATCATGCATTATGAATTTATAAATATACCTTGAATGTAAGGTAAAGACTGTTGACTTAATATAATGAGCAATGAAAGACTGATGAAAGTTTTTAACCTAAGGAGTAATACAATCTGAGATTAGAAGTTATTTTAAGAAATTGTTCTTTGTAACCCTACCATTAGGCCTCAAGAAAAAGGTAGAATTCCTAATTTTATGTCCATTTCCCTAAATCCAGTTTCCCCAAATCATATGTTCCCACTACAAGATAATCTTTTAGGCTGAATTGCTACAGCAAATTCTTTCTAATTAACAAGATGAGACAACAGAAAGAAATTGAAATAGAAGGAATGAGAAATGGGGAGACAAGAGAACCTCATGGAATGGATCCATCTTATTTTGAGCTTGTGTTTAAACAGGCATAGCACAGAGCTTCCCTGAAGGGGAACCCATGTCTCAAGGAAACCCCAATCCTTTTGCATCCTTTCAGAGTTCCTATTGGCCCCATTTCCAAGAAGGTCGAGACTGCTGGAGCCTGCTCCGGGCCAGCAGAGGGCACTCTTGGAGCAGAATTAAGGACCTCGGTGGGAAACTCTGGGAGGACAATCTCAACCTTCTTCACCAGAGGGCTGGCTGGTGTTACTGGAACCTTGTGTGCTGACCTGAAAGACAGATGATTGGTCCTTCTCGCCTTATCTGATAGAATTCTGCTCATAGTCCAGTTAAACGGCTGAAGACCCCATTCTACAGCTCAAGCTTTCTTCCCACTAACAAGAAAAAAAAATTGACTAACTGATCCTTCAGAGATAAGGAGTCAGGAAATGTGACACCTAAGCTCTTGCACAGAAAAACTGCTAAGAACTGAGAAATCAGAAAAAGGTTAACCAGATTCAGAGTATCAGAGATAGTCAAAGACACTAACAAGAAAAAAAAATTGACTAACTGATCCTTCAGAGATAAGGAGTCAGGAAATGTGACACCTAAGCTCTTGCACAGAAAAACTGCTAAGAACTGAGAAATCAGAAAAAGGTTAACCAGATTCAGAGTATCAGAGATAGTAAAAGCAGCCTGAGCAAGATCACCAGTCTGCCTCTCCCTACCTCACTATCCACAAAGGAATATCTACTTAAAAAAAAAAAAAAAATGTGGTGGCAGATATAGATGAAGCCCAAATAATGACACAAAATGAACCTTAAATTAGGAGTGGGTAGCAGAAATCCACAAAGGTTTTTTAGCCCAGGGATGATGCAATCAAAGCTTAGCAACTGGGTCGCCTAGCAAAAGATTTATCCATTACAACCCAGTTAGTAGCAAAAAACAAGCACCAAGGAATAGTGCCGATTCAGAGTCCAGCCCTGACTCTGAGGGTTTTTGGCTCTGTGTCTTGGGCCAAGTTCCAAGAGTAAGACTCTTTCAGCCTCAGTTTCCTTATATATCAAGTGAAGGGGTTGGACCATACAATCTGTCAGATTCCATTCACATTTTACATTCTGAGTCTGTGGGTTTCTAGCATCTTAGAAATTCAATTTAAAATATTTTTAGAGAATCCGTGTAATACAGGCTCAGGGTAGCTTGTCATTCATTCAGTCACTCATTGTTCAGTGGACAATACACGTCCTTCAGGGAGAAGAAGAGCTTATGTCAAACTTCCAACGACATCCCCACTTCCATTCAGAGGCCCTTCAGACGCCAGCAGTGAGGGTGTGGCGTGGGGGCTACAGGAAAGGGAGAGAATATCAGTTTCTCAGCTGGCTTATAGACTTCAAGGAGGATTGGGGTGATCCATCAGTCAACTCACATAGACTCTGACTTGTAGGCAAAAAGAACATGAAGTCTACAAGAGACCTCAGAGCTCAACTGCACTCCTCTCTCATTTAATAAACGCTGAGACACAGATCTCAAGACAACACAGTAATTGACAGAATCAACCTGGCTTATGGTGTCTTTGGGGGCTACATGTCACTCTCACCATATAACCTTCACACCTGCTAATCTCTTAACCTCACCGGATTATTTACATTTTCTTCTTCTAACTATTATTGGGTCCTTGCACTGCTTACAGAAAATCACAGTCCCCTCAAACCTTGTCATGTGAAGCTGCAACTTAAACACAGGAGCCCTAAGACAGGAGTTTGAGCAAAAGATGCTTACATTCATGATGCCCTGAAAATTGGATCTTTTGCTTCAACTAAAGTTACGAGGGCCTCCATCAGTTCACTGATCATAAGTGGACTTATTTCTCTACTTCACACAATGCCTTGGGTCCAACTGAACCGTTCCTTATTTATTTATTTATTTACATAAACCTACATGGATAAAAAATTGAGAAAGCTAACCAAAAAAGGATAAGTAATTTTTAAACCAACTATAAGGAGCATACATGTAATTATCCCTGAAAATAAGGGAACTATTGCAAACCCCTAAATGACCCAAAAAGTCCACTTTTAATGATATATTCTTCTTTACCATATGAGTTCACTGAGGATTTTCTGTGTGAGTCTTTACATAAAAACCATTAAATAACAGATGATATCGGGATAGCAGTTTCACAATAAAGAACCTTCTACATGCCAGTCTTACAGTGTACTTTGCTAAATGTCAAGACATATTGTCAAATCGTATTTTCAAGGGAGATTTCTGAGGCCCCAAACCCTGTAGTCTTGGATGGTATAAGGCTTCCTGGAAACCTCATAATAGGAGAGGGAGCGATCAGAAGCATCTTGAGGAACAGCTGTTTAGCATGAACCTTAATGCAGTCTTCTCAAATATCAGCTGCCACAGTCCAACTAGGAAGTAAGCAGCAGCAAAGTCTAGACAGAGGTTGCTGACCAGGCCCTAAGTACAGATGTGCTGTGTTGGGACCTGAAGAAAGATCTCTGAGCTCTGGACACACAGGGAGTCCTTCAGACCTGCTTGAGCTCTGGAGACTGGTCAGGCTTCCTACCTGAACAGCAAGGCTGCCCAACATGACTTTTTGTCAAACAGAGCAGTGAGAGCCTCTTACACAACACACACACACACATGCGCGTGCGCTATCTCCTTGTGGTCTCCACTGCAGCATCTGCTGTGCGGCGCTCAGCTCCTCAGTCGTATTCTACTCTTTGCAACATCATGGACTGCAGCCCGCCAAGCTCCTCTTCCAGGCAAGAATACTGGAGTGGACAGCCTATCCCTTCTCCGGGGAATCTTCCCAACCCAGGAATTGAACCAGGCTCTCCTGCACTGCAGGTGGATTCTTTACCAGCTGAGCTACCAGGGAATCCCACGTTAAAGTTATTTGGGGTACCCATTTATTTTACAAAGATGGAAATGGAAGCTCAGATGGAGGGGAGCTGCCATTTCCTTAAGGCTAAATTGGGATGTGACAGAGACCGCCCTCCATCTGACATACGTATTACTGAAATACCCTGAGATCATCTCTCATCCCCTTCTCTGATCCCTCAAGGCCGTCTGGAAAGAATGATGTCCCTACCTAGCAATAAAGCTCTCCATGCATTAAAGCCCTCCATAGAATAATCCTGTTTGCTGTTTATTCCCCAGTTCCCCTCTTGATGGTTCACATGACTCTCACTCCCACTCAAACAGCCCAGACTCATTCCCACCTATATCTTGAGACTGATTCTCTCACCCATTTCCAGTTTCAGAGAGACTGTTCTTAGTGAACTGAGGTGTCCCAGACTCTAAAGCAGCATTCTAAAATGGCTCACACTCCCTCCATGCGTGCCCCTCCAGAGTCCAAAATACACTGACAGGGCATTGTTACTTTTAATCATATTTTTTTGTATAATTACCAAGGTCTCTTAAAGCCTCAGCCCCCTCCTGTGTGGTAGGAATGGCATATACGCCCATTTTATAGGGGAGATGAAGGAAGTGAGACCCAATGCCGAGAAAGGGCGTATGATTCATGCTCCAGAAAGCAGTGAGTCAGAGGAGAAGGAGAAAGAAGACCCAGGCTTCCTGACGTTGGCGCTCCATTCTCAGAGCCAGGCATCTTGCCTGCTGGTATTTCCAAATGCTTGATATCTTTAAAAATAAGTCAACAAACAGCCTAATAGACTTACTTTTGAGAAAACTCATGATGCAAAAGGGCAAGGGACCATGTCTTTCCTAACCTCTGAGCCATACCTAGAATGTTAATTACATATTTTGTAATAAAGCAGCTCTGACCCTTCCAAGTTATGATCTCTTAAGGCAACTACATAACTGAAAGTAATTCTGAAGAGCTGGACTGTTAAAGAAATTGGACAAGACCACAAATCCAGCTGAGGTTGGAAATGAGGGCTTCACCCCATAGACCTTCTCTAGCGCTGGATACCTATTTCCAATATCCAGCAGCTGCCCGACTCAAAGAGGCTGAGAAACACAGGAAGGGTTGAGGTAAGCCACTGCTAGTTGGGTCTGAACATTTTTGGGTAATCCTGGAAAGGCTTGTCAAAAAAGAAAGTGGTAGTAGGTGCTCCTGTGGTTCTTCCTCAGAGAAGGGGAAGTGGAACAAATGCCTCCAGACTGAAGACAAAGGTATGGCTGAAGGCTCCTAAGGAATCAGCCAAGAAATAGTTGTTACATGTTCTCCACAATAGTTCACAACATTTACTAAGTCTACTAACATGCCAGGTGCTTGGATAGAAACCCTCAATAAGGTGACCATAGAATTTATCATCCAGACCAGAGCACTCCAGGGTAAAAGAGGAATACATTAATTATATCAGGGCAACAAGCATAAGGTAGGAAGACAAACCAGGATCTGTGGTCACCTTAACCTTCAGAGTTGAGATCAGCAATGAAGGGCTCCTATCCATAGACAAAAGTGTACTCCACAGGAAGGATGTAATAAGCACCAAGATGGTTGGTTACACTGAGACAGAATTAAAAAGCCCCAAGAAGAATTGAAAGAGAAAGACATCACATCTAGAAAGAGGAGTTGGCATTTGAGCTGTGTTTTGAAGGCGGCAAAGGATTTGAATGTGAGTTCATGAGAGGTCAAGTAGTCTGCCAGGTAAATTTAAGAAAGAAGCTTCAGGCAAGGCCCAGTGGCAGGGGAGTGTGGGCTACATGAGACATGGTGAGGCAGAATGGATCTGCTGTGGCTACATGGAGGGCAGAGTGAACCCCGGCAGGGATGGGCAGGAAGAATCCTGATGCCTGGTCAGACTTGGTTCTAATTCTGTGAACACCACCAGGGATAAGCTGTCCTTTTCCTGAGTGCTTGCATAAGTCAACTTTCCCAGTCCTTGGGACTTGGGGTGAGACAACCCAGATGTCCAGACTCACAGGGAATAGGCTGCTGCCATTTTTACCAAGCCAACTGTCTTCCCTCCCTCCACCAAGTAAGCTGGTCTCATCATTTGAGGAACTGCACCATCTCTTTGGGTTTCAGTGCCATGAACTTTCTCTCTCTATCCAGCCGCGGGAGAAGTGGGTTTGGACATCAGGGGGAAGTATCTGTTTGGCAATCCAACAGGGCTAGACAGCTTGAGAGGGGTGGATTTCAGGGGCTATCCCCTTGTGAGTATTCAAACCTTTGAAGCTTCTTGGTAAGACTACTTTATATTCCTATGTTTTTCAGGAGTATACACAGATCCAGAAGAAGTTTGGACCTTGGGGCTTTCAGAGAAGTCAAAAGTCAGTGACACTAAGTCAGTCAGTGACAATAAGCAGAGCTTTGCAGTTTGTAAGTGACATTCGCTTTTGAGCCTCATGATTTTGCTAGATGGGTCAGGAAGGTGTTACTGTGACCAGCAATTGACATATAAGGGAATGAAGGAGTAGACAAATGGATGACTCATCCAAGGTCACACAGTAAGTGACAGAGCTCAAGTCTCCTGGAGCCAGCCACGTACCCACACAGCCACCCCACAGCCTGCTCTCAGAAGGGAGACAAGAGAGAAGGGGAGAGAGAGGAAGAGAAGGCCAAGTAGGAGGAGGGAAGGAGGGAGAGGGAGCACCGCAGAAGAGGAACGGCAAACCCTTCCCTCTAGTCCTGGGATCTGGGATGGACCTAGAACCTTTTCCATTAATCCTTCCCCACCACTCCCATTTCTCCTCCAGGACCCAATTAAATGCCCCAGAGGCTGTGCGGTAGGCAAGGGCTGCCGGGTAACATCTTTCCAGAGGCGCGAGCTTGGCCCCGCGGGGTGGCCCGGCCTTTCAAAGGCCACTTGTCCACTGGGACGCCGCGCAGGGGCGGCCAGAGAGCCCGGGCCAGGAGGAGGGGCTGGGCCTGCCTTTGGTGCCTAGAAATCAAAGCAGCCAACCTTGGGCTTTTTCTTCCCCTCACACTGAGGCACTTTTATTGGCGAGATGAAGGGAGGCAGAGCGGGCCTACAGTCCTCGCTTTGCTTTTGGAGGTTAATGACCCAGTTAGCAGCTCTTGGCTGCGTTTCCGACATTTTGCAGACATCAAGCCCTGCGTCTCTGCCAAGTACATTCTGTTCCCTGGAGCTCATCCAATGCATCTCAGATTACTATGTAATGCGACAAAGAGGGAGAGGTGGCTGGGAGGGGCGGCGGGGAGGGCGGGGGAGCAAGCGGGAGCGGGGAGGGCGGGACGCCAGAGTAGCCGGGTGGGGTTAAGGGGGATGCCACCCCCAACACAGCCACCCTTCTTGACAGGGGCTCCAAGGTGAGGGTGCGGAGGGGGGCCCCGTGTCCAGGCAGTAAGTGAAGGAATCCTGCGGCTGAGAGCCAAGCCCCTAGCCGGGGGCTAGTGCGGGGTGAGGGCTGCGGAGACTCCGCGGGCGGAGGGCGGGGAACAGACTGGAAAGGGGCGGGGCTAAGGGATAGGCCCTGCCCCCTGCAGCGCCAGCTGCCTGCGCAGCCCGCTCTCTAATTATAGACGTGAATGGAAAGCGGCAGCTTTTGAATGATTGTGTTGCTCACGCTGCCTTTGGAGGCTGAGGAGCAGGTGCTGCCCCGCTAGATACAAAGTGATTCACTTAACAGCCCTCTTGTCACGCACATACTCACCGACGTGCACGAAACCTCTGGCTTTATCCCGCTACTTCCAGGCAGTGGTTCCAAAATTGATTTAAGAGGCCTGGGCCCCCGGGGTCTGGGGCAAAGACTGTGGTGTTTTTCCTGTCTCTTTCATTCATCCGTCGAAAACTTCCCCTTGAATGAGAAAAACCTTAGACTTTTGCAACCTTTGGGAAAGTAGCATCTTATTTTACAGATGGAGAAACTGAGGCTGGGAGAGAAGCTGGGGTGCCCTCGGGACATAGGATGAATCAATGCAGAGCTGAGAGAACCCGATCTCCCGACGGCCTCTCCCTTTCCCTCACCAGGTTGGAACCTGAGCAGCGTTCACTTCAATGACATTAATTTCCAGGCGTGGATCCCAACTACATTCATCCCTCCTCCCCGCTCCTTTCTCCCTGTGCTGCTACCCCATCCGAGCCAGCACCTCCACCCACTCCCACAGAAAACTTGCTAGTGCTGCTGATTCTCACCGGCAGGTTTAATAGTTCCAGAGCTGGAAACTGGGTAACAGTGAAAATCGTGCCCATCTTCCTGTCAGTTATGTGTGAGTCAATCTGCTGTGCCTTCCATCAGCGTAACTGCCTCATGAAGAACTCCAGAGGAGGCGAAACCTAGACTCGTCTTCCTCAGTGTCTCACCTGTCTGTACATCCACAGTGGGCCAAGCACGCTCACGAACATCAAGACCACGGAAGCACAGTAGCAAGTCGTATGGAGTGTCAGCGAGGGACCGGACTTGTTCACAGTCATCTGCCGGCGAGTGACCAGCTTGGGAACCAGACTTGGGACTCCCACCCTTGTCCTAGGCTGCGTCCAGTACTCATACTGTGGTCTTCCAGGGGAGCAAAGATCCACCTAGTCATAGAGAGGAGTTGCTCAAAGTGGCCTGGGCATCTCCAGCATGGCTATTGGCCTCGCTCACTATGGCCTTGTATCACTACCCCCATATTCTCACCTCTATCCAAGTCCGGAGTATGAAACGGCACAAACAGCTGCTACTTTCCCCAGGGCCAGAAGTCTCCAAGCCCACTCATTGCTCTTGACTCCAAAAAACAAGGCCAGCTTCACTCACTTCTGGGACTAATCTAGCCCCTTACCTTTGCTGACCACTCTGGACTTAACTCTAGGTCTGTCTCCCATGTGCCTTCAAGAGCTCCAGCAGATGTCTGAATAAAGAAGCAGCAACAAGTAGCACACTGGGAAAAAAAAAAAAAAAAACAGAGAGAGAGAAGGAATAGGTAAGCAGAATATTTTAATTGTTTTGTATTTGCCTCTTTGAAGCAAGGGCTTCCCTGGTGACTTAGGGGTAAAGAACTTGCCTGCAATGCAGGAGATGCAGGTTTGATTCCTGGGTCAGGAAGATCCCCTGAAGAAGGAAATGGCAACCCACTCCAGTGTTCTTGCCTGGAAAAATGCCAGGGTCAGAGGAGCCTGGCAGGGTACAGCCCATCAGGTTGCCAAAAGATTCAGATGCAACTTAGCGACTAAACAACAACTTGGAAGTAAGGTACTATATCTTAGTCTTTGTAGTCCCTACCATGCCCAACAAACACAAAGTCTAGCCCAATGCACTGAGCAGAGCAGACCCACAGATATGTTAAAGAATCACAAGACTTTCACATAGCTGAGGAAATTTGTATAAACCTAGGCTGGCCCTTGTCATGACTGATTCAAGAACATGAGCTTTGTATGTACAAGACCAGCTTTGCTCTGATCATTTGTATAGTATTAAGAAGCTGTTTAATCTCTCTGATTCTCAGTTTTTTTTATCTGTAAAATGGACATGATTATAGTTCGTAGAGTAAGGGGTCTGTACACATGGCTGTCATTTTCAGGGAAGGACTGAATGGTATAATTTATGGAAAGTCCCTAACCTAATGCCTAGTAGAGGGTCAGCACCCAGTAGTAATAATAACTATTACTATATCTTCATCTATAATGTGAGACTGATAGCTCCTCTTGCACAGGGTTGTTTTCTGGATTAACTTAGATAATGTATATGAACACTCTTCGTGAAACTATATAGGACTGTTCATATCCCTTATTATTAACTTTATTTCTGGGGCCCTGATTCACCTCTAACTGTGTGCTAACTGCACCTCTTATTTGAGATTCTGAGGTAAATTCTATCCATATATTCAAAATGCAGATAAGTAGATAAGGCCGAGGATGGGTATAACTAATGTAACTATCTCACACCTGGCAGGAGGTGATGAGCACTCTGATTTGCACAATAAAGAAAATGCCTTGAGGCATCAGGGAAGGCAGCAGCAGGCAAGCAGATACCTTGAGGCAGAAAGAGGAGTTTAGGAATGGCTGCGGCAGGGATATAGGAGCATAAGAACCTGGATGAATGAGCAGGATTTGGACAAATGAGGATAGAGGTGAGAGGAAGACATTTCTGGTAAAGGGATCAGAAAGAGTGAAGGCCCCAAAGCACAAAGATAAGTGGGTAATTGGAGAACTGCAAACACATCAGTGTTCAGAGAACACAGTCTGACAGAGAATGGCTGGGGAGGTGACCTGGGAGGCCCGGCAGCAGAGTCCCGGGCAGCCCAAGAGGACCCTGCGCTCTTCACTGATGACATGGAGGGATGATGTGCTGGGGACAGTCTAGGGATGATGATTTGTGGTCAAACTGAAGAATATCATGTAGCGGAAGTGCAGAGAGAGTAGAGGAATTCTTTTCTAAGGTCAGAGTTGGAACAGCAGGAACTGGGGTGGTTTCATAGTTCCTTCATAGAACCTCTCAGATTTCACAATTGTATATTGACTTTTGTGTTTTGTTCTTTACTCTGACATGTAAGTTCCCTGAGAGATGAGAATAAAGAGTCATTCTTATTTATCCCCACTGTCTGCCACAGTGACTGACACATATTAGAAGCTCAATAAAGACTCACAGAGCAAATAAATGCTCCTTTGATTCCAAGGTCAAAAGGACCACCCAAGTATTTCAAAAGCGGGTCAAAGGACTCTCCAAGCTTTACCTTTTGTTTCAGCAGACAGGTGTCCCCAGGGTGACAGAGAAGAGTTAAAAATTCACTGGACAGGAGAGCAGGACTTGATCAAGATCCTTCAGATATGTCTATTTTTAGAAAACAAAATCAGAAAAAAATGAAAAAAGGAACAGGGATAAACTGGGAACTGGATCTGGAATAAAATTTCTTCTTCCTTTCTTACTTAGTTACCTTAATTAGCCATCTTCTATTTTTAGTCCTCAATCTCTAAAGAAAAAAAAAAAAAAAAAAAGAAGAAGAGAAGGAAGGGGAGAAAGAAAGAGAGAAGAAAAGAAATTACCCCAAAATGTGAAGTGTGAGCAACTGGTTTTGTTATCTTCTAAAACCCTCTGTGACCTAGATCCCTTCCCGGCTCAAGTTAGAAGCAGAAAAGAAATCCAACTGGTTTTATTTGCTAAGGATTTGGGACAAGCATCTGGCTGATAGAAGCTTTGCCTACTCTCTTATCTTAGTCTTCTTTTAAATATCAATGTCCGTACCTTTCTTCCTCTCTCTTGGGAGGACAATTTGGTGTTATGATTCCTAATCAGGGGCTATAGAAGGCCAGAGGTAGAACAAACAGAACCTAGAGTTTATTTGGTTCAACTCCTTTATGCTATAAATGAGAAAACTAATAAAAGGAGAGAAGCAATGAATTGTCCAAGGTCCTCCAATTCATTTGTGATGGAGAGCAAGACCCAAGAATTCTGATTTCAAACTGAGTACTCTTTCCAAACTCCATGACACCCCCTTTAATGAAGTAGCATTCGTATGATAACATTCACACTCCTCTGAAAAATGAAAAAAAAAAAAAAAGCTTTGGAAAAGTAGATCTGGGTTTGAATACCAGTATATAGTACAACTGGGAACTAGTTCTACTATACACTAGCTGTATAACCTTAGGCGAGAAGCCAGATATTCTACAATAACAACAGCCATCATTGCTAGGCATCTATTAATATCTTGTGTCAAACTCAGAAAAGTTAAGAAATTGGCCAAAGGCAGTATGAGTTTGAATCCAACTTAGTCTGTCTTATTTTAAATCCCGTAATTTTCTCCATTGTACTTTTCACTGCATCTCTATGCATCAGACTTCTCATCTGTAAAATATGAGATATTTTAAATAATAAATGAGATTAAAAGTGCCTAGTACAGTACTTGATGTAGGTGCTTTATAAACAGCACCTATTGTTTTGAACAATTGTTACACCTGAGGTGTTACCATTTTGCTTATAGTATGTTACTCAAGAATGTTAGCTACTATGAATCATTATCACCATATTCACCAGCCTCCACCCTCCCAGTCTCAGCTTTCCCCTGATGTGTTCTCTAAAGGGGTTGGGTTCCAAATATGGAAGATCTAAGGAGAACAGGTAAGGCAGGGTGGGACCTGAACCCGCCTAATGGTGCTGGAATGCTGAGCAGACAGGTCAGGTTTGGCAAGAGAGCTACATTCATTCACAGACCAGGCAAACGGGTATCCAAGCACAGGTGTTCTGGGGGCCAGAGTACAGGGATTTGAGATGGTCAAAGCCAAAGGCAGACGGACCACTGTTTCAGAAAGGCCAAACCAAGGATCAAGGTCCATGTTACCATTTCTGGCAAAAGCCAGACAAGACGTTAGCTAGTAGGAAACAGGCTGGGTAGGAAGATCACCAGAAAAAGAGCATAAAAATCAGGTTTAAAGCAAAATCCAGTTGGAAAAAATAGAGATTAAAATGCACCTGAAGCTTCTGAACATGACAGGTGAGTCTTTTTTTCCCTCTGATTATAAAAACTAGTAAATAACCATGAAAGTATCTTGGTTATATAAATAACTATGATATTATTTGTGGATACATTCTCTTAGAGTGAAAGTACCAAAACATTCATAGAAATGATACCTACCAAATTCAAATGGTGTTTTCCTTGGTAGGGAGTAGGAGGGAAAGAAGGAGAGAGGAAAAGGAAATAGAAGGTGGGGGCTTTGTTACTTTTAATATCTTTTAAGAAAAAAGAGATTTGAAGCAAATATGGCAAAATGTTAGCAGCTGTTAATTCTGATGGTGAGTACATGACATCTGTTGTATCTTTTTGGTATAGTTATGTATTTCATAAATTAACATTAAAATATAAAACAATAAATATATTTAAAAGCTAATAAATTGTATTAATATTAGCATGTAATCATTGTAGAAGGTCTGGAGATTTTATGAAATAATAACATAGGTAGATAATGAGTTCTAAAAGTTATGGTATTGGCCAGGTGATATGATATTTCTCAGGTAAGACAATAGGTCCTAATCCAATGAGATTCATAGAAGTTCATAGAAGTTTAGGTTTGTCCCTTGACAGTCCATATGTGTTTGTTAAGAGGAAGACTTCAGAATTCTCCAAATCATACTATCTGGCCAATCATTCCAAAAATGCCCAACTGTTGATCCCTAACCTGACTGGCCAGAAAGTCCCATTTTATCATAAGAACCAAGGTCTTACACTCTCCTATGGAAAGAAAATCTACAAAGATTTCTGGATGATTGAAGCTAACGTTACAAACTTCACAAAGTAGAATTCATGGGTGGAAACCCAGCAAATATGAAAACCAGAACAACCCCATCAAGTACTAGATCTGATTGACATTTATATAGAGCACTCTGCCAAATGAGAGCAGAATACACCTTCTTTTCAAGAGCATATGGAACATTCACCAAAATGGACTATCTCTGGGTAAACCTTCTAGATGTTTCCCATAAAGCAGGGACCTTCAGACCCTCCCTCAGAAGCGAGTCTCATTTTACAAACAATTGATAGGCCATCTGGAGTCTCTCTGACCACAACATGACAGAAGATGAACCATAATTGCTTCCCAATGGGCAATATTCATCAGTAATAGCTGGCTGCCAAGCCATTTGGGAGGAGACAAAAGAGCTATAAAACACAGACACGAGGGCCCAGAACATGGCAGTCTAGGGCCATCTAGTTCAGGGGCAAAGCATAACAGGCCCAGAAATCCCTAAAGCACTCCTGCATTGGTAGAAAGAGCATGGGAGTCAGCTGAAGAGGGCTTGGGCCTGGCTCTACCGCGAACCCACAAAGAGGCAGTGAGCCGGTCTCTCTCACTTCTCCTTTCTGGGAACTGGCTTCCTCTTGGGCAAAATGGAGTGTGGCTATGTCTCCAAGATGATTTCTACTTCTACCACTCTCTTCTACCACTTGTGATGATTTTTGTGTTCATTCAGATACTCCCTGGGTCTTCAAATACATGATGAATAATTACTAGTGATGTTTGGATTCAAAGACAGGGGGCTGTGTGAGACCTCAGAAGGCCTGTTTGCTCTTGTGTGCTGGATTGTTCCCCTCCATGGTCATGGGTATGCTCAGAAGTGTCCTAAAGGGTCCCGCAAGGACATATTTACAAACAGTTTCCCCAAAGCAGTAAAGTGGCAAAAACAAGCCTTGCAAGAGAAATTCTGTATACCAGACAATTTAATTCTGAACAATGGACCACATGAGGATGTATAAATAACTAATTACGCTGGACAACATGAACAGCTTTGGGGGATGATTGCAAAATTGGAGAGGAAGGAAATGTGATGGGTATTTATATATTTGGGCTTCAGTCAAGGATTTCATATTCACTCTTAAGCAATTTGACTTGCAAAATTAGCTCAGACCAGAACACAGTCAAACGACTCGAAACTGGCAACAAGTCTGCTTGTCCAAGGGGGATGTTTATTCCCAAGCCTCCTGGAAACTAAGAGTAGAAGGCTGGGTCCATGCCCCTGCTGTATCTGCAGGATGTTTCATTAGAGATGATTTGGTCTCCACAGTGACCCTGAGGTGAAAAGACTGTTTCAGGGCATTTGTATTAAATAGTTTCAACGGTAAGTCAAGCTCATCTTGTTGTAACACAAGCACATATTCCTGGATGCTCAGTTCCACATTTTTCCTGAATTTGTACTGTGTAACCAGTACTCTGCCAAGTCCTGGAGTTACAGAAACTGGATTTCTGCGTCTAGAATGCCTCATGCACCCCTGTATGTCAGGTGTCTACCTCTGCCTCTGGTACCCATATCCCAGGTGAGCCGAAATAACTTGGGCAACCAGTGAATTGTTGAATAAAATAAGTAACACACAGTCCTTAACCAAACAGAATCCTCTGTCTGATGGATAACATAAAATTGGGTAGTAGTAGTAGTGGTGGTCACGATAAACTGTGGAAAATTCTGAAAGAGATGGGAATACCAGACCACCTGACCTGCCTCTTGAGAAATCTGTATGCAGGTCAGGAAGCAACAGTTAGAACTGGACATGGAACAACAGACTGGTTCCAAA
>SJYT01018594.1:703607-762728 GCA_006410635.1 Cephalophus harveyi
CCTTATGGCAGAAAGTGAAGAAGAACTAAAAAGCCTCTTGATGAAAGTGAAAGAGGAGAGTGAAAAAGTTGGCTTAAAGCTCAACATTCAGAAAACGAAGATCATGACATCTGGTCCCATCACTTCATGGGAAATAGATGGGGAAACAGTGGAAACAGTGTCAGACTTTATTTTGGGGGGCTCCAAAATCACTGCAGATGGTGGTTGCAGCCATGAAATTAGAAGACGCTTACTCCTTGGAAGGAAAGTTATGACCAACCTAGACAGCATATTCAAAAGCAGAAACATTACTTTGCCAACAAAGGTCTGTCTAGTCAAGGCTATGGTTTTTCCTGTGGTCATGTATGGATGTGAGGGTTGGACTGTGAAGAAAGCTGAGCACTGAAGAATTGATGCTTTTGAACTGTGGTGTTGGAGAAGACTCGTGAGAGTCCCTTGGACTGCAAGGAGACCCAACCAGTCCATTCTGAAGGAGATCAGCCCTGGGATTTCTTTGGAAGGACTGATGCTGAAGCTGAAACTCCAATACTTTGGCCACCTCATGAGAAGAGGTGACTCATTGGAAAAGACTCTGATTCTGGGAGGGATTGGGGGCAGGAGGAGAAGGGGATGAAAGAGGATGAGATGGCTGGATGGCATCACCACCTTGATGCACGTGAGTTTGAGTGAACTCTGGGAGTTGGTGATGGACAGGGAGGCCTGGTGTGCTGCAATTCATGGGGCCGCAAAGAGTCGGACATGACTGAGGGACTGAATTGAACTGAGTGGTAGTGGTGAAAGTTGCTCAGTTGTGTCCAGCTCTTGGATTGTATGGACTGTGCATGAACTATAGCATGACTGTAACATTCCACGTAGCATGGAACCCTACAGGATACTGCTGAGCATGCCCACGACTGTGAAGGGGAACAAGCCAATGCACGACCGCATGGACTGTAGTTTGCCAGGCTCCTCTGTCCATGGAATTCTCCAGGCAAGAATACTGGAGTGGGTAGCCAGTCCCTTCTCCAAGGGATCTTCCTGGCCCAAGCATTGAACCTGGGACTCCTGCATTGCAGGCAGATTGTTTACTATGTGAGCCAACAGGGAAGCTCTGTTGGTTCTCTTTAATATACAATGGGTGTCAATACATATGATCACCAAGGTGCTAATGCTCTGTGAACACAGAGGAGACAGAGCAGTCAATTCCAGCCTTGGACTTTGGCAGAGCTCCTTCCTTCCTGCTGCAGGAATTTCCCCATTTCCCCATTGATGCTCTCTGCTAAGTCCTGTTCATTGTCATAATATCAATTCCAGACTTGAGCAGAACCTTGGAAAAGATTCTGACAAAGAGGGATTTAGGAGAAAAGTATTCCAGGAGGATAGAGCAGCATGACCAGAAGCAAGGACAGGGAAAAATGCAGATAAGAGGAACTGAAATGGTCCCCAGGAGCAGACCAGTGGTCCCCACAAATGGCACATCGAGGAACCATTAACAATTTTTGAAAAGAAAGAAAGGTACTAGAGCTGGAACTTTGAAAAGTGCCTCAAGAAGCTTTCTGAAGAATTGATTGTTGGAAAGAGAAAACTGGAGAGAAAAAGATAATTAGAAGGCAGTTAAAGTGATCTGTGGGAAAAGGGATGGGGGTCTAACCAGGGCAGCTCTAGTAGGAATGAAAAGATCAAAGACTAGGATACAGAATGATTGAAAGGAACTATGTGAGACAGGAGAAGGAGAAAGCAGCAAGAACTCTCAAGTTTCTACCTGGGAGACTGGCTGTAGGGAGTGGAGCTATGAGCAGAAATCACAAAGGCAGCAAAAGGATGAGGAGTTTGGGAATGAAGTAAGAAAGTTCAACAGGGACATCTGGTGTTGAACGTGCTGAAGAGCCATGAATGGTTCACCCCCAGACAAAGGAAGTCAGGACTAAGGCGTGGATTTAGGCAGCACCTGCCCAGAGTGGGTTTGGGTTCGCTTGTAGCTTAGATGGTAAGATTCTACTTGCAATGAGGAGACCTGGGTTCATCCCTGGGTATGAGCCTTAGACGGTGACCCCAATCCACCTGGATTCTACAGTCCTCTTTCTGCCACGTTTGCTGGCAATAGCAGAGGCACATCCTGCTTGTCTTTCAGTTGTTGGCACAAATGTAAGCTCTGTTCATGGTTCCTGGAAAATCACCTCTCTGACTTGAAGACCTTTTTGACAGTATCTCCTTCCAACCAGTGCATATAGCCTGGGCTCTCCCATCCCACATTTCTAGTAGATAGGATGGGGGCAGGGCACAACCATTAAAAGAATGGCACAACCACTAATAACAGCACACGACATAAAATGGTTAGAGCAAACGAGGTCCAAGATGGTGGAAGATTCGACTTCCAGTGGACCTTCAGCCTCATTATACACTCACTGTAATACATTAGCATATGCTAAATGACACATCCACAGGCACTGTGACAGTTCCAAGGCTGACTCTAAAAGGCCAAAAAATAGGTGGTGCCCAGAAATTCTTGCCCATTCTCCAAGGTTGTTAGAAATGTTCTCCCACTTCTTAGCCTATGAAAGAAATTACCCAGCCTGCAGAAATCAACCACCCTGTATTCTGGGGCCACCTCTTGTCTTCTGAGATGGCCCACTCTCCACCTGTGGAATATGTATCTCTCTAAATAAACCTGCTTTCACTTTACCATGGCTCACTCTTCAATTTTTTCTTGCACAAAGACAAGGACCCTCTCCTGGCAGCCTGTCCCAAGGACTCACCCCAGACCTGGGACATGACCATCTTCTCACTCCCTAACTTTTCTGCAACACAAGTAGCCAAAGCTAAATTCCCCCTCATCACATTGATCCTTGTGTCCTGATCAAGGAAGAGATGGACTTGGGAGAAAAAAAAAAACACAAGCAAAATCCCCAGACAGCGCTAGAAAAGATTATCCCCCAAGCAGAAACTTCAGCTCTGATTGACAGAAAGATTACACTCCTTAGTGATTCCAAACCTAAATAAAGAGAAATGCAGCCAATGTGCTCGATAGATGTAAAGGAATTGCCCAAGGTAGGGGGCACCCCCTGGTTAGTTGGTCATTACAATGAACAGAGAGAACACTTTATCACCAGTCATGCAAGGTCAGGCACGGGGAGGGGGAGGACCGACCGAAGCAGACACACTCAGCTCTCAAGATTTTCCTTGAAAGAGAACAACAAAAGCAGGATGAGAACTCCCCAAGCCGCTTCCTCCTGGAGACCTGCTGGGGCACAAGCCACCCTTCGCAGATCTGCCAAGAAGGAAGCTGTGAAATTACTGACAAGGACACAGGGTCAGAAGTTCCTAGAATTACTTCCTACATGAATCAAAGAAGCACAGGGAGTGGAGGGGATCTTCCATCACATGTGAGTGATCGTGAACCTAAGCACATACTCCGATCTCCTTCATCCCCTCATTCCCTCTGGAGTGAAGGGGGAATCCTGCCTTGTGGCTGACAATCAACACAAGTCATTTGCTTCTTTTAAGGCCCCGAAGTATTTAGTTTGAAACTTTCTGTGGGAGCAAGGACATTCCTGCCCTAGAGCAAGACAGCAGCACCCTCCTCCCGATCCCAAGAGATACCCATTATTTTTGTCTTAATTTCAAAAGTATTTCTCTTGTCTTTGATGATGGTATTTGCCTTACCATGGGAGGCAGCAAATTTGGGTTTGGAAAAGGGCCGAGATTAAAGTCGGCTCTGCCCCTGGCCGACCTCTGGGTCTCCCTGCTGAGCATTCTCAGACTGAGGTTCTCAGGAAGAGACAATGCATGCACATGGGAGAGGACTTCATGCGCTGACGCTCTCCACGCATCAGAGATCTTAATCCCACACTGACTAAACCTGTTGGGTGGGTTTTCTTCTCCCTCAGTCACTGTTCCATTTCCCTTGAGGATCCCCAGAGGATCGTGCAGCATGCTAAGAGGCCATCCATCACCTGCCTTTTTGGGCAGCTTTCTCTCTGCTTCTGTCTCCAGCGGAACTGACAGATTTATGGAGCATGAGGCTACTCAGCATCTCTAGTTTGTGAAAGCTGTTTACATGGCTTGCTGCTGCTGCTGCTGCTAAGTCACTTCACTCATGTCCGAATCTGTGAGACCCCATAGATGGCAGCCCACGAGGCTCCCCCGTCCCTGGGATTCTCCAGGCAAGAACACTGGAGTGGGTTGCCATTTCCTTCTCCAATGCATGAAAGTGAAAAGTGAACGTAAAGATGCTCAGTCGTGTCCTACTCTTAGCAACCCCATGGACTGCAGCCTACCAGGCTCCTCCGTCCATGGGATTTTCCAGACAAGAGTACTGGAGTGGGTTGCCATTGCCTTCTCTGTTACATGGCTTACGTTAGAGCAAATAAGACAGGAAAAGAAAGCAGACTGATTCCCACCAGTAATGTAATCCATGACAAAGTACAGACACCTGAGCAAAGAATCCTGGATCTACCAACCTATCCTAGAACATTCTCAGATAAAGGGAGTTCATTCTGATGGATGGGAACTTGGAGCCCAGTCGTCCTGGGTTCGCCTCAGAGACTCTGAGTGGTTCCAACCAGGGTACCTGACCTCTCACAACATCCTTGTCGATAATATTGTGGTTCTTCTCTGGTAGCCCAGACAGTAAACAATCTGCCTGCAATGTGGGAGACCTGGGTTCAGTCCCTGGGTTGGGAAGATCCCCTGGTGAAGGAAATGGCAGACAACTCATTCCAGTATTCTTGCCTGGAGAAACCCACGGACAGAGGAGCCTGATAGACTACAATCCATAAGGTCCCAAAAAGTCAGATGCAACTAAGTAACTGAGCACACGATATAGAAGGTTCTAGGAGGCTTATTTGTATGAAGTCAGCCTTCACAACTGTTTCCATCCTCATGTGATGGATGGGTAAACTCAATGAGACTAAGCACATACTTGAGGCCAAGTAGCTCCCGGGGCAGAATCAGGCTTTGCTGCGGGCAGCCTGGCACTCAAACAGCACGCTCTCCATGAGGCTCTGCTGCTCCACTTGGCTATGGATCGTAACGCACAAGGCCCTTTCTGCTTTGTTCTGAGATTTGATACAGAGGCTTTTCCCCTCTCATTAATATGGAATGGCTTTCTAGAAAATATCTATTCTAATTAGTTTTTTAATATTGCAAATGTGTTTTCCTGTCATGTATAATGACTCAGCTCCTGACAAGCTTGTTAATTGAATGTTATTTTTCCCCCCACCTAAACCTCCTTGGCAAAGTTCACATGCATTGTGCAGTTATTTATGGTTTGAGGAAGAACAGCCTATATGTAAACTCAAGTATGTTTATTAAAGTTAGAATTAACAGTGATTGATTTGATTTCACTGATTAGGTAATTGGGGAAATGAACAGGTAATTTGGTATTTACAGAAGAAGGTCAGGTGTGGTTTCTGGGAGGGGCCACCAGATCCCTTCTAGAAGCCAAACCAGGGCAGCTCTAGTAGGAATGAAAAGATCAAAGACTAGGATACAGAATGATTGAAAGGAACTATGTGAGACAGGAGAAGGAGAAAGCAGCAAGAACTCTCAAGTTTCTACCTGGGAGACTGGCTGTAGGGAGTGGAGCTATGAGCAGAAATCACAAAGGCAGCAAAAGGATGAGGAGTTTGGGAATGAAGTAAGAAAGTTCAACAGGGACATCTGGTGTTGAACGTGCTGAAGAGCCATGAATGGTTCACCCCCAGACAAAGGAAGTCAGGACTAAGGCGTGGATTTAGGCAGCACCTGCCCAGAGTGGGTTTGGGTTCGCTTGTAGCTTAGATGGTAAGATTCTACTTGCAATGAGGAGACCTGGGTTCATCCCTGGGTATGAGCCTTAGACGGTGACCCCAATCCACCTGGATTCTACAGTCCTCTTTCTGCCACGTTTGCTGGCAATAGCAGAGGCACATCCTGCTTGTCTTTCAGTTGTTGGCACAAATGTAAGCTCTGTTCATGGTTCCTGGAAAATCACCTCTCTGACTTGAAGACCTTTTTGACAGTATCTCCTTCCAACCAGTGCATATAGCCTGGGCTCTCCCATCCCACATTTCTAGTAGATAGGATGGGGGCAGGGCACAACCATTAAAAGAATGGCACAACCACTAATAACAGCACACGACATAAAATGGTTAGAGCAAACGAGGTCCAAGATGGTGGAAGATTCGACTTCCAGTGGACCTTCAGCCTCATTATACACTCACTGTAATACATTAGCATATGCTAAATGACACATCCACAGGCACTGTGACAGTTCCAAGGCTGACTCTAAAAGGCCAAAAAATAGGTGGTGCCCAGAAATTCTTGCCCATTCTCCAAGGTTGTTAGAAATGTTCTCCCACTTCTTAGCCTATGAAAGAAATTACCCAGCCTGCAGAAATCAACCACCCTGTATTCTGGGGCCACCTCTTGTCTTCTGAGATGGCCCACTCTCCACCTGTGGAATATGTATCTCTCTAAATAAACCTGCTTTCACTTTACCATGGCTCACTCTTCAATTTTTTCTTGCACAAAGACAAGGACCCTCTCCTGGCAGCCTGTCCCAAGGACTCACCCCAGACCTGGGACATGACCATCTTCTCACTCCCTAACTTTTCTGCAACACAAGTAGCCAAAGCTAAATTCCCCCTCATCACATTGATCCTTGTGTCCTGATCAAGGAAGAGATGGACTTGGGAGAAAAAAAAAAACACAAGCAAAATCCCCAGACAGCGCTAGAAAAGATTATCCCCCAAGCAGAAACTTCAGCTCTGATTGACAGAAAGATTACACTCCTTAGTGATTCCAAACCTAAATAAAGAGAAATGCAGCCAATGTGCTCGATAGATGTAAAGGAATTGCCCAAGGTAGGGGGCACCCCCTGGTTAGTTGGTCATTACAATGAACAGAGAGAACACTTT
Organism: Cephalophus harveyi; assembly: GCA_006410635.1. NCBI lineage: Eukaryota > Metazoa > Chordata > Mammalia > Artiodactyla > Bovidae > Cephalophus > Cephalophus harveyi. The sequence continues at coordinate 710,486 of SJYT01018594.1, forward strand.
ATCACCAGTCATGCAAGGTCAGGCACGGGGAGGGGGAGGACCGACCGAAGCAGACACACTCAGCTCTCAAGATTTTCCTTGAAAGAGAACAACAAAAGCAGGATGAGAACTCCCCAAGCCGCTTCCTCCTGGAGACCTGCTGGGGCACAAGCCACCCTTCGCAGATCTGCCAAGAAGGAAGCTGTGAAATTACTGACAAGGACACAGGGTCAGAAGTTCCTAGAATTACTTCCTACATGAATCAAAGAAGCACAGGGAGTGGAGGGGATCTTCCATCACATGTGAGTGATCGTGAACCTAAGCACATACTCCGATCTCCTTCATCCCCTCATTCCCTCTGGAGTGAAGGGGGAATCCTGCCTTGTGGCTGACAATCAACACAAGTCATTTGCTTCTTTTAAGGCCCCGAAGTATTTAGTTTGAAACTTTCTGTGGGAGCAAGGACATTCCTGCCCTAGAGCAAGACAGCAGCACCCTCCTCCCGATCCCAAGAGATACCCATTATTTTTGTCTTAATTTCAAAAGTATTTCTCTTGTCTTTGATGATGGTATTTGCCTTACCATGGGAGGCAGCAAATTTGGGTTTGGAAAAGGGCCGAGATTAAAGTCGGCTCTGCCCCTGGCCGACCTCTGGGTCTCCCTGCTGAGCATTCTCAGACTGAGGTTCTCAGGAAGAGACAATGCATGCACATGGGAGAGGACTTCATGCGCTGACGCTCTCCACGCATCAGAGATCTTAATCCCACACTGACTAAACCTGTTGGGTGGGTTTTCTTCTCCCTCAGTCACTGTTCCATTTCCCTTGAGGATCCCCAGAGGATCGTGCAGCATGCTAAGAGGCCATCCATCACCTGCCTTTTTGGGCAGCTTTCTCTCTGCTTCTGTCTCCAGCGGAACTGACAGATTTATGGAGCATGAGGCTACTCAGCATCTCTAGTTTGTGAAAGCTGTTTACATGGCTTGCTGCTGCTGCTGCTGCTAAGTCACTTCACTCATGTCCGAATCTGTGAGACCCCATAGATGGCAGCCCACGAGGCTCCCCCGTCCCTGGGATTCTCCAGGCAAGAACACTGGAGTGGGTTGCCATTTCCTTCTCCAATGCATGAAAGTGAAAAGTGAACGTAAAGATGCTCAGTCGTGTCCTACTCTTAGCAACCCCATGGACTGCAGCCTACCAGGCTCCTCCGTCCATGGGATTTTCCAGACAAGAGTACTGGAGTGGGTTGCCATTGCCTTCTCTGTTACATGGCTTACGTTAGAGCAAATAAGACAGGAAAAGAAAGCAGACTGATTCCCACCAGTAATGTAATCCATGACAAAGTACAGACACCTGAGCAAAGAATCCTGGATCTACCAACCTATCCTAGAACATTCTCAGATAAAGGGAGTTCATTCTGATGGATGGGAACTTGGAGCCCAGTCGTCCTGGGTTCGCCTCAGAGACTCTGAGTGGTTCCAACCAGGGTACCTGACCTCTCACAACATCCTTGTCGATAATATTGTGGTTCTTCTCTGGTAGCCCAGACAGTAAACAATCTGCCTGCAATGTGGGAGACCTGGGTTCAGTCCCTGGGTTGGGAAGATCCCCTGGTGAAGGAAATGGCAGACAACTCATTCCAGTATTCTTGCCTGGAGAAACCCACGGACAGAGGAGCCTGATAGACTACAATCCATAAGGTCCCAAAAAGTCAGATGCAACTAAGTAACTGAGCACACGATATAGAAGGTTCTAGGAGGCTTATTTGTATGAAGTCAGCCTTCACAACTGTTTCCATCCTCATGTGATGGATGGGTAAACTCAATGAGACTAAGCACATACTTGAGGCCAAGTAGCTCCCGGGGCAGAATCAGGCTTTGCTGCGGGCAGCCTGGCACTCAAACAGCACGCTCTCCATGAGGCTCTGCTGCTCCACTTGGCTACGGATCGTAACGCACAAGGCCCTTTCTGCTTTGTTCTGAGATTTGATACAGAGGCTTTTCCCCTCTCATTAATATGGAATGGCTTTCTAGAAAATATCTATTCTAATTAGTTTTTTAATATTGCAAATGTGTTTTCTTGTCATGTATAATGACTCAGCTCCTGACAAGCTTGTTAATTGAATGTTATTTTTCCCCCCACCTAAACCTCCTTGGCAAAGTTCACATGCATTGTGCAGTTATTTATGGTTTGAGGAAGAACAGCCTATATGTAAACTCAAGTATGTTTATTAAAGTTAGAATTAACAGTGATTGATTTGATTTCACTGATTAGGTAATTGGGGAAATGAACAGGTAATTTGGTATTTACAGAAGAAGGTCAGGTGTGGTTTCTGGGAGGGGCCACCAGATCCCTTCTAGAAGCCACTGTTCAGCCTTATCTCCCCCTGCAAAACCAGCCCACTGGGGAGCAGGCGTGGAAAGACTGCCTCTACCTTTGTTTCTGGGTCTTTCACTTTTGTCACTGTGATGGGATCTACTCTGTCACCACCAAAGGCATTGTTGTCTGTAGAATAAAACCAAACCTCAGATGGAGCCCAGCCCCTCCACACTTGTCCACTATTCCAGACTCCTCCAAAACTCCCTTCTCTCACACTTCAGACCCTGTTCTTCCCCTGTCACTCACTGGGCCCTCTTTCCCCTGGGCCTGGCAGGTGGGGCCTGCCAACTTCCACCCTGCCAAAAGTTCTTATACAATTTTAAGACTGTTTAAACTGTGCCTTCCCCAAATGTATGTCCCAGATAACCACAAATCAGAATTCATTTTCCTTGTTTAAGTTTTCCACTGCATAAAACTTTGCTACCATTTTAGAATTGATCATCTTGAATTAAATGTGTGTATCTGTGTGTGTCTGCTCCTTCCACTAGAGTGAATCCCTAACAGGCAGGGTGAAGATCACATTCATCTTTAATCACCCTCACAGTCCTTCATCAACACAATTCCTAGTGAAAGGAAGCTTTCAATAAATTTGAGTTTACCTGGGTTGAGTTTCTCACCCAGTAGAGTGAAACCACTTCATGCCCATGCTTGAGCTGAGAGCCCAGCCCCAGAGGCTAAACCAGCCAAGGAACTTTTTCCACAGTCTCACAGTCACATCAATCTTGCAGAGCCAGAAACAAAACTCTTCTTCAAGCATCTGGAGATTTATTTAACTAAAGGAATCATTCCACCAGAATGCATGATTGTGATTTCTCTTATTATCCAGAGTATTAATGAGTCATCATCATGATAAATTAGTGGCAGGAGTCATTGATTTATAGAAAGGAAAATTAATAATGCACCACGAAATTGTATTTATAGAATCTTATTCAGGCATTCTTTGTACTTACTCTCTAAAGATAAGAATTCACTTTATAGTACTTTACATCAGTGTATGATTGTACAATTGGTACATCAGTGTATGATTTCATCCACATACCAACCCAGAGAACCTGGAGGCCTTATTAATTTACAGATAAGCAAATCAAAGTCCAGGCAGACAAAGAGACTAAGAATTATTTAGTGCTGGAGTTGGGCCTCAAACTCAAGACCTGTGACTACACGCTGGGTTCTCTTCTCCTGGGCATCGTGCTGTAGATGGAATGGTCATGCTCCCCCACAAAATGTGTATGTTGAAATCTAATCCCCAATGTGATGGGAGGTGGGGCTTTGGGGAGGTGATTGGGTAACGAGAATGGAACCCTCATGAATGGGATGAGTGTCATTATAAAAGGGACCCCAGAGAAACCACTTCCCTCTTCTTCCAGGGAGATGACAGCCACCTACAAACCAAGACGCAGGCCCTCACTGGGCACTAAATCTGCCAGTGCCTTGTCCTTGGACTTCTAGCCTCCAGAACTGTGAGACATAAATGTCTTGCTGATAGGCCAGCCAGTCCATGGTTTGTTTGTTAAAGCAGCCTAAACAGACTAAGACACAGGGCCGAGGGTCCCAGGTCCCTCCCAAAGGTACATTTGTCAGCTGAGCAGCTCCCTCTCCGGACACGGGGGTCCTTGCCCAAGGCCTGTATGTCTGATATCATTTGTGTCACCCCAACCACACTCAGACAAGTGACCTAGGAGTCTTGATGCTGTGGGACTGCTCACCCGCAGTATAGGTGCTTTACTATCTATGGTTCTCCAGGCTCCTGATAACACCTTAGGGACTTACTTTCCATTTTTGTATGCAAGTCCCCTACATTGAAATAACATTATGCCTTTACTCTCTAAACTATACCTTTTCCCTATCACCTTTACTCCCCACAATAAACTGCCTTCTTCTTTCAAATAAATTCTTTCCAAATGAAATAGAACATAACTGTACCCAGAGGAGGGGCTGTTCTAAGTGAGCTAAACCCATATCTAATCTGATAGAACGTTAGTTCACAATATAAACTCTCCAGTCACCTAGGCGACAACTTGGCACAGAGAAAGCCCTTGGTACATATCACTGCTGAAGAAAGTTAAACAAACAAGAAATAATAATATTAATAAGCATGTTATTTAGATTTGAGGAGGTAATCACAATCAAAACTGAAGCCAAGATGGTGAGCAGTCCTTGTTTTTGAGTTAAATGATTCATGGTGGGAAGAATATAAATCAGGAGCTTCCAGCCTTTATTATGTGCCTGACGGAGTATTTAACTTCTGGGAAGACTCAGCCTAATCCCCACTGAAGTCTTTTTTGGGGCTTTCTACCAGTTAACTGCACCTTCCCCACCTAAAAATTGAAACCTCCCCACTGGGGAACCCGATGTCTGCACCTGTTTTAACCGTGTGTGGTTCTATCAACTTGAACAAAAATGCAAGCATTCAATCTATGTTACAAATCAGTCCATTTATATGCTTTGTGTTTGTGGTTTCTACGTTGCATAAACAAAAGAATAAAGACCCCTAGCAAGCATCCTTTCTTCACTCTCCTTTCTGTAGCCTAAAACAATGAAGACATGTGGGAGAAATAAGCAAATACCAACAGGGAGCCTCACAGCCTTTCATACGCTCAATACTGTTTCTTTCAGAATGCTTCACTAAGCCCTCTCCCCATCAGTTTTCTCATGAACCTGTACCCAGAGTGTACTGAAGTCATCCCCTCCCCCTCACCCAGCCCTAGGCAACCCTTACCCTGCACAGGGCAGAGTGAGGGTCCCTCCAGGGTGGTCTCACAGAAGGAGCTCAGGACACATCCGTGGGACTTCTGATATAGCCTGATGCTGAGGTTCATTGAGGATGGCATGCCATATTGGGAATGACACAATCTAAGCAAAAGCCCCAAATAAATGTTTAAGTTTGAAATTAAACAAGAGAGACAAAGAGCAGTGGGTAGGAGGAAGTTGTTTGCTCTGGGCCTGCCTCTGTGGCTCAGAGGTCTCTGGACAGGTCACTTTCCTGGACCGCAGGCAGCTACTCCTCACTAAATGAGGACAAAACCTTGCCTTGCCAGTCTCATAGAGTAGCTGTGATCCTCAGAGAAGATCCAGGGTGTTTAACAGTTTGGGGAGCTATGCAAGCATGCGTGCTAAGTCGTGTCTGACTCTGTGACCCTATAGACTGTAGCCTGCCCGGCTCCTCTGTCCATAGGCTTCTCCAGGCAAGAATACCAGAGTGTATTGCCATGTCCGCCTCCAGGGGATCTTCCCGGCCCAGGAACCTTCATCTCTTATGTCTCCTACATTGGCAGGCAGGTTCTTTACCACTAGTGCCACCGGGGAAACCCCCTTTGAGGAGCTATAAGCTTCCGGTATATTTTGAAAACTTTTTGTTATCATACATTGGGCTGGAAAGAGAAGAAATTGTTTTACTTTTCCCTGGTCTAAAAAACTTCGGATCACAAAGCAGCTAACCTAAGCAGCTTTGGGGCAGATCTAGGGGAGGAATTCTGGCCTCCTGCTTCCTGTCCTAGTTGCTAAAATCCAGCACAGTGCTTGAGAACAGAATATATCATACAGACATCAGCTTTAAAAGTAAACTCAGAGGGGCCAAGGGCTGCTCTCCATGCCTCCCCACAGGACCCCAGAGAACAGTCACACTCTCTGAGACCCGTGCTTTCTCCTCAGGATTAAACTTTCATAACCAGGTTCAGAAAATAGGCATTGAGGGCCTCCTGTTCTGGGGAAGGTTCATGGCATTTAGCTGAATCCCAACAGCCATGTGAGGCAGGTGCAATTATCACCCCCTTTTCAAGATGAGGACTGAGGTTGAAAAAAGATGAAATGAGTTATTCAAGCCTCGAATTCCAGGCCCAGATCTCCTTCACCTGAGCTCCCGGGCTTTATGGTGTTTGGACATGGGGTCAAGAAACCAGCTATGAGTATCAGAACCCAGCTATAGGCTAGGTTGGGCCAGAGGTAGTGGATACCCCACCGTCCATCCTCTTTGTGAAGCACTCACTTTCGAGAGGTTCTAGAGGCTTCTGGGAGGAGGAGCTTCTCTAGCCAGACAATAATAGTGCTGCCAACCTGGTGGAGATGTCAAGAGGACTGGTCCATTCCTGGTTTCTCCACTCGAGGGGGTCCTTGCAAAGGGAAGGTTACACTTGGGACAAATTTCCAGGGTCTCTGTCTGGAAGAGGACACTCTCCGGCGACCCACTCATATAGCACACTCAGGTTCAGAGGCATGCCCTGCTCTGGTTCCCAGCCAACCATAGCCTTATTTGAGAACATCCCTGTTCTGTGTACACGTGTTCATTTGCTCAGTCATGTCCAACTCTTTGTGACCTCATGGACTGTAGCCTCCCCAGGCTCCTCTGTCCGTGGGATTCTCCAGTATAATACTGGAGTGCGTTGCCATTTCCTCCTCCAGGGGAATCTTCCCGACCTGGGGATTATACCCACTTCTCTTGCGTCTCCTGCATTGGCAGATTGAGTCTTTCACACTGTGCCACTTGGGAAGCCCATTTCTCTGTGTATGAAGCTGGGACAATTACAGTAGGTTCTGGGAGGGGTCCCTTGATCTCTAGCCAAGAGAGGACTCAAGAGAGAGGTCTGTAACTCTGAAGGTGAAGCAATCATTATATTCTCTAAGGATCTCTGGAAGCCATGCAATTTTTGTCTCAGGGTTTATTCTGTCCAGCTCAGGCTTTGATATAGGTTCCAGCTCAGGATGAGGGTTAGTGATTCCAGGATACCCTTAAGCCTCACGGGGTCAGATAAGAGGGAAACTAGAAAGGGAAGCCAGATGCCCCGTAACCTCAATTGCCTAGAACATCCATTTTTAAGTTTAATATGCTGGATTTCTGTTTAAGATTTTTTTTTTTTAATGTGGATCATTTTCATAATCCTTATTGAATTTGTTACAATACTGTTTCTGTCTTATGTTTTGTTTTGTGTTTTTTTTTTTTTTTTGGCCACAAGGCATGTGGGATCTTAGCTCCCAGACCAGTGATCCAACCAGCACCCTCTGCGTTGGAAGGCAAAGTCCTAACCACTGGACCACCAGGGAAATCCCTGTTGAATTTCTGTATAAGATTTTACACAGAAACCACAACAAGAAAAGGAATGAAAAGGAAGGGAAAGGGGGAATTACAGACTAGCAGAAAGAAAGGAGAAGAGACAAGAGTTCTCAGCTGGGTGATCTCCAAGCTCTTTCCATCTTCTCTGACTCACCATCATGCTCTCCTGCTCACAGTTTCAAGAACCACTTCTGTTCCTTTCTGCCATCCTCTCAGGGAAGCATCCATACATAAGCCCAGAAAAAGTCACTGGTGAGATCTCGTTTCCCAGCTTGGAGGAGTGCTGGCGTGCAGAGGAGGAAACTGGGGGGTTTATGTGGGCGGGGAGTGAGGAGATTTGAGGCCCTGAGCTATAAATCAGGCTCAGAGGTTTGGATTCCCCACAGCATGACCTTCAGATGCCCCCTCCACTCCAGAAACCGGCCTGCTAACACCCAGGCCCAGGGAAGCGTGCCCAGCTCCCAGGCTGCCCCTGGAATCTGGGCCCACTCTCAGGAGTTGTTTTGATTTTTCAGGAAAAACTACTCCAAGCCAAACCTTCCCTCCCAAGAACAACACAGGCAGGGATTTTCGACGTGCTCCGGAGATGAAGGCTTTGGGTGGCTCTAAACCATCGCCCAGCCAGTAAGACCCACAGACAACATCTCCACCTGAGACAGTACCTACGGCTCCTAATTGCTATCTCTTTTTATTCCAAACACCTCCCACCTCTGCCGAGTCTCGGGGTGTCCTCCATTTGCCAACCTGATTGTGTGATTGCCCATCCCTCAATACCCAGCCCACGAGCCCAGGAATGCCACAGCTGACCTGAGATGTGGCAAGTCCCGCTTGAACTGGGGACCTCCTTTGTGTACTCACAAGCCACCCAGTCAGGGCACTCTGCTGCCCTCTCACACAAGAAGAGGGTTTGCTGAAACTATCTGAATATGTAGGGTGGTGGGATAAGATACAGGAATCAAGAGAAAACTTCTCTGGAGCCATCACAGCTAAACCCTCTCCCTGTGTGAGATCTAGTGGGTCACCTCCCCTTTCCAGCCTTGTTGCTTCCTCTGTGAAATAAGGGGGGCCCCTCACTCAGTCAACACTCACCACCTGCCTGCTTTCCAGTGAAGTGGGTCTCCTTGACCAAGGTCAGAGCCCAAGGAAAGGCATGGAAGCCACCTAGGTCAAGTTAACTCTGGAGTTCAGGAGAGTATCTGATGTTAGGGCCGTTCTGATGCTGTAAAGGAAATGAATTAGATGTATTCTCATCCCTGGGAAAGCTCACAGTATAAGGAAGGAGAGTGTGACATCGAAGGATAATCACCTAACAGGGCAGTAAATGCTCTAAGAGGCTGGTACCTACAGTGTGTCCCAGGCAACGTGACAGCTGAGTGGAATTTTAAAGGCTGAGCAACAAGCTGGGGAAAGGAGATGGGGAGAAGAATAGGGAAAGAAAGAGGCAAGCTTGGAGAATTTCAAGTAATTGACCAAGGAGGAGCCCTTGTGGAATGAGAATGGCAAAGGATGGAGATGGATCAACCATATCCCCAGGGGCCTGTGTCCATCAGGCTTTGTGCATTTCAGGTTGCTGGTTTTTCCTGAAGGCAGTGGGGAAACACTAAAATGCAGGGGAGTGAGATAATCACATTTGTAGTTTAGAAACGTCACTCTAGTTCTTTTGTAGGGCATGGTTTGAAGAGGAGGAGAAATGGAAGGCAAGGAGATCATCAGGAAGCAAGAGCAGGAGGCAATGGCCCCATAAGCCATGTCAGGCAGGGTGGGAGTAAAGAAGGAAGCAAAATCCAAGACGAGAGTAAGGACTGTGACTAGATGAGCATCCTCCATTTCTGACTTTCTAGGACTCGACAGCTAAAGAAATCTCTCGACACACATTCCACCTCCCATTTTTATCCTTCCCTCCTCCCACCACCCACACACCCTGAAGTCTGGCCGGACCCTCCCACTCCCAGGCTTAGATAATAGGCGTGGCAGCGGGCCCAGGAGTTCCCGCCATCCCCTCCACCAGCATGTTCCGCTGCCTGAGCAGTTGGCTGCTGCCATGAGTGTTAATTGGAGAGACATCTGAAGTGACCAGACTGGCAACGCCGCTGCCATGATAGACGTACTCCATCTGCTGCAGCAAGGCGCGTCTCCTGCACACAGGAGGCCGCCCCACTCCGTGCCCGGGACTTGTTAGAAGTGAGACTCAAGTTAGAGTCACTGGCTTTTAAACTGAAAACTGCCTCTGAGAACATTGAATCCCAGCCCTTTGGTTGAGGAAGAGGAAACTAAGGCCCAAAGTCATCCAGGGTTAGTCTCTGAGCTCAGGCCCCGGGGGTCTGCTGCCCTTCCTTCCTAGGTGGATAAGGTGGGAAGCCAGGGACTGAGCTTCTAAAATCACAAACTGATCAGTAAGGTTCCCTCCACAGATCTGCTCTAACTATCCACAAACTGGAAGATGTTATGACGTGACTTAAGGATGAAATTTTCATTGCACCTATCAATTTCTTGGAAATTTTTAATTAAAGCTTATTCTATGATCTGCCTTAAGAAATAATCCAGTCCAGTGGTTTTCGTACTCGTATTCATGTATTTGGATTTAGTTCTGGTTTGTCTTAGTAGTAGAGCCTTTATCAGATAATGAAACTGAGGCTCAGAAAAGACAGCACTTGGGCAAGATGACAGAAGCATAAGTGAAGAAGTTACAAAATGTGGCTGGAACCAAGCTCTTGGAGCCCCAAGCACATGGTTCACATCCATTTCCTTATTTGGTCTTCACAGCTCCCACTGCTGCCCACTCCCAGTTCCACCACCGATGGGGACAGAGAGGAGGAGAGTTTCATGATGAATAAGTGTCTGTCTTATTTTAAGCATGAAAATCTTCCAGAACAGACTATTTTAGTATTACCTGATTGTCATATGGCGTTTTCTAATTAAACATTCACATCCACATATACAATCCCATGTTCACTAAAGACTATTGTGCATGCCCATTTTACAGAAGGCACGGAACAGAGACGAATGAATTGCCACACCGTCAATGAGAGGAAGCGCCAGGATTCTCAGTGTTCAGGCCCCCATGCCGTGATCCCCATACCCAGGAGTTACCGTGCATCCTGAGAGTACCCACGCCTCCACAGTTGTCTTTTGTGGACTGAACTTTTATGAACTGAAGGTGTAGGAAGAGAACCGCTGTTGCTAGGATTCAGCATAACAAATAACACTGCAACATCCTTGATCATGGTTCATCTACAGGGAGATAGAAGTCATTAAAGAGACCAGTCTGGGATCTATAATTAACTAGGAGCCAAAGTGTCTTGAGGAACCAGCAGCGACTGGAGGTCTCAGTAAAGAGAAGGATGTCTTCTTTCTGAGGGTCAGGCAACACGAGGAAGCCCAAGCTCGACCTCCACTGCTGCCCAGGTGCTGAGGGGATAACTGTGCTGGCCCACCGGGAGGACAAAGGCGATGCTGGGCGGCAGGCCCTCATGTCAGCAGGGTGGGCAGTGCAGGTAAGATTCTGTGCCAGGGAACCAGAAAGGTGATCCTAGGAGATCCTAGTCATCTATAAGCCCAAGGCACATCCTCCATCTGGGTGGGGGACTGAAGACCATGCCTAAGAGAGAGGCTCAGGACTGGGTCGCCCCCTCCCCACAGACATTTCAGAGTAGGTTAAATCTGTCTATGTGACCCCGAGAGGGAGAGAAATGCAGTGGAAAATGCAGCTCTAAGCAGGGCCATGGCTTTCTTTATGGAAAGGGGGCTTCAAACACATCCTAATTTAGCCTATTTTTGGTCATGTGGTGATTGAGTCACTTGGCAATGACAGCTGCCTGATTCTTGGAAGTAGCTAACAACTCTCCCACGACGATAATAGTGATAAAAATAACAAGAATAGCAGTGGTAATTATTAGCATAAATATATATTTAAATAACTACTATTGCTTTAAGGACAGTCAACAGGACATAAACAGTTTTTAGTCCTCAGTAGTCTTCACTATTCATCACCACGTTTGCTTTTCACAAAACCCGCAGGTGGCAGGCAAGTCAGGAATGGTAACCACAACCCATTTTGCAGAGGAAGAAACTGAGGCACAGTGACTAGGAGTGGGTTGCCCAAATCACACAGTAAACTAGCGACAGAGAGGCCAGGATTTGGAACTGGGAGAAGAGAGGGGAAAGTTTGACTAATCTGCACCTGCTAAGTCCTAGCGAAGAAGATGCAGGTCTCCCTTTGGAAGAGATGCAGTGTTTTCATCATCCTCGGCACAGTGGCCTTGGGAGGATACACTGTTGAATGGGAAGACAAGACTCCCAGAGATCCAACTGTGCGTGTGGAATGTGTTTTCAGAGGAAGACTTGGAAAGGGGAGATTCCCAGAACTCCCCTGGCGTTCCAGCGGTTAAGACTCTGTGCTTCGACTGCAGGGAGCACAGGTTCGATCCCTGGTCGGGGACCTAAGACCCTGCATAGCACGCAGCACAGCTAATAAGTAAATAAAGGAGATTCCCATCTCCGGGCCTTGAGCACAGAGTGCACAATACTCAAAGTAGCCTGACTTCACTTACGTGACAGATACCACAGAACAGTGAAATAGAATGAATGAGCTGCATATACACACCTCCAGCATTGCTCTTAAAGATCTTGCTTTAACCCTGCCCTGTCTTTCGGCTTCTGATACTCTGATGTGAGGAGCTTCAAAAAGTCCAAGACTTTTTTTCTTCTTTGTCCTCAGAGCCTATTATATTGCCAGGCACATAGCTGTGATCAGTATGTGTTGAATTCACATGTGTGTAGAGGAATAGATGGATACATCAAAAGGCAACTGACCTGGAGGCTGGGGAGACATGAAAGGCAACTCTTAACTGAGATAACCTGCTTCTTGGCACCAAGAATTTGGTTTCTGTGTGTCTTCCCCTCTGAGACCGCTAATATTTACTCCCTTGGAAAGTTCAGTGAGAACAAAAACAACGTGGAATTTGAAAAGACAAAAGGTTAAATAGAGGAAGAAAACCCAAAGCATCACTGACAGGCTCTGCTTAATAAATGCCACGCAGATGCACCCACCACCACATTAGGCCTGGTATCGTTTCTAACCTGATGAAAACCCAGCCACCTGAAATGATGCCCGTGCAGCAGTTCCAGCCCACCTGGCTTTATGTGTACAAGTTTTAATCCAGTTCTGGGACTTCACCCAAAAGACTACTTGATTTAAATTCAATACTCCAAAGAGGGCATTTGATTTAAATTCACAAACAGAGTAGATATCTACATGTGCAGAGATCTGTGTTAGGTACCCAACGGATAAGACCATTAATCTGATTGGTCCTTGCTCACAAGGGGTTTACAGTATTATGAAGGACAAGATAGTACCAGGCAAATAATACATAAACGCTAAGTACAGAATATTGGTTTCTTCTTACAGCTTTTAAAAAAGTACCACATAATTACCACACTTAATGGCTTCAAATAATACAAGTTCATTATCATATGGTTCTGGAGGTCAGAAATTTGAAATGGGTTCCCTGGGCTGTATTCCTTCTGGATGCTCTAGGAGAGACTCTCTCTCCTTACCTTTTCTAGTCTAGAGAGGCCGCCAGCATCCCTTGGCTCCTGGCCCCCTTCCTCTATCTTCAAAGCCAGGAGGGTAGCAGCTTCTCCCCTTGCTGATCTCCTTCTGCCCTTTTATAAGGACTATTGTGATTACACTGGATAATCTAGGATAATTTTCCCATATCAAGATCTTAATTGTGTCTGCAAATTTCCTTTTGCCATGTGAGGTGACATGGTCACAGTTTCTGGGAATTAGGACATATGCATTCTAGGAGGTCATAATTTTGTTGAGCATATAAAGGAGCAGCTAGGAGTTTTAGGGTTGCAAGGAAAGCCAGGGTAAATTCCAACAAGAGGCTTGAGGATCAGAAGGGTGTCATGATGGAGGTGACTTTTGAACTGGTCCTGAAGAATAGGTAAGGTTTTACAGGAAGAGAGGACAAAAGAAACCATGCCACCTAATCTGGTGACAGTGGAATAGAATATCTGTATGGGAGGAAGCCTCGGGATAAGAGGCTGATGGTATTGTTCACACCACACTGAGGAGCACCGCCGGTGCCATGGGAAACCGTTTGTGTTCTGTATGCAGGAAGACCTCAAACATATTTTATGTCCTGTCCTTCTGAAAGATCATTCTAGCAACAGCATGGAGAACATATAAGAGAGCGAGAATATACGAGAGAGGGTAAGGGGACCAGTTTGAAGCTGTTGTAGTAGCCAAAGCAATAAATGACGACCTTGGCAATGGTCTGAAAAGAGGGGAAGATGTAGAGACACTGAAGAAGTAAATCTGTGAGGACTCGGTAATTAAGTATACACAGACGGTGAGGAACCTGGAAGAGATAGAGCTATAAATGCAATAACTTGAACTGATACCCTTGTATTGATTGTTAATTAGATGAACCATTAGCAGAAATATATATGGGAAAAGGAGCAGGTTTGGGGAAGGAAAGGGATGGGTTCAAGTTCAGGACACACTGCTGAATCCAAAGTGCCTGTGCGGCTTCCAGGTGGGATGCTGAGAGGTCAGTGGAGTTTCAGAACTAGACAGTGACTGAGAGATCAAGACCCCTGACATCTGGCTGCCACCTATTTGTCCGGTGCAAGGGTCATAGCTAACATAAGTTTTTGAAATGAATTGCTAAGAACTGCCATCACATGGCAGAAATTCCAGTTCTCAAGACTGAAGGAAGCATGACAAGAAGACCCACCACCCTTCCCAGGCTAGTCCTTCTCAGACATGAGATCTCAATCAGTCACTATGAGGGAGCAACTGTGGATACTGCCCTGGAAGAAACAGGAACAAAGCCTCTGTGAACCCGTGATCAAAGCCACCCTGGGCAGGGGGCAGGGGAGGCACGCAGTCAGGCTATGAGCAGAGGCAGAGAAGAGCAGTGGGTGAGAAGACGGCGCTCTCTAGAGTGGGCTTACTCTCCCCCATTTATATGTGTTCCAACGCAACGCTTCTTCTACTTTCCTGTCTCCATGATTTCTCGTGTCTGTTTCTACTTAGAGTTGCTTTTTCACCTTCCCATCAAGGTTCAGCTCAAACACCACCTCTTCTGGGAAGACTTCCATGGTGTCCTCCAAGGACATAATACTTTTCCCTACCACTGGCTGTATATTTTTTAAGATTTTTCTGCCTGTAGTGTCTATTACAGTCATCTGTATTATAAGCATTGAAAATATTATTATAATAATCTGTTGATTTAAGGCTTCCCTCCTCACCCAGCTTAGAATTTCCTGAGAGTGCAGATTTTGCCTGATCTATTTTTGTGAGCCTGCTAGCACCTTACATAATGCCCTGTATATTGCCAGTGCTCCATAAATGCAAGATAAATAGGCAAAAAATTGGTGGGGGGCATTTATGTTATTCCCTCCTCTCTCTCTCTCTCCCATTCTTTGATAAATAGATTTTGAGTGACATCATTATGGGCAGGGGTCAGTTCTTACTCAACTCCCAAAGCATCTCTTATGGATACCTTTCAAATGACTGGAAATCCATCAAACATTGTTGAACTCAGTTATGTTGATGACTTATTGCTTTAGCAAAGAGACGTAGAATAATGAGGCCTGGTAAACACTTATTGAAAGAATATGCCATGAGACATATTTAAGGCAGGAACTCTGCCTGTCTGATTCTTAACACTAGCCTCATATTTTGTGTTTGTTGTGTTCTAGGTATTCAATATTTGTTGAGTATTAGACTACCTATGAAATGGAAAAAGGTTGGGGAGTAAGAAGAGATGATTTCTAAGAAAATCCTGCCTCTCCTACCTGTACAGTTGTACATGCCATTCTGTACACCTCTGGTGCTCTTGAAAACTCTGCAGTGACATATAAATTTTTGTCTCCATAATTATTCCAATGACATGCCCTTTGGCATATAGTTGGTGGCCCAATTCTTTTTCAAGCCTCTGGAAAATTCTACCAATAACATCCTTCATTTTCATTGAGGACTGTAATTTAAAGTGTACTTTCTCACTTGATCCTACAACCACCTATGGGAAAAAGTATTATTATCCTCTTTTACAAGTGAGAAAACTTAGAGCTCAGCAGGGTGAAGTGATTAGCCCAGGGTCACACAGCTTGGCTGTTGCTGAGGCTCCCAAGTTCTATGTTTGATTTCTAGTTCTATGGTCTCTTGATCCCAAATTCTATGCTTTCTTCCTAGACCTCACTGCATTTTAGCCATTAATAAGGTAAAGCTCTATACTGTGTGAAAAACAGTATACATAAGTTAATTCTCCAGTTTGCAGTTGCTCCCTCTCCTGTGATGGCATAATCAGGTGGGTTCTCTGGGCTATTTAATTCTTCTCTCTATCAGTGTAAGATCAGTCCAACAGTGTCAATATTCTGGGATGTGAGACCCAGAGATTGATTACAGAAGTAGAGAATGTTATGGTGAAAAATAGAAGAGTACCTAGATATCACTGACTTTTACCTTTTTGCAAAGAAATGGAGAAACTGAAGCATAAAGGAGAAGTGGCATCCAACTTCTCCCGAGTCCAGATCTTTAAGTCATTATACTGTAACTTCTCAATGTCTCATGAAGACACGGGGCAATCAAAACTGGATTCTCTGCTTTAGGAAAAAAAGTGAGCCTGGCCCGCATTTGCCCAGACCTGGTGGAAAGCCTGAATTAATGAGGTGACAAGGAATAAGAGCCCCTTCTCTCCAGGAATAAAGGAGTGCAACCATAGGTCCTTCAGAGCAAATCCCACAGCTAAGATGCTCTCAGGAGCTTGGGGGACTGGAACCCTCATCCCTTGAGGAATGTGACAATTCAAGAGTCTCTACTCCAAGCTACGAGCTGTTTCTGCCTGTGAAGTGGGTTGGAAACAGTCCACCTGAGTGGTGCCCCCAGGAGAGGACTTGCCTCAAGAAACTAGATCTAGATGGTCTCCAGGAGACACAAGATACAGGACTTGATTTGCCCCAAACTCACTGAGAAAGACAAGTTCAGCGCCTCCATTTTCTCCTCTGCAGAGCATGGCAAAACAGCCAAGGGAATTCAAAGTGGTTTACTCATTGACAGATCCTAGCCTGTTGGAACATTATTGTTTTATCTTTATGTCTAAAAACAACAGACCACTCAACCAATAAACAAGACAAGAGAAAGGTGTTTTCCGATTTGGGGCATTCCACGGGATTTTCTCCATCAGTGCTTTACACAGTTAAAGTGAAAATGACAATTGCTTAGTTGTGTCCAACTCTTTGCAACCCCATGGAACTACACAGTCCATAGAAGTCTCCAGGCCAGAATACTGGAGTGGGTAGCCAATCTCTTCTCCAGAGGATCTTTCTGACCCAGGAATTGAACCAGGGTCTCCTGCATTGCAAGCGGATTCTTTACCAACTGAGCTATGGCTTGTTATAATTTATTACATGTTTTCATATCCATTATGTCACTCCACCTTGCTTTATCACTCCACTTCCTCTGTGGGGGAGACAAATAGGTACTCACTCATTCACTGGGGAGTTAGCAGGTAATAATAAGACTTTGTGTCAGCCGCTGTGGTAGATGCTGGAAACATGTGCATAAAAGGGGACAGAAGGGGAAACCAAGGCTCAGGAAGATGATATGATGTTTCTTAGGAGTACAGAGTTCCCCTGCAGGGGAACTTGATCCCAGAGCCAGCTGTGCCATGTGGCTTTTTCCTTGTCTACACACACCTCACCACCCATTTCTGCACACAGAAATTCAAAAGGATGATATCTCTCCTGCTTCCTTTCTTCTCCTAATTTACATATTGCTAAATGATGAAATTATACAGTACATAATTCCACAGCAACTCTGCTGCTTAAAAAAAAAAATTGGGAATGGAGTAATTAGGCAGAAAGGATTCTCAATTAGGCAGTGGATTCTGTTTCTAAAGCAGTAAATGGGGAAGAGATATTTTTTAACTGTCTCTTGCATATATTGCCTCAGAATGATTGCTGCCTTGGAGAGCAGCAGTGCGGCTCTGAAATGGAGCCCTCTGGTCTGGCCTCCAAGCTGTATTTTGTATCTGAGTTCCCTGCCTCGCTCCAGATCCTAAGATTTCAAAGGTAAAAACACTTTAGGATCTTTGGCACCAAGACAGACAGCCAAGACCATCGCCTAATTCTAGGTGTCCTCTCTAGTTTTCCTTGCTTGAGATAAGAAATGTGAGAAGTCCAGAGGTTTTGTCAGGATCCTGTGTGCTGGGAAATAGCAGAAAAATGATAGAAAATCTCTGGGTTTTCCAGGGCTAGTCCTGACTTCCTAAACTAGGACCTGCTTGAAGGTTCTGACAACCTTCCAGTTGGAGGGCCTTGTAGAATTCTATCTCTCTGAACTTCAGCTCTCTAGACTAATGAGCACTGGGTAATTTCAACCCCATAACAATAGTGAGGACGATGTGTGCATGTGTGTTAAGTCACTTCAGTTGTGTCCCACTCTTTGCTACCACATGGACTGTAGCTCACCAGGCTCCTCTGTCCTTGGGATTCTCCAGGTAAGAATATTGGAGTGGATTGCTATGCCCTCCTCCAGGGGATCTTCCCGATGGAGGAAAGATGTGTAAGCTGCATCTCTTACATCTCCTGCATTGGTAGGTGTGTTCTTTACCACTAGTGCCACCTGGGAAGCCCCTTGGGAGGTAACAGTAGGAACTAGCATATGGTAGGAGCTAAATGGAAGATTCATTCTCCTCCCCAAGAGGGAATGTTCACTATGTTCAAATCGATAAAGGGTTGATCCTGGGAGAAAAAGGCAGGTTTGTTGAATTGACTTATTGTCCATGGCATCAGAGGATGTAACCATAATCAGTGAGTACAAACTCAAGTGACTTATATATAGCTCACCATTTTTAAAAATGACTTTTTGTAGAACTGTTCAAAGTAGAGTTCAACAGAGACTGAGTTTTCCATCACTGGGATAATCAAGCTATGGCTCAACAACAATTTGGAAGAGATGCTTCAGAAAGGATTCCAGCTGCTAGTAACAGCTGAACAATTTGACCATTTAGAACTTTTCCCAAGATGAAGTTCCATCATTCTGACTATGGTCATTTGTGGCATAAGGGAAAGTCCAACACCTATTTTATTTGCAAGGGATTGTCTCTTCCCCAAGGAAAATGAGACCATATATACTGACTTTTCGGATCCTGGCCTTCCTCCTTCAGCATTACTGCTATGCATTGGGTTAATACAAACAGTATCTTGTTCTGTCTATAGGCTATGATTTCCAGGAGAATCATAGAACAAGTTTCAACTAAAGGCAAGGGAGAAAATCTCTTGGTTTCCTGTTTTGTTTTGTGTTTTTTTTTTTCATGCAAATTAAAATGTGAAAGATCCCCATAGTTATTCACAGTGGGATACTGCTTTTCTGACATTTTATTTATTTGGTTGTTCCCTGGAAGATAAATCATTTCTTGGGTATGAACACCAATAAGGAGGCCACTGTTCTTTGTTCCAAATTTCTCATGCTCTGGGAAGGACTGCATTTTTGCCACAGCAGCCAGTAAAATCTGCCAAGTGTCTTTAATGGATTAGCCTCACAAAGCTAAATGGATTTGATGCCAGACTTTGAGTGAACTAGAAAAAGTAACTAACCCTCTGAGGTTGACACATCTTCATATCTGCAGGGAAATCATAGCTTTTTCCTATGAGTTTCTTGGCAAGGTTCAGTTAGACTGAAATTCATTCTAAGTACATGATGGGAGAAACATTGACAAGAATAATCCTTCATATGGGTACTTACACAGACACTACTTCAAAACTTGTTTAATTAAAAATGTATGTATATCCCCATTTTATTGCTGATTACATGACTTTCCCAGAAAGGGATTATATAATTCACATGTGAGAACCCAAATTATCAGAGATCAGTTATGGTTTACAAAAAGAGATCTAGTAAAAATGTGTGCTTAGTAGCTCAGTCGTGTCCTATTGTTTGCAACCCCATGGATTGTAGGTATATTGCTGATTACATGACTTTCCCAGAAAGGGATTATATAATTCACATGTGAGAACCCAAATTATCAGAGATCAGTTATGGTTTACAAAAAGAGATCTAGTAAAAATGTGTGCTTAGTAGCTCAGTCGTGTCCTATTGTTTGCAACCCCATGGATTGTAGGTTGCCAGGCTCCTCTGTCCATGGGATTCTCCAGGCAAGAATACTGGAGTGGGTTGCCATGCTCTCCTCCAGGGGATCTTCCTAACCCAGGGATTGAACCTAGGTTTCCAACATCGTGAGTGGATTCTTTACCATCTGAGCCACCAGGGAAGCCCAAGAATACTGGAGTGGGTAGCCTATCCCTTCTCCAGGGGATCTTCCCAACCCAGGAACTGAACCAAGGTCTCCTGGCAGATTCTTTACCAAATGGCTTAGCATAATCAGCAATGCATCTTTTTGTGTGTGTGAGGTTTGATATGAAGTCAATTCCACATAAAAGAGGTAAATGTGGGGCTGCTTTGGTGTCTATAGGTGGAAGGTCAGAAACTTTTAGTTGAGGAAGCCGAGGCATCCAGCTTAGGAAATGACTCATTTGGGATTATATAATGGCATGACCAAAATTGAGACCTCTACCCACTTATATGGATAAGCATAAAGGAACTGGAAAAAGTGAAAAATAAGAAGGGAGCCCAGTCCTCAAATTCTTGGTCTCTCCAACCCTAAAAATGTATCACACACTGCAAAATTCTGGACCCCAGGGTCCGGTGGTTAACAAGCTGCTTTACGGTGTAGGGCATGGAGCTTTCATCCTTGGTCAGGGTACTAAGATCCCACATGCCACAGAGCAACTAAGCCCACTCGTAGCAACTAGAGAGTCCGTGGGCCACAGTGAAAGATCCCACATGATGCAATGAAGCTCCCATGTGCCACAACTAAGACCTGACACAGCCAAGTAAATAATGAGTAAATATTTTCAGAAATTCTGGACCCCAGGTTTTGAACTTCCACTGGAGCGCAAGGAAGGGAAACTCAGTCATCAGATTTTAAATGTTGACCTGGTCAGGCTGAGGAGAACTAGACCACCAGGGAAAAACACGTCCAATAGCAAAAGAGCCAGCCAAGCCCTATAATACCAGACAATCCACAACTGTTCTTGAAGCTCTTTCTCTAAACAGTAGTAATGATGTGTTTCAGTCTCATTAATCTGTAGTTTTCAAAGGACTTGAGCATTCACTCTTTAGTTTGATCTTCCCACCAATTCTGTAAAGCAGTAAGGGCTGGTATCATTATCCTCATTTACAGGAGAAGAAACTGAAGCTTGGAGAAGCCAAGCGGTATGGCTGTGGCCACAGTTAGTAAATGTGGTTGAGTGATAACTTGACCCTGATTCCCGTGTGGTTCTCTTTTTACACCATGGTCTCGTGTTGTTTTGGGTGATATGGGCAAGCAGAAAGGAAGATGTTAGAAATCTTTCTAAACAGGTGCAGGGGAGGGCTCTGATGTACTGGGAAGTTTCACAACCCTCCGTCACTCTTCCAAACCAGAGGAAGATGCTGGTTAAGATACTTTCAAATGGTAGCAAATCACATGGCTGCCATGAAAACCGAGGCTCTCTTACCTTTTCCCCCTCAATATTATTACAGGAAAAATGGTGGAAAAAAGTCAGACAGAGGCATATGGGTGCTGGACCTCCATGAAGCTCATCACTTTTTAAAGTTTATGAACTTTGGTTACATTCTTCCAAACAGGTATACAAAACTCTATCATCCTAGCAGAACATCTGAAGGAGTTGGGATTCTTATTCTGGTTGAAGGATACACAACAGGCAGTTAACTGTCTTACTGAGTGAAGTAAGTCAGAAAGAGAAAAACAAATATTGTATCCATGGGAAAGAGATGGAGAAACAGTGGAAACAGTGTCAGACTTTATATTTTTGGGCTCCAAAATCACTGCAGATGGTGACCGCAGCCACGAAATTAAAAGACGCTTACTTCTTGGAAGAAAAGTTATGACCAACCTAGATAGCATATTCAAAAGCAGAGACATTACTTTGCCAACTGAGATCCGTCTAGTCGAGGCTATGGATTTTCCAGTAGTCATGTATGGATGTGAGAGTTGGACTGTGAAGAAGGCTGAGCACCGAAGAACTGATGCTTTTGAACTGTGGTGTTGGAGAAGACTCTTGAGAGTCTCTTGGACTGCAAGGAGATCCAACCAGTCCATTCTGAAGGAGATCAGCCCTGGGATTTCTTTGGAAGGAATGATGCTAAAGCTGAAACTCCAGTACTTTGGCCACCTCATGCAAAGAGTTGAATCATTGGAAAAGACTCTGATGCTGGGAGGGATTGGGGGCAGGGGGAGAAGGGGATGACCGAGGATGAGATGGCTGGATGGCATCACTGACTCGATGGATGTGAGTCTGAGTGAACTCCGGGAGTTGGTGTTGGACAGGGAGGCCTGGCGTGCTGCGATTCATGAGATTGCAAAGAGTCGGACACGACTGAGCGACTGAACTGAACTGAACTGAACTGAATGTATATACATGGAATCTAAAAAAATGGTACAGATGAACCTATTTGCAGGGTAGGAATAGAGACACAGATGTAGAGAATGGACTTGTGGACACAGAGGGGGAAGGGGAGGGTGGGATGAATTGGGAGATTAGGACTGACATATATACACTACCAGGTGTGAAGTAGACAGCTAGTGGGAAGCTGCTGAATAGCACAGGGATTTCGGCTCAGTGCTCTGTAGTGAGCTAGAGGGGTGGGGAGGGGAGTAGGGTGTGATGGGGCATGGGGTGGGAGTGAAGGCGAAGAGGGAGGGGATATATGTGTATATATACAGCTGATTCATTTTGTTGTACAACAGAAATGAAGTGAAAGTGAAGTCACTCAGTCGTGTCCGACTCTTTGCGACCTGTGGACTGTAGCCCATCAAGCTCCTACGTCCCTGGGATTCTCCAGGCAAAAATACTGGAGTGGGTTGCCATTTCCTTCTCCAAGTTCTGTACAACAGAAACTAACACAAAATTGTAAAGTTTTTATACTCCAATTACAAAAACAATTGGAGACTATATATACGATACGCAAATGAATAAAAATATATATGTAAAAATTTTACATGCAGATAAGGTAAATAGTTCCTATGTGAAGATTACATATTGTATTGGACAAAGTAATCAATTCACACCGATTATGTGTCAGTATTAGATATTTGATGATATTATATACTATTTATCGACTGTTATATGCTAGGCACTATACAGAAGGTTTTTCATATATTAATAATATTAATAATAATAATGAGAAATTCCATGTTTTCTTTAACCATTAGCTTTGTAGTAAGTATGAGGATGAGATTTTATTCCCAAACTGTGCTTTCCTGGTGTTATCCTCACCTGAACATCTACGATTTCCTTAAAGTTCTCTCACATTGTTTCTGAGCAGCCTGAAGGGGGGACGCACACATGCTCTTCTGCGTGCTATGCCACTTTAGTCGTGTCCAACTCTTTGCAACCCTATGGACTGTAGCCCTCCAGGCTCCTCGCTCCATGGGATTCTCTAGGCAAGAATACTGGAGTGAGTTGCCATTTTCTCCTCCAGGAGATCTTCTCCACCCAGGGATTGAACCTATGTCTCTTATATCTCTTGCATTAGCAGGGAAGTTCTTTAATATTAGTGCCACCTGGGAAGGACCATGCTTTCATACACAGCCCCATTTGGAGGATGTCATTTTGCCTCTTCAAGATCCTTCTTTTGACTCTAGCAATGAACTGAGGCAGAACCTCCAAGCTGCCATCCCAAACTGAAGTTCATGTAACTGTCAAAGGTCCAGACACCACTTGCAATTGTACCTGAAAGCACCAGACCTACCATGTGCCGCCTCCTTCTCTGTTTTATAGGATGATGTCTCATGGGTCCCATATTGGAGCTGCCTGGTATTCCTAATTTTCACAGCCTTTAAGGAAACCTTTCATTAGATTAATTTAAGCGGCCATTCTCCTGACTTCTGACATGAATTGAGGCAGCAGGCAGACCTGAAGTGAATGGGTATGAGACTCTGGGAATTGTCTTTCTCCTTTCCCAAGATTCATGCTCTATGGCTCTGTTAGAGGCCTCCACACCCCCTCATCTCTTAGAAGCCTTCCCTCGCCACAGGTTTCTTGGTCACCACTGAGGTCACCTGCTGACCTACCCCATAGACCTTCCAGTCCTCTTCAGACAGAGCTGCCTCTATGCTGGGATGAACTCAGCCAGCTGCTTGTCAACATCTCCACATGGCAGATGTCCACAGACATACAGACACATGTACATGTGAACTGAAGTGAAGTGAAGTCGCTCAGTTGTGTCCGACTCTTTGAGACCCCATGGACTGTAGCCCACCAGGCTCCTCCCTCCATGGGATTCTCCAGGCAGGAGTACTGGAGTGGGTTGCCATTTCCTTCTCCAAGTGTACATATACATACACACAAATGTATACATATACAGTAAGTCCCCTACACACAGACCTTTAAGTTGCAGATTTTCAAACATGTGAACATGAGTTCTCACGTCCTGTCCCACAAGGTAGTTCACATGTCTGGTGTACATTGTCACACACATGCATCCTCTGCAGATGGTTGTGCTTCTGTATACTATACAGCACTGTCTAGATTACAGTAGCAGAGCATCTTTATTTCAAGCCCAGGATGTCTGGAAGCAAGTGTAAATGCAGTGGCATTGTAGCTGGTATCTCCTATTACTGATGATTCTTCATCTCTATCGTCTCCCTTCTTCCCTCCTCCAGTTCACTGGATGTCCACTTCTGGATGCCAGCTGTTGTACTGTACTACTGTACTTCTCAAGGTACTGTGTGTGAGACTTAAAATGCTTTTTAAAATTTTTTCATTTTTTAATGTATTTTTTGTGTGAAAGTATTATAATCCTATTACAGTACAGTACTATATAGCTGATTGTGTTAGTTGGATATGCAGGCTAATTTCATTGGACTTACAAACAAACTGGACTTAGAAATGTGCTCTTGGAACAGAAATTGTTTATATATAGGGAACTTACTGGGCTTCCCTGGTGAGTCAGCAGTAAGGAATCTGCTACGACGCAAGAGCTGCAGGAGAGGCAGGTTCGATCCCTGGGCTAGGAAGATCCCCCGGAGAAGCGCGCAGCAACCCATTCCAGTATTCTTGCCTGGGCAGTCCCATGGACAGAGGAGCCTGGAGGGCTAGCGTTCATAGGATCACAGAGCCAGACATGACTGAGGAGGTAGGCTCTTAGCAGGCTCTCAGGGAATTTACTGTGTAAAATCCACAGATAATAAATTGAAATTGTGCTATACTGGCAACTGGAGGATACAATGTAGTTGAATACAAGTAACTATGAGATAGATTTTTAGACTGTCAGGCTAAAATTGCTTTCTCTCTGACCTTGAAAAGTGAAAGAAGCCTAGGCTATTCCAGGGACACAAAATGGACCTGAGCTGTACTGCACTCTTTCACATATGAATGCCACCATGTGAAATCATTTCCATAATTCAAATGCTCAAGCTAAAGGCTGATGCTGCCTCCTGAACCTCAGCAGCGTGGGGACCTTTCTGAGGTGGGTCCTCTCGTTTGCAGAAGCACTCAGACATCGCTCACCAGACCAATGGCCATCAGCCAAGCCATGCTTGGCAAAGTCTGCAGCATCCTCCTTGGAGACTTTGCTCTTAGAAGGTGACGTAGGAACTCCTTAAATGAAGAGAACCAAAGACAATAGATCACTTCCTATGTCCATTTCACAGAGGAAGACAATATTTCAAGGAAGCGGATGTTTTACATCTACACAGTTTTCCACTTAGCTTCTGACCTCTTCTACTGCTGCTGTAAATCTAAGGACTGCCCAGCTGTCAGCCTTCCAGACATTTCTCTCCAATGCCCCTTTAGGAGAAAAAAAAAAAAAAAGTGCAACAGAGGAGAGAGAGAGAGACTGTCTCAGGCAAGGACTGTGTGAACAAAGCCCATGGTTGTAGCATGAAATTAATGAGAAGCTGAAGGCTTCTTTCTAGAGAGAAGAAAGGGAGTGTGAGTGTGGAAGCACACGTGCAGATGCGTGCACCTCAAAGTTCTTTTTTTTATATGAACCATTTTTAAAGTCTTTATTGAATTTGTTACAATCTATTGCTTCTGTTTTATGTTTTGATTTTTTAGCCACAAGGCATGTGGGATCTTAGCTCCCTGACTAGGGATCAAACCTATACCTCCTACAGTGAAAGGTGAAATCTTCATCACTGGGCCACCAGGGAAGTCCCCTGGAAGCTCGGTATTTCTAGTGATCTTTTCCTCTTGGTACCTCTATTGGAGTTGGAATTGTTGCTTAGGAATCAGTTCTGAGGTCACAGTAATGGAAAAATTTTGTTTTCAAACACTTTATGATTTCAGAATTGGAAATACACATACATGATGGCCATCTTTTCTCTACCACTGACAATTCAGTTCAGTTCAGTCACTCAGTCATGTCCGACTCTTTGCGACCCCATGAATCGCAGCACGCCAGGCCTTCTGTCCATCACCATCTCCTAGATGTCACTCAGACTCACGTCCATTGAGTCCATGATGCCATCCAGGCATCTCATCCTCGGTCGTCCCCTTCTTCTCCTGCCCCCAATCCCTCCCAGCATCAGAGTCTTTTCCAATGAGTCAACTCTTCGCATGAGGTTGCCAAAGTACTGGAGTTTCAGCTTTAGCATCATTCCTTCCAAAGAAATCCCAGGGTTGATCTTCAGAATGGACTGGTTGGATCTCCTTGCAGTCCAAGGGACTCTCACGAGTCTTCTCCAACACCACAGTTCAAAAGCATCAATTCTTCGGTGCTCAGCCTTCTTCACAGTCCAACTCTCACATCCATACATGACCACAGGAAAAACCATAGCCTTGACTAGACTGATCTTAGTCGGCAAAGTAATGTCTGCTTTTGAATATGCTATCTAGGTTGGTCATAAAGGCTGATCTCCTTCAGAATGGACTCGTTGGATCTCCTTGCAGTCCAAGGGACTCTCAAGAGTCTTCTCCAACACCACAGTTCAAAAGCATCAATTCTTCGGTGCTCAGCCTTCTTCACAGTCCAACTCTCACATCCATACATGACCACAGGAAAAACCATAGCCTTGACTAGATGGACCTTAGTCGGCAAAGTAATGTCTCTGCTTTTGAACATGCTATCTGGGTTGGTCATAACTTTTCTTCCAAGGAGTAAGCGTCTTTTAATTTCATGGCTCTAGTCACCATCTGCAGTGATTTTGGAGCCCCCCAAAATAAAGTCTGACACTGTTTCCCCTGTTTCCCCATCTATTTCCCATGAATTGATGGGACCGGATGCCATGATCTTCATTTTCTGAATGTTGAGCTTAAAGCCAACTTTTTCATGCAAAGATGGGCTCAATAAAGGACAGAAATGGTATGAACCTAATAGAAGCAGAAGATATTAAGAAGAGGTGGCAAGAATGCACAGAAGAACTAAACAAAAAAGATCTTCATGATCCAGATAACCATGATGGTGTGATCACTCACCAAGAGCCAGACATCCTGGAATGTGAAGTCAAGCGGGCCTTAGGAAGCATCACTATGAAAAAAGTTAGTGGAGGTGATGGAATTTCAATTGAGCTATTTCAAATTCTAAAAGATGATGCTGTGAAAGCGCTGCACTCTGTATGCCAGCAAATTTGGAAAACTCAGCAGTGGCCACAGGACTGGAAAAGGTCAGTTTTCATTCCAACCCAAAGAAAGGCAATGCCAAAGAATGCCCAGACTACTGCACAATTGCACTCATCTCACATGCTAGCAAAGTAATGCTCAAAATTCTCCAAGCAAGGCTTCAACAGTACATGAACCATGAAATTTCAGATGTTCAAGCTGGATTTAGAAAAGGTAGAGGAACCAGAGATCAAATTGCCAACATGCATTTGTTCATTGAAAAAGCAAGAGAGTTCCAGAAAAACATCTACTTCTGCTTTATTGACTACGTCAAAGCCTTTGATTGTGTAAATCACAACAAACTGTGGAAAATTCTTAAAGAGATGGGAATACCAGACCACCTGACCTGCCTTCTGAGAAATCTGTATGCAGGTCAAGAAGCAATAGGTAGAACCGGATATGAAATGGTGGACTGGTTCCAAATCGGGAAAGGAGTACATCAAGGCTGTATATTGTCACCCTGCTTACTTAACTTATATGCAGAGTACATCTTGCAGAATGCCGGGCTGGATGAAGCACAATCTGGAATCAAGACTGCTGGGAGAAATATCAATAACCTTAGATATGCAGTTGATACCACTGTTACGGCAGAAAGTGAAGAAGAACTAAAGACCCTCTTCATGAAAGTCAAAGAAGAGAGTGAAAAAGTTGGTTTAAACTCACCATTCAGAAAACTAAGATCATGGCATCTGGTCCCATCATTTCATGGCAAATGGATGGGGAAACAGTGACAAACTTTATTATTTTGGGATCCAAAATCACTGCAGATGGTGACTGCAGCCATGAAATTAAAAGACGCTTGCTCCTTGGAAGAAAAGTTATGACCAACCTAGAGAGCATATTAAAAAGCAGAGACATTACTTTGCTAACAAAGATACATCCAGTCAAAGCTATGATTTTTCCAGTAGTCATGTATCGATGTGAGAGTTGGTCTATAAAGAAAGCTGAATGCTGAAGAATTGATGCTTTTGAATTGTGGTGTTGAAGAAGACTCTTGTGAGTCCTTTGGACAGCAAGGAGATCCAACCAATCCATCCTAAAGGAAATCAATCCTGAATATTCATTGGAGGAACTAATGCTGAAGTTGAAACTCCAACACTTTGGCCACCCGATGTGAAGAACTGACTCATTGAAAAAGACCATGATGCTGGGAAAGATTGAATGCAGGAGGAGAAGGGGATGACAGAGGATGAGATGGTTGGATGGCATCACTGGTGTGATGGATATGAGTTTGGGTAAACTCCAGGAGTAGGTGATGGACAGGGAAGTCTGGTGTGCTGCAGTCCATGAGGTCGCAAAGAGTTGGACAAGAACTGAGCGACTGAACTGAACAAGTTACATACCTAACAAATTAGCAAAACAAGTAGAGTGGTTAAAAAACAAAAATCTTGATTACTCCTAAAAAGGGCAAAAAAGAAGAGAAAAGGGAATGTAGAATAGGCAGGACAACTGGAAAGCAGAAAATAATATGGGTAGATTTAAATCCAAGACATGGACTGAAGTGAATAAAGCAAGATGCTGAACTATATGCATCTTTTAAGGAATTTTTAATAGTTTACTATTATTTTTATAGACTTGTCAATTCTGTTTTGAAGGTTTCATAGAAAGTCTTAGATCAGAGGAAGGCTTCTCTTTCATTACCTCTACTCAAAATCCCTGACCATGTGAATGTACTACATTTCCAGTTTTAAAAGCTAATTAAAATAAATATTTGTTGAATGAATACACTGGATATGAAAATTCATGGAACAGAATTATCTTTTGGTACAAATTTAGATTTTCATCTCTCCTTCCTCCCCATTCTCCTCTCTCCTTTTCTCTTCCTTTTCTAATATGTTGTGCCTAAAAGTGGATTAAAGTGGCTTGATTGAAATACTGCAAGTTAAAAAGTACATGATGTATTCCATCTTGTGTCTGAGACATATGTTTTAGTAGTTCATCTCTGGTAGCTTGGCACAGGATACTGCCTCATCCAGGCATGGGCTGTGTCTGAGCAGGCAGGAAATACTGATAAGTTCTTCTTTAGGCTAAGCTTGAAATTCTCCTAATGTGTGTGTTTGTGTGCATGTGCACGCGAGCATGTATGAGGGGGTTTCTAGAGATCTTTAAGACCAAACTTAAATGTTTATATGTATTAATTTTTTATCGCCAAGCTTCTATTGACTGTATTTTAATCACAGCCTCTCACCGGTAGGCAATCTAGTATTTTGAAGCCAGTAATATGGCAGCAAAACAACTAAGATTCCCAGAATTAATCATTTCCATGAGACCAGTGGCTATAAAACATGATTGGCAAACTACAGTTTGTGGCCAAAGATGACTCACGGTCAAATCCAGCTCAAGGTCAAATGTAGCTCACTGTCTCTTTTTGTAAATAAAGTCTTACTGAAACACCCCCTTCTATTTATTTATATATTAGCTATGGTTGCTATCATGGTAAAATAGCATAGTTAAACTGTTGCAAAAGCCTGAAATATTTATTCTCTGACCCTTTGTGGAAAAGTTTGATAATCCCTCTTGTAAATTCACACAGAGTCTAACATGCAATCTGGAGACACATCCAAAACTAAATTCATTTAGTAAAAACAGGCAGACAGGAGAAATTTAGGGCCACGGAGTCTGATGGTTGTTTTAGGACCTAACATTGCTGTACTTTAGTGTGCACTTTTTCTCAGTGAGTTCAGGCTTATCGTGGTATACCCTGGGCATGATGATGGAGTTTAGCAGTGAGTAAGGGCAGAGTGGATTCTGTGTGCATCTTGGCAATTCAATAGTGGTGAGTGTGAGAGAGAATGGATAAATGTCATGGGTTTATACCTATGGGTGCAGTAGCTAGAAGCATTGGATTTGATGAACGCTTAGCTACGTGAATGGATTATAAAAACCTATTGTGCAGGGAAAAAGTGAATGGAATGAGATCTATAATGCCACACCGCTTATGTCAATTAAAATATATGCCTGCAAATCAACAATCCATGTGCTGTTATACCCCTTATAATCAAGGAGAAATATATTAAATTTACAGTTGCCTTGTGAGGGAGGACAGAGAGGGTGACTTTGGGCGTGAGTCTGGAGTCATCAGTAAACTAGACGAAGGGCAATGAGATGGGCAAATGATGGCAATGCACCTTGAAGGCAGGCACCTGGGGTTTAAGGACAACAAAATGATAACCAGAAAGAAAGAAGCAAAGAAGGGCAGGAGAGAGGAAGGAATCTGGACACAAACCTTGATTCTGTTATCAATTCAGTTCAGTTCAGTCGCTCAGTCATGTCCGACTCATTGCGACCCTATGGACTGCAGCACGCCAGGCCTCCCTGTCCATCGCCAACTCCCAGAGTTTACTCAAACTCATGTCCATTGAGTCAGTGATACCATCCAGCCATCTCATCCTCTGTTGTCCCCTTCTCCTCCCGCCTTCAATCTTTCCCAGCATCAGGGTCTCTTCCAATGAATCAGTTCTTCGCATCAGGTGGTCAAAGTATTCGAGTTTCAGCTTCAGTATCAGTCCTTCCAATGAATATTCAGGACTGATCCTTTAGGATTGACTGACTGGATCTCCTTGCAGTCCAAGGGACTCTCAAGAGTTTTCTCCAACACCACAGTTCAAAAGCATCAATTCTTTGGCGCTCAGCTTTCTTTATAGTCCAACTCTCACATCCATACATGACCACTGGAAAAACCATAGCTTTGATTAGATGTATCTTTGTTGGCAAAGTAATGTCTCTGCTTTTTAATATGCTGTCTAGGTTGGTCATAACTTTCCTTCCAAGGAGTAATTGTCTTTTAATTTCATTGCTGCAATCCCCATGCAGTGATTTTGGAGCCCCCAAAAATAAAGTCTGACACTGTTTCCACTGTTTCCCCATCTATCTGCCATGAAGTGATGGGACCAGAATCATGATCTTAGTTTTCTGAATGTTGAGCTTTAAGTCAACTTTTTCACTCTCCACTTTCACTTTCATCAAGAGGTTCTTTAGTTCTTCTTCACTTTCTGCCATAAGGGTGGTATCATCTGTTAAATGTCCTCAAAGGCAATCTTTAGATTCTTTGGGCAAATATCATCATCCTTCTATACTTAATATCTACAATTTGGAACTGTAATATCTATTTCGGCTATCTCATTGGATTTTTTTAATGGTCAGATCAGAGGAGATATAAAGAGGAGTTCTGGAAAAATAAAGTACATCACACCACAGTTATTAAAATATTTAAGCAACTTATTAGAAAATAATTCCTCTTTCCACCTGCCCTACCAGAAATATTTTTCTGGATAGAAATTAAAAAAAAGAGAGAGAGCTGATAAAACTCCAAACATCCAATTTACTCTGCAAGACTTGAGAGAAAACATAATAGCTTTTTTTTAAAGCAATTTTCTTCAAAAGGAATGTGTTTTATTACACATAATTTCATCTTTCAATTCTAAACAATTAAACCAGTTCTTTCTCATAGTTTTCAAACATTTCTGAGATGCATCTCAGGACAGCCCAATTTATAGCCAACTCCTAGCAGCCTGTCCTAGCTGCTGACACTGGAACTTTATCTGGTCCTAATCTATCAGCCTTGGAAAACAAGAAAAATGGATATGGTTTTAAAGTTAGCAAGTTAGTGGGCTTTACGCATAGGAAAGAATGCGTAGGGAAGAAATGGAAAGCTCACTGGTAGAACTGTTCTTGCTCACTCAACTAAGATCATATTTTAAAGGAATATGATAAATATGCTAGTATCATTTTCTATAATCAGGTAATCCAGATACATTTCTAAAACAACCTTTTTCTCATTTAAAGATAATTTTGAAATTACAGTAGAGCCTAACAAGAGAGTGAAGAAGTGAAGTGAAGTTGTTCAATCGTGTCCGACTCTTTGCAATCCCATGGACTGTAGCCCACCAGGCTCCTCTGCTCATAGAATTTTGCAGGCAAGAGTACTGGAGTGGGTTGCCATTTCCTTCTCCAGGGGATCTTCCCAACCCAGTGATTGAACAAGAGATACTTTTGGGGGATATACACTCACTCATATATATATATATATATATATATACTACAAATATATATACTATATATATATATAGTATATTCATTTCTTGCAACATGAGACTCAAGCCACAAGTTTTGTGTTCTGCTGCTTTTAAAATATATTATTACATCATGAGCACCTTTTTATATTACTAAATTTTCTGCAATAATGTGTTTTAAGAACCAAATAAAATTCTAACATATGAATGTGCCATGGTTTATTTGACCTTTTCTCTATTTAGGTTACTTTTAATATCTTTTTACTACTATAAATAACACTTTCATGAACATTCTTTTACACAAATCTTTAATAACATTGCTGATTGTTTCCTAGGATAGAGTCATGAAATAGAAACCACTGGGACAAAGTATGTTAACACTTTTAAGTCTCTTACAAATTGTTTATCAGAACCATTGTGAGGTTATGTGCCAATCAGTACATATCTTACCACACCGTCAACAATGTTAACTTTCACCTTTTAAAAAAAGTCCTTGCCTATTGAAAAATGAACAGATTGTTTCGTTTTTACCAGCATCCCTTTGGGGAACAGTCTTTCTCCTATTTCATAATTATTCAGATCAGACCCTAGAAGTATAAAGTCTACACTGATGAATACAGAGTAAATGCCTCCATGTGAAAACACCATGTATTTTATTGCTTAAACTGTCTTTGCACTACAATAAGGATAGCTCCTATAATCTATCTTGTTTTTTTTTTTTTTTTTTTAAGTCTTGTGCAAACAGAGATTGTTAGATAGCATCACCAACTCAATGGACATGAACTTGAGCAAACTCTGGGAGATCATGGAGGACAGGGAGGCCTGGGATCCTACAGTCCAAGGGGTCTCAAAGAGTTGGACATAACTTAGTAATGGAACAACAGCAATGCAAGCAGTATCTGGCATATACACTACTATTCTACAGGAATAGAATATTCCTTAACTTTCAGTGATGAAAAGCTCTCTGAGGTATATTTTCTTTTTGGATTTTTGGCTCTGCACAGTGTCAGCCCTATGTATTCATTGTAAATGATGGTATTTATAGTCTGGTGTATAATACTCTGTGGAAGGAAAGCTTGTAATAATCAGGCTGGACACTGAGTGTGAGACAAGGAGGGATGTGGCAAAAAAATAGTGTGAACCCACCAAAAAAATACTGGAGACAGAAATAAAGAATACATAGAATGAAGCAAAGAACAAGCAGCAAGAGAACTGTTCTTCAAGGCCTTGAGATCTAGTTTGCTTTTAAATAAAAGCAGGATCTGATGTAAAAGATTGAGTTTTCACTGTTGAGTTTAGCTGAGGAGAGGGGCAGGGATCAACTAGGAAAAAAAAAAAAAACCAGAAACCTTTTGGAGAACAAAATGAAGAAGCTACAAGCACAAAAGCCGACACTCAGGGAATTAGGTTCAAGAAACCTCTAGATAAGACTTGCATCTCATACAGGAAGAGAGTGGGCTCAATCTAAGAACCACCTGGAATTTACCTGTTCACACATTGCTCCTGTTTCTAAGAGTCCTCAACACGAGAATCAAACAGTATTTTTTGTTAGTGGGTACAGAAGTTAAATACCCAACATGGTTGTTTTACTAAAGAGTTATGATGTTGTGGGGGAAAAAAAAACCTTCAGCGTGGAGGAGAGTGCTTAAATCTCTGTTACCTCTTCCTGAAAAAGGGTTTATTCATAACTCAAGGCTCCACGGCTTCCCTTTGGCAGCTCCTGGAATTGTTTGCATCAAGTCTAGATGGAAAAAGCCAGTCTCTGTACGGTTTGCCTGGCAAATGGTACAGAAGAGTTTCTTCTGAGTTTCTTCTGAGTCACCGCTGGGAAGAGGCGCTGAAGGGAAAGGAAAAGGCATAAACTGCCAATTATAGGCTAAGAGAAATACTCCAATTAACTTCTTATTTTAGCAAATGTTAAAAGTGTGCATTCCCTAACCACCGCTCTCATGAGCTGTTCCAGCTATTAAGCTATTGTCTCTCACTCCTAACCCATTTCCGTATAATGTTTTGTGATACTGGAGCTGGGACTTCAGAAAGCAATTTCTGCTTTGCCAGATGGCTCTCTGTTAGGCTTTCCAATAGAGGGTGCTACAGGGAGACGGTGACTCTGGAGGAGACAGAAGGGAGGTATTTCTTAATTTACTTCCTGCTGGTTTCTCCTTCCCATCAGGGTCATTCCAGCTAGTGAGGCACCTGGGCTGGGAAGTGGGGGTACTCTCTGCAGTGGCTAGCTCATAGAATTCTCACATTATTCTTTCAAATGCCTAGATTACAACTTTCTATCTGGTTAACAGCTCCTTATACTAAACATTTACCGTTAAATAATTGTTCTGGGTTCTAACCTCTCACTGACCCGTAAGACCGTAAAGGTCTTTATACATAATAAGCAAGTGTCTGGGAAAGTATCTCCTTTTGATAAGGTGTTTGGCTTCTCTGTCAGTCATTAAATATTTTCTTGCTCTGTGTGTCAAAAGTGGGACTAGACTGTGGGGACACAGGGATGACAAGACATGATCAGCGTCCTCGTGGAGTAATTTTTAGGAGCTGATGACAGGAAGTGCCAAAGACAGCAAGTGCAGCAAGTGTGCATGTACTGACACATGGTTCTCAGACTTGATGGTGGATCAGAAGTCCCTGGAAAGCTTAAGAAAGCACAGGTTGCGGAGTCCCACTCCCAGAGTCTCTGAATTAGTAGGTCGGGGTGGGGTCCAGGAATGTGCTTCTCTAACGAGCCCCAGGTGTTCACTATTGTTGAGACCGCCCTCTAAGACCTCTGTTTCTTGCTGGATGTTGAATTTCCCACTGTTTAACCACAGAGGATAAGTCCGTCTGGCCTTCCCAGGTGGCACTAATGGTAAAGAACCCACCTACCAATGCAAGAGACGTAAAAGACAAGGGCTCAATCCCTGGGTCAGGAAGATCCTCTGGAGGAGGGCATGGCAACCCACTCCAGTATTCTTGCCTGGAGAATCCCATGGACAGAGGAGCCTGGCAGGCTAGGGCCCATAGGGTTGCAAAGAGTTGGACGCGACTGAAGCGACTTAGCATGCGTGCACGTAAGTCAATCTTGCACCTCTCTCTCTCCACCCCGCCTCACATCTATCCATCTTTTATCTGTTTTCCCCACCAGCACAGTAGAGTGAGTGGTTAAGAGCCCAGGCTCTGGAATGTCAGAGTTCCAATGTTCTTCCTCACTAGTTATATGACTAAGGATAGCATTGCTACCTACCTTTGGTTTCCTCTTCTACAAATGGGGATAATATTGGGATCTATGCCTACATATTAAGCTTTCAAGGACTGGATGAGATAGTGCATGCCAAGTGCATAGTCTGATATTTAACACCCAGGCAGTACACAGTCAACTTTGCCTCTCCTTTCTTCAGGCATCCATTGAACAAAATAAGACAGAAGTGCCACAATCAGAGATGCTGGTGGCAGGAGGCCTGAGCCAAGTAGGGTGAGGAGTTACCAGCTGGGATGTATCTGTCAGTTGTGACGTGCTCTAAAAAAGCTGAAATTAGGAGCCTTGGGGCATGAACCCTTCCAGCAGTTGAGAAAAGAAGCTGGTCCCAGAAAAGAACAGACTTCTTTTCAGTCCATTATTGGAAAACATAACAACAAAAAAATTTTTTTTAAGGCTATCTTGAAATGTATATTGCTAATGCCTCAGAGCAGAAGTATGCAATTTTTGTTCCCAAATAGCTGTAAATGTCAATTTTGTTCCTTATATGTTTGTCAGGAGGGATTTTATGAGCCTATTTCCTCACTCCATGTGCAGTCTTCAATCAGGGTTCTTTCACATTCAGTACTCTGCCATTCTTAGTGCCATCTTTCATCAGGCACCCTCCAAGGCACTTGGCAAAGTCTTGATGGTCAGTTCTTATGGCATGCTGTGATGTTGAATCATTCCCAAACAGTCAGTGGAGGGTAGTGACTGCCCCCAGTGTTATATGGAAAATAGGTTTCAGGAAGTGCCATAGCTGTGGGATTCTCTGCAGATTACTTGGTCTGGTCCCAGGAATCCTACATATATGGAACAGCGTGTTGGTGAGGGGGGCTGTGGCTGGATAGCAAAAAGTTGAAAGAAACAGACAATACTTGAGCCTCCCATTTTAACAGTGGGTTGGATAAGGAGGAGGTGTGTTTGTCTTAGCCCAGTGGTCTCACCAACAGTGAGCACCTGGAGACTAGTTAGAAAAGCACATTCTTGGGCTCCACCCCAGACCTACTAATTCAGAGACTATGGGAGTGGAGCTCTGCAACTTGTATTCTCATAAGCTTTCCAGGGGCATCTGATCCACCAAAAAGTCTGAGAACTGTGTGTCACCACATGCACAGCCTTTATGACCAAAACAACAAAGAAGCTGAAAGGGACTGTGTAGGGTGTACTAACCTTGAAACGAAGATGTGAGGGTAAATATCAAGCCTGCCTTCCAAGGTTGAATAGAAGGGAAAAGTAGGGAACATGTCTTCATTTTCCTTGAAATTAAAGCACAGAATGTGGAAAGTATAAGTGGAGAGACCTTCATAGTTACCCCCTCATTTTTCTTCATGACAAAGTTGAGGTCAAGTTGATGAAGAGAACTGCCCAAGGGCGAGCTTGCGTCAAGAGTTCAAAGCTAGAACTCTTGACACCTCCCTGGTACTCTTTCCTGGTGCCACCTGCAGGGCTCTGGGAAAGTCACTCAGTCTCTGCATTCCTTTCCAGTCCAGGCCTGAGTCACCTCCATCGGGATTATTTCCATAGCCTCCTGGGCTGCCCTTTTCTTCAAGTGTCTTCTTGCTTTGCATTTTCCTGATATTACTCCCTTCAAGGTTATATTCTTCTGAATGTCTTGTAGTGGCTCATTTATTTCTCTATTTTTTTTTGCCAGGCTTTCTCAGTCTCCATCATTTGACTCCCTCTTTCTCTTCCATTTTATATTCTCTACTACATTTTGCTGATGTCCTTTCCCTAGCAGGCATGCCTTACTATCTTCTGCTGTTTTCCTTCTAAATCAGCGGTCACTAAACTTTTTCCATAAAGGACTGCTGCTGCTGCTGCTGCTGTTAAGTCACTTCAGTCGTGTCCAACTCTGTGGGACCCCATAGACGCAGCCCACCAGGCTCCCCCATCCTTGAGATTCTCCAGGCAAGAACACTGGAGTGGGTTGCCATTTCCTTCTCCAAAGCATGAAAGTGAAAAGTGAAAGTGAAGTCGCTCAGTCGTGTCTGACCCTCGGCGACCCCATAGACTGCAGCCTTCCAGGCTCCTCCGTCCATGGGATTTTCCAGGTGGGAGTACTGGAGTGGGGTGCCATTGCCTTCTCTGCTATAAAGGACTAGATAGTAAATATTTTAGACTTTGTGGGTCACATGTTCTTTGTCACAACTGCTTAACTCTGTTGCTAACAGGACAAAAGCAGCCAGTTGTAGAAAATATGTAAATGAATGAATATGACTATGTTCCAAAAAAAAAAAAAAAACTTATTTACAAAAACAGGCAGCAGGGATAAAAATGCTCGACAAACTAGGAACAGAAGGAAATGTCCTTAATATAATAAGGGGCATCTGCAAAAGACCCACAGCTAATCTCATGCTTCATGGTGAAAGATAGAATCCTTTTCCCTTAAGGTAAGGAAGAAGAGCAGGATATCTGCATTGACCTTCTATTCAGTATTATACGGTAGAGTTCAACCAGGACAGTTAATCAAGAAAAAACACTTAAAAGGCATCCAGATTGAAAAGTAAGAAGTTAAAACTAGCTCTATTTGCAGATGATGTATTATAAGCAGACATATGATATTTGCATATAGACTATCTTAAAGAATCCATTGAAAGCTATTAGTATTAATAAATAAGTACTGTAGGATACAAGATCAATATACAAAAATAAATTGCATTTATGTACACTAGCAATGATATTCTGAAAGCAATTTCATTTTCAACAATATCAAAAAATACTTATTAATACATTTAATAAAGAAGTGTAAATCTTGTATAGAGTAATGAAAATTATAAAGTATTGTTAGAAATTTTTAAGAAGCCCTACATAAACAGAAAGACATTCTATATTCATGAATTGTAAACTAAATATTATTAAGATGATTATGCTCCTCAAACTGTTCTACAGATTCAATGTATTCTGTCAAAACCCAGTGGGCTTTTTAAAATTTTTTGGCAGACATTGACTGATTGATCTTAAATTTCATATGGAAATGCAAGGGATTCAGAAGAGCCAAACTAATCCTAAAAAAAAAAAGAACTAAGTTAGAGAATTGAACTCATACCTTCCGATTTCAAAACTTACTACAAAGCTACAATAATCAAGACAGTGTCTACTGGCATAAGGATAGACAAATAGATCAATGGAATAGAATTGAGGGGCAACTGATTTTCTACAAAGGTGCCAAGATCATACAATGGGGAAAGAAGTGTCTTAAACAAATGATGCTGGGACAACTGTATTTGGCAAAGTAATGTCTCTGCTTTTCAATATGCCGTCTAGGTTGGTCATAACTTTCCTTCCAAGGAGTAAGAGTCTTTTAATTTCATGGCTGCAATCACCATCTGCAGTGATTTTGGAGCCCAGAAAAATAAAGTCAGCCACTGTTTCTACTGTTTCACCATCTATTTGCCATGAAGTGATGGAACCAGATGCCATGATCTTAGTTTTATGAATGTTGAGCTTTAAGCCAATTTTTTCACTCTCTTCTTTCACTTTCATCAAGAGCTCTTTAGTTCTTCTTCACATTCTGCCATAAGGGTGGTGTTATCTGCATATCTGAGGTTATTGATATTTCTCCCAGCAATCTTGATTCTAGCTGTGTTTCCTCCAGCCCAGCATTTCTCATGATGTACTCTGCATATAAGTTAAATAAGCAGGGTGACAATATACATCCTTGACGTACTCCTTTTCCAATTTGGAACCAGTCTGTTGTTACATGTCCATTTCTAACTCTTGCTTCCTAATCTGCATACAGATTTCTCAAATGAAACAATATCCATATATATAATTGGACCTGCACTGTTCACACTTATGTTGTTCAAGGTTCAACTGTGGAAACGACTCTTGCAAATCAATAATAAAAGGAAAACTAATCCAATTAAAAATGGGCAAAGGATTTGATAAACATTTCTCCAAAGAAGTTATACAAATAGCCAATAAGCTCATGAGCGGATGGTCACCATCATTAGACATTAGGGAAATGCAGATCAAAAGCACAATGGCGTACCACTTCATATCCAATAAGAGGGCTAGAATCAAAAGTCAGATAATAACAAGAAACGATGAGGATGTGGAGAATTATAATCCTCATTCATTGTTAATAAGTAAGTAAAATGATACAGCCATTTTGGAAGAATCTGTCAATACCACAAATAATTAAGCATAGAGTTGCACATGCCCCAGCAATTTCACTTTTTGAGGTATACATTCAAAAGACATGAAAACATATATCACTGTCCATGAGATTCTCCAGGCAAGAATACTGGAGTAGGTTGCCATTTCCTTCTCCAGAGGTTCTTCCCAACCCAAGGACTGAACCCAGGTTTCCTGCATTGCAGGCAGATTCTTTACCATCTGAGCCACCAGGGAAGTCCTGTTCAAAAGAAATGAAAACATATATCAACACAAACACTTATACACAATTGTTCATAGCAGCATTTTTCATAATGGTCAAGAGGTGGAAAACCCAAATATCCCTCAATTGAATGAATAAGCAAAATGTGGCATATCTATACAATGGAATATTATTTGACCATATAGAGGAATGAAATACTGATAAATGCTAAAATATGGATAAATCTTGGATCAGTTCAGTTCAGTCGCTCAATCGTGTCTGACTCTGCGACCCCAGGAACTGCAGCACACCAGGCCTCCCTGTCCATCACCAACTCCTGGAGTTCACTCAAACTCATGTCCTGCTGGGAGCCGGTGTGAGGAATCCCACCCATGACAAGGTCATGCGGCAGAGGCCTGATGGGCAAGGCGAGTCAAGCCTCAAGGTTTCCCCCTGGTATTTCCTGAGTGTGTACTCCAAAAAATAAGAATCTGCCTGCCTTATTACTGTGCTTTTCCACTCTTCCGACACATTCTGGAAAAATTTAATTCAGGGCTTCAGTCTCCTGCAAAAGAATGTCTCGGCTTAAAACCCCCTCTGATAGCTCTCTAACTTGCCTAACAGGTTCCCCCGGACCTTTTACAATTTGTGAATTGCTTACAGCCCCCAGCTGCGAGAGGCACAAAGTTTAAACATTTTAAAGATATAGAATCTTTTGGAGTTAAGAATTAGTTTGGTGAAGAGTTTGTTGAGTTAATGTTTGCCGCCAGGCCTCCATATTCTTTATCTTTTAGGCACCTGGGAGGATATTAATCAATGTAATTGGGATATGGAAAAGGGTATATAGTAGTTTTGATGTTAGCAACACTAGACTTTTGAGTTAATTACTTTTCTTTTGTTATAAATCACTGTGCTCCTTTTACTTGTTATAAATTGCTGTATCCTTGCTATGTAAGAATGTAACTTTATTTAATGTTTTCTGAGAGTGACACAGACTTTGGGAAGATCAACACAAATAAGTCTTCTGGTTGACAAACCCTTATCAGGAAAAAGGCTGTAAAATGTTAATTGGCCCTTTTGGCCGGAAGATGATGTAAATTACCTAAGACAGGTATGCAGAGAGAAAAACCTGGTTTTGATAAGAGTCTGGGCTGCTAAATGCCAAGAAACCTAAGGACTATGGTTTTCAGTTTTCTAGACTCCATATTTCAGGACATTTCACTAGAAAAAAACATTGGAAAGGATATCATAAACCAATTAAATATTGTTCTACAAATTATGAATTTCAAATGAAACATCTTTAATAATTGATTTTTATTCTTTGATGCCCAGAATAAATAGCATCAGTCCAACAGATCTACCCTCTAGGCAAACTGATTCATTTAAAATTCATGCTTGTGAGCAACCACACAGAGAACTAGCACTACCTCAAAAAATTTACCCAACTCTTTTAATTTTCTCAATACAGATAGTAAAGATTTAGACAGAGGAAAAATACCTAGAGACATCTGACTGACAGTACAATTTTAAAAGCCATCAGAGATTATTTTTCTTTCTAAATTTCTGGAAAGAATAACGTGGTTGATAGGTTTTAAGATGACCCCCAGATTCCCATATCCTCAGAATGGGAATAACCCTGTTTATTCCCTTCCTCTTGAGCTTGGGTGAGGGAATAACCCTGTTTATTCCCTTCCTTTTGAGCTTGGGTGAGATGTGGTATGATAGATTTCATTCCAATTATTAGATGACATTAAATGGCATAGATGAAGGATCAGTTCCTTACAGTTCGGTCTTTCAGTCATGTCCAACTCTTTGTGANAAAAAAAAATGCCTATATTTCACAATAAGGCATTTGTTCCTAAAAGAACAAAGCTTAACTTGTTAAATATCAAAATTATGTAGTTCTAAAAGTATTTTCAATAAGACAGACCATGGCTTGGACATGATGTATCAGAACTATCACCAAGGTCAGGGTCAGTACAGTTCAGTTCAGTCACTCAGTCGTGCCCAACTCTTTGAGACCCCATGGACTGCAGCATGCCAGGCTTCCCTGTCCATTACCAACTCCCAGAATTTACTCAAACTCATGTCCATAGAGTCAGTGATGCCATCCAACCATTTCATTCTCTGTCATCCCCTTTTCCTCCTGCCTAAAATCTTTCCCAGCATCAGGGTCTTTTCAAATGCGTCAGTTCTTTGCATCAGGTGGCCAAAGTATTAGAGTTTCAGCTTTAGTATCAGTCCTTCCAATGAATATGCAGGACTGATTTCCTCTAGTATTGACTGGTTGGATCTCCTTGCAGTCCAAGGAACTCTCAAGAGTCTTCTCCAACACCACAGTTCAAAAACATCAGTTCTTCAGTGCTTAGCTTTCTTTGTAGTCTAACTCTTACATCCATACATGACTACTGGAAAAACCATAGCTTTGACTAGACAGAGTTTTGCTAGCAAAGTAATGTCTCTGCTTTTTACTATGCTGTCTAGATTGGTCCTAAGTTTTCTTCCAAGGACCAAGAATCTTNATGGACTGGTTGGATCTCCTTGCAGTCCAAGGGACTCTCAAGAGTCTTCTCCAACACCACAGTTCAAAAGCATCAATTCTTTGGTGCTCATCTTTCTTGACAGTCCAACTCTCACATCCATACATGACTACTGGAAAAACCATAGCCTTGACTAGATGGACCTTTGTTAGCAAAGTAATGTCTCTGCTTTTGAATATG
Source organism: Cephalophus harveyi (assembly GCA_006410635.1). Classification (NCBI taxonomy): domain Eukaryota; kingdom Metazoa; phylum Chordata; class Mammalia; order Artiodactyla; family Bovidae; genus Cephalophus; species Cephalophus harveyi. The sequence continues at coordinate 752,848 of SJYT01018594.1, forward strand.
CTGTCTAGGTTGGTCATAACTTTCCTTCCAAGGAGTAAGTGTCTTTTAAGTTCATGGCTGCAATCACCATCTGCAGTGATTTTGGAGCCCCCCAAAAAATAAAGTCTGACACTGTTTGCACTGTTTCCCCATCTATTCCCCATGAAGTGATGGAACCGGATGCCATGATCTTCATTTTCTGAATGTTGAATTTAAGCCAACTTTTTCACCCTCCTCTTTCACTTTCATCAAGAGGCTTTTTAGTTCCTCTTCACTTTCTGCCATAAGAGTGGTGTCATCTGCATATCTGAGGTTATTGATATTTCTCCTGGCAATCTTGATTCCAGCTTGTGCTTCTTCCAGCCCAGCGTTTCTCATGGTGTACTCTGCATATAAGTTAAATAAGCAGGGTGACAATATACAGCCTTGACATACTCCTTTTCCTATTTGGAACCAGTCTGTTGTTCCATGTCCAGTTCTAACTGTTGCTTCCTGACCTGCATACAGGTTTCTCAAGAGGCAGGTCAGGTGGTCTGGTATTCCCATCTCTTTCAGAATTTTTCATAGTTTATTGTGATCCACACAGTCAAAATCTGAATACATTAAATGAAAGAAGCTAGGCACAAAAAGTTATAAATTATAGATTCCAATTACATGAAATGTGCAGAAGGGACAAATTAGAAAGCAGATCAGAGGCTACTTAGGTTGGGGTGGGAGTGGAATGGGGATGGGTAAGGGAATGGAGTGAGGATTGACAATTAATGGAATTTCTTTAATGCATGATGAAAATGTTCTGAAATTAGATCATGGTGTTGGTTGCACAACCCTATGAACATACTAAAATCATTGAATTATACACTTTAAAAGGTGCATTGAATGGCATATGTATTATACATCCAAATAACTGTTAAAACCATCCAAGCGATGGGCCAGGTTTGGCTTATAGGCTTGCTGATTCCTACTCTAAACTTATCTAAATTTTATCCATCAGTGAAGACATATAAATTAAAAAAATCAGTCTCTTGAGGTCTATGATTTCTAATACTCAGTCATATGCTCTTAACTGTTCTATAAATATTTGAGAGCTGCCACATGTTAGAAACTGCAGTAAGTATCTGGAATGTAAAGAGTTGTTGGACACAGTTATCATTCTAAAGAAGATTATGATCTGGTAACAAACGCTCATGTAACCAAATACCCAGTGCAAAGTACCGTGGTTTATAGACTGTATATGTTCTTGATATAAAGATGGGATATTATCTAAACTTTTCTCTGATGGCTGGTTGTTTAGGGAGTGCTGATCAGAGAAAGTGGCTGAGTGGTGAGACTTCAAAGGAGGCGCAGGAGTTCTCCAGGCAGACAGAGGAAAGGGGTGTTGCAGACCTGGAGTGTGAACAAAGCTAACAGCCGTGAATCAGCAGCAGTGTCTGGGAACCTGAGTGGTTCTAAAGGCAGAAGAGGGGGAGAGGGAGGGTGGCAGTGCGACAGGAGCTGGACTCAAACATGTGCTCCCTGTTTCTTTATCTCTACAACCCTGCTTCTCTTTTCTCTCAAACTACCACGTCTCCTTTGTCCTTGATTCCAGTGTAAGCTTTTCCAGCCTTCAGTGGTCTCTTTTGACTGCCGTGTGTCCTCCTTATCTTTTTCCTGTCTTCCACTTAATTCTCCACCATGACAGTTTCAATGAAAATATTGTCTATTTACTATTTTCCTGCAAATCTCTTGTCACCCTCTGTTAAGTCTTTCCCACTGTTATTGCCAGTTTTGCAAAGAATGTTCTGGCTCATCTCTTTGACCTGTTAGCTTTCTTCAACTTTTTGGAAGCTAAAAATCCAGAGGTCAGCGTTATGCTAAGTTCTGCTCTCTGCACTTGACCAAGGACAAGCACTGATTAGTATTCAAAAATGATACAGTCTGTATTTTTCTCTGTAATGTTTTACCCTCACCAAGACGATAGAGCAAGGGGGTCCTGTCTCATGGGGCATCCGTGAGACGTGACTATCATCCTGTGGTTCCAGGAATCTCCAGGGTCAAGTGCCTTTTACTTGGACACCAAATTCATCAAATGAATAATGTGCCCAAAGCACTTTTTAACTTCTAACCATAATAACATTGGCATTTCATCATTTTAGACAAGAAAACCCCATGCCTTGGCTCTGGAATGGGGAAATAAACACACTAGACCATAATGTTCTCTCTGCCAAGGTATAATCTCATCCAGGTAGTGACCAAAATAGGAATATTTTGTGGCATTAAGGGAGAACAAGAAGAGAAGTGGCAGGTGGCAGAGAGGGGAAAGAGACAGAAAGTCATGGTGATCTGGGGGAAAAATGTGGTAGTTGGGGATGGTCATGCAAGGATCAGATACAGACCAGTTTATGGCAAAAATGAGATCTATGTAGCAGAAAAAGTTTACTAACACCTTAATACTCCACTCATTCCTAAAGCCAGACACAAAAATTCTTGGGATATTAAGAAAAATGAAGTTGATGTTTTGGGGGACTATATTGGGATAGGATGTGGGTACCAGTGTCAGCCGATGTGACGGTGCAGTAGACCCAGGGCTGGAGGGCTGGATGAGCTCCCTGTAGCCCTGATGCCCACCTGAGGATGGAGGGAGAAGTTTCTGCTCGTGGATGCATATCAGGTTCTCTCAAAAGGTGCCATTTGAGGAACTTGAATGTAATAGCCTGCCAGGAGTTTCTTATAATTGTATTTTCAATAAATAGTCATATCACAATCATTATCAAAGATTAGTCATAGAAATTGAAGTTTCTCTTTTAGTTGGTTCTCTCCAATGTACTTTGTCAGCATAATGAAAATAAGTGGTTTTTGGAAAATGGATTTTGAGAGGGCAATGAGTGAGTCATACTCAGGACACAGTGGAGGCGTTACTCCGTCCTGTGAGTGGGTGAGAACCCAGCCTTCTGCCCTTGCCTGCCTCCAGCTCTGCAGCACCTCTACAGACCACCCCCGACCTCCCACTGTCTGTCCTTGCTTTCCTTATTTTATTTTTCTTGCCAAAAAAAAAAAAAGAAAAACCTCTGATAATCTCAAGTGTCCCTTGGTCGGCCAGGTTTGAATTACATTCTGAGTACAAAGACTCTGGGTGGGAATGGGCATCAAGTCTGCCCTTCATCTTCCTTTTCCTTTAATCTCCTCTTTGCTCTTCCCTGACCCCTGACCCCTCCCTTTTTCCAGAAACGGCAGAAACAACAAAACCCTCAACTACCAGACAAGCCTGAAATGAACTCAGAGCTACCTGACCTGGGCACTGTCCAGTCAGCAGGATCTGGACTTCCATTTCACCTCGCTGCATGCTTCACTATATTTACCATCTCTGGTTTTATTTGGCATCAGTTTCACCATGCAACAAACCATGTGGTGACACGCCTGGGTGGGCCCCAAATATAGCATCAGTGTGACCATTGATTCCTCTCACCGCCAGGCTGAAGGAGAAGAGTGAGGCCCAGTGTCTTGCCAAGGCCAAGCCTCTTTCCCAGGGAGCCGTTGACACAAGATTTCTTCAATTATCCCGTAAAGCCCACAGTCTTGTGTGGCTTGCTGGGAAGGTGAAAATCCTATTCTTGCATTTCTAATTATAGAGCATTCCTTCTCAGCTTCTAGGGATCCTCCTCTGGGGTGCCCCATCAAGTTCTGGTTAGAGTGTAGTTGACCTCGCTGTGTGAACACTGCCCTGAAATATTGTGATCCCAGAACCGGCTCTGCAGATGACTGAGTTTGGAGATGAGCTGAGTTATTCAGGAAGCTTCCCTGCTCACCTGCAGAGGAAACTGAGGAGGCCACCGGGAACCACGGGAAGGAAACAAAGACCAGTGGGGACGCTGGGTTTATCTTACTCAGCCTTCCCTTTGCCAGGGCTCTGTTGATGCCTATGATTAAAATCCTGGCCCTGCCCACCCGCCCAGCATAAGGGAGTCATTGGGCAGCTGTGGATTATGAGTATTTCTTCTTCTTTTTTTTTTAATGAGTCTTTCTTGCATTAACTTTATTAAACTTCAGATTCCTCAGATAAACAGCAAATGGAGGAAGAGAGCTGCCTGCCTGGAAGATGCTGTGATTAAACACTGAGAAGTGAAGCCATCCACTGATTTCAAACTTCTGCTTGTTGTCTCTTTGGCTTTCACTGGAGACTTTTGTGTTCTCAGTGCTAATGGCCCCAGTGGAATGCGGGGCCATGGGGATTCAGGGTGGGCTGTGTGTGTGGTCCAGGGAGGGCGTGCAGGTCCAGGGAGGGAGAGGTTGGCAGGTCTTGGCTTCTCTTGATTAGAACTCCAAGACCATTTGAAGCACATCATGAGGAACCATTGGCAGACAAAGCTGCCCTTACATCGTTCAGGGCTGCTCCGTCACAGGGTCTCAAGGTGTGTCTACAGGTAACAGGTCAAAGGGGACAGACCAACATTGCTAAGCTGTGAGTGGGGCGTGAGGCTGACTTTCTTCAGCAACATCAGCTTTGCAGGATAAGGGCTGGAGGATCTTATCCCGGATCTGAAGCTGCTTGTCAAGGTAGTGATTCATGGAGAGACAAAGACCCCCCACAGCTGTGAAGGTCTATGGCAAGAAATGTTTTTCCCTTATAACACTTATAAGGAAATTTCATGATTATTTACTTAAAAAAATAAAATGTTTCCATATTATTTTTAGAATATCATCCCTGATATTTACCTGTATTTGGATATGGTTTCCTGCCTGGGAGCCAGCATGGTCAAATTATAACCACCCTACTAGGTATGTGATGATGCATGTGAGTCTAATTCATCGAGGGTGGTTGAGAGCCTCGAATCCTAACCACTAGACCACCAGGGAGCTTGGAGTGTAATCCACTGGGTATTTCACTATTACCACGTAGGAGACTGAAAATGAGAAACAACAACAATGAAAACATACAACCAGACGGACAAAGGCTGAAACAGCACGTGGTATTCTGTTTCTGACTGATGGACGCTGCGTGTAGGAGGGACCCAGGACTGTGTCTGAGCTCCACGGGTGATGTCTGCTCTTGAGTGGTGGGGGGCTCACCTGGGTGTATTTGACAAGCTCAAACTATAGGATGGGCTTTCATAACCAGCTTCATTTCCACTTTCCCTACTCCCTTCTCTAATCCTCTCCCCTAGGAAGAGATTGTTGGCTTGGATTAAGCAGGGAGAATCAGAAACCTTTTAATGGCCATTGATGGCCATCTTGGGAGTTCAGCCTCAGTATGTTCTCACTAAATGCTATTTCTTGGAGGTCACTGAGTTATCTGTGTCCCATGAGAGTGACCATGAGCATTCCAATGATCCATCTTACATCCATGTGGCACAAGTGTCCATTTGTGTCCCACCGGCTCAGGAGGAAGGATTTCCATGCATTTTGCCCCTTCTTAGATATTGTTGTTCAGTCCCTAAGCTGGGTCTGACTCTTTGTGACTCCATGGACTGCAGCATACTGGGCCTCCCTTCCTTCACTGTCTCCTGGAGTTTGCCCAAGTTCATGTCCACTGAGTCCGTGATGCTATCTAACCATCTCATCCCCTGCTGCCCTCTTCTCCTTTTGCCTTCAATCTTTCCCAGCACCAGCGTCTTTTCCAATGAGGGTCTTTTCCCCTTCTGCCTGTTGGCAAGTATTGACAGGTACCTCCCAGGCCACTGAGTAAATCCATGGTATTTCTCTCTTTCTTTGCTAAATGGCCAGAGAGAGAAGTAAAAGGACAGGGCATGATAGATGGCCTCAAATACTCCAGAAACTCCAAATACCTCACTGGATGAAAAGCAAATTAAGGATCCTTGACAGGTTAAAATCAAGCATTTGAAGTTTTTCCACTGTTGTGAATGAGTTTCCCGTTTAATAACTCTCTCAAAACTCCCCCTGCTCCTCTATACTGTGATCCTGTCAACTGAGCTTATTTCTGGTGTGTGTCATGAGTTTTAAGTCTGACAGTGGCTTTTAATTAAATCCTTATTTATCATTCAGCTAATGGGCTAAGACTAACGATGAAAGGAAAAAGGAGGTTTTCCGTGATATTCTCGCCCATCATGTGATACTTGAGAAAAATAATAAAGTGATTTACTCAAGGATGAGTTCGTGTAAATGCCATTTCCCCTATTTGTTCTTCTATATGATTTCTGGAATGGTGTGGGATAGCCAGTCACTCTGCTTGAGTACATCCAGAAATGACTATAAATCTGTCCGAGAGAGTTTAGAGACATCCAACTTCTCCCTTTAGCCAAGAGCCACTGCAAAGTCTGGGCACGCCGCCATCTGCAGTGTGATCCTTGAAATTTGAGAGGACAAGTCTTCAGGGTCACCTTTCTTGCTTTTCTTCCAAGTGTTTACCCTGGGAACTTTGAGCACATTCTTGTGAAAAGCACACCAGCTGTCCGGATTTACCTGGCCTCATTTCCCGTGTGTCTGCCTCCTCCACTCCACCCGCTTGAATTTCTAAATACTGAATAGGATTTTGAAAGTTGGGAGTCCTGCAGTGAAACTGTGTGACCAGTTGCTCAATCACTTTGTCTCTCAGTTCTTCCACTTATAAAGCAGAGATAATCATACTAGTCTCATAACTATCAAAATGAGATTGTGAGAATTATGGAAGTGAAGCTTTAAAATGAAAATAAAAGAAGAAGCCATGAGCCTCTGACTATCTGAGGATATGCTTGGACATACTTCCTCCTAAGCTGTGGACAGGAAGGTGCCACATGGTGCCCCAAGGTGCCGCAGGAAGGTGGATGCAAAAGGGATGGTTGAGATGCTCATGGCCATTACCATGGCACATATAGAAGACTGACTCCCAGGCACTAGTATGTGGTGAGTGCATACTAGAGGCTGAGCTCCCCAGTTGACCATTGGGCCACTAAAATGTTTCTGATATTCCTTGCTTAACCCAAGCCAGTAGCCTCAAATTTCTTCACTGATCTTATAGGAAGAAGGTTAGAGATAACATTTAACGCATCCTAAATGTAGGCCATTTGCCTGCTTTCTGAGGATTCTGAATTCCCACAATGAGAAGTCCTAAGTGGGTGTGTCCATGAATAGGATTCAAAGATTCTATGTGCTTAGGTAGAAAGAAAAAACAACAACAACACATCTTTGTTTTCTTTAAACCTTTAACTAAAGTTATTTTCTTCAATTATAAATGTGAGCAATAAAAACTCAATCGCATAAGCAGTACCCTGTCTCTTTGTTACTCTCAGAGAACAAAGATATTTTCACATGATATTACTGTTGTTGTACATAGTTTAAAATATCATTTATACCTGTCTCTGCTTTGAAATTGTAAAAGTTGCTAGACCGGCTACCAGAATAGATTGAGTTAATAAAGAAGCGCATGTATAATGCGGTATCACACACTTGATTCAAAACGTTTTTCTATTTCAATGAAATTGGTTTCTTTTGAAACCCCACGTATTTGATTTTATGTATTTAAAAACATTATTCTGCAAAGGGCTTATTAGTATTCTGTGAAGGTTAAGACAGCCTGTCCAGAGCCGGTGTCACGCCTCCTCAGGCCTGAAGCACAGCTTTGAGCAGGGGAAGAACCTGGGCCTTGTGGTCACAGGGGCTGGGGCCAGGCCCTGAGTTCACCCCTGACTAGTTGTTGGGTCACTTAACTTCTCTGAGCTTCCATTTTCCCCCTGTAAAAAGGAAGCAATAATAATTTCCCATGTGGTTCATGAGGCAATCAAATGAAATAATAAATGTCAGGATGTTTTGCAAACTGTAAAGCGCAATGCAAATGTTGCATATTAATATTCAGTGGTGCCAGACACTTCTTTCACTTAGCATCAAACCAGTGATGAGGGGAAATGAAAGAAAACAATCAGGGGGCCAGATGTTTTGTGTGCAAGAAACCAGAGGAAAAAAGCACATTTGTGGCTTGAATTATGGAACATTCATGCATATGGTTAAGAATATGAGGGAATCAGATAGATCTGGGTAAAACTTCCTGCTCTGCCACTTACTAGCTGAGTGTCTGGCAAATTATTCAAATGATCCAGTCCTCAGTCTGCTTATCTGAAAAACAGAGACAGTAGCTACCTCAAAGGGTTGTTGGGAAAGATTGAATGGTGCTCATTCCTGTGCTAGCCTGCAGTGCTCAAGATCTATGTTTGCATTACTCTTCCAGACCAGATGTCTCTTAGCAATCCAAGATGGACCAATGAGAGAAACAGAGAGGGACACAAGAATTGTCTGCAGAATTTCTTCATGAGTTGAGCTTTCCTCCAGAAGCTTTATTTTTCAACAATGCATTTTCGATGAGAGTTTCCCCAAGGATATTTGATGGGCTTGGCCTTTCTCCTGGTAAGCAATAGTGTCACTGGTAACCTTATAACGCCTTAATCCTCACTGCTGTTGTGGACTTATATTCACAACCTAAAAGCTGAGAGTTATGTTTTATTTGGAGGGAAATTTTAGGACTTCAGGTCTGGGAAACAGAACCTGAAGTAACCCTGAAAGAATTGCTCTGAAGAGATGAGGGGAGGAGCCAGCTTATATAGAGGTGTTGCAATGAAGGGTAGGTAACCAGAACATTCAAAAGATTATTGTTAATTAAAGAAAAGTAAATATCCCAAGTTAATGTATTTAGTGCTTTTCTATGTATGGGAAGATGCAAGAGTTGGAGCTCACTGAAATCATTCCTTTGATGTGCACCTCACCTATTTGGGGCCGATGTGTTTTTCACATTCTGAGTTTCTTCAGGGTTCACCTTAGGGAGTAGATCAGTCTGATGGCTGCTAGGAGGCAGGCATTCTTTCCTTCCTGCGTTCCCTCAGGGCTCACCAGCTCACGGTTCTTGGTGGCTGCAACTGTTGACCATTGTGACATCCTTGTTTACTTATATGCAGGAAATATTCCATTTCTCACTGTCCAGTATGGTAGCCACTAGCCACATGTGGTGATTTAATTTTAAATTAGTTAAAGTTAAGCAAAATTTTAAAATGCTGTCCCTTAATTGCACTAGTCACATTTTAAGTGTTCAGTCGTCATATGTAGCTAGTGGCTACCAAGGAATTATAGAAGATGGCCATCATTGTGCAAATTCTACTGGGCATGCTGTGACTGGCACAGTAGAGACTGCTGTGAGGGGCACAGTAGAGACTGGGTAGGGTAATGTACGTAAAATAGGCCAGCAAGCTGCCTGGTATGTACCCTCCCAACTCCCTACTCCTACCCCATGTGAATTGTAGCACAGATGGAGGTGGAAGGTGCCCAGTAAAGACTTGTTTGTGTTAATATACAATATTTGTTTTTCTCTTTCTGACTTACTTTACTCTGTATAATAGTCTCTAGGTTAATCCAGCTTACTAGAACTGAGTCAAATGCATTCCTTTTCATGGCTGAGTAATATTCTTTTGTGTATATGTACCACAGCTTCTTTATTCATTTAAGTTGCTTCAATGTCCTAGTTACTGTAAATAGTGCTGCAATGAACATTGGGGCACATCTGTCTTTTTCAATTATGGTTTCTTCCGAGTATATGCCCAGTAGTGGGATTGTTGGGTCCTATGGTAGTTTTATTCCTAGTTTTTTAAGGAATTGCCATACTGTTCTCCATAGTGGCTGTATTAATTTGCATTGCCACCAACAGTGCAAGATGGTTCCCTTTTCTCCACACCCTCTCCAAGATTTATTGTTTGTAGATATTTTGATGACGGCCATTCTGACTGGTATGAGGTGATACTTCCTTGTAGCTTTGATTTGCATTTCTCTAATAATGAGCGCCAAAGAATTGATGCTTTTGAACTGTGGTGTTGGAGAAGACTCTTGACAGTCCCTTGGACCGCAAGGAGATCCAACCAGTCCATTCTAAAGGAGACCAGTCCTGGGTGTTCTTTGGAAGGAATGATGCTAAAGCTGAAACTCCAGTACTTTGGCCACCTCATGCGAAGAGTTGA
>SJYT01018594.1:768366-855523 GCA_006410635.1 Cephalophus harveyi
CCCCCCCCCCACCCCACCCCCAGCAAATTCTTCTAGAAACTTAATTCTGAAGGAGGAGAGGGCAGCAAAACCTGGACCTGCCATGTCGTGTCCCTAGATTCAGCTGGCAGCTTTGGGTGTAACTTTGGACTGGCCTTTCTCTACTTCAGTTTCGAGGTTTGCTGGCTCCAGATTTCTTATCCTAGTCATTTTGAAGAGCATAAAGTGGTTCTTTAAAAAAAAAAAGCATTTAAACAAAAGTAAAAAGCTCAAAGATGACTGCAATGATACACTTACCGAGTTTTATCATCCATTCATTCTCTTAGCAAAAATTTATTGGATGCTACCACATGTCAGGTGCTGAGACTATAGCTGTAAATGATCATAATAATGAACCTGATGACAACATCAGCAACAGTAGTAATAGCCGACTCTTGAGTTTACTATTTTTCAGGCACTGCTGTAAGTGTGTCAGTGTGTTAATCCACTCATCCTTGCAGGAATGCAGTAATACCGAGACTGCCCAAGGCCCAGGCCCTGCCCAGAAAGAGGAGGTGAGGAGAGACCTCTGCTGGGGCAGATCTGCGGGTTAAGGGCACATGGAGGGCAGGGCCAGTCCTGGGAGGCTAGGGAAGGCACTGGAAGTGATGCAGACTGAACCCATCAGCAACCACTGAGGCAGGAGGAGGAAGTGGCCCGGAGCAGAGAAGAGACACTGGGAGGGAACTGCAAGATCAATAGTTCTGCTGGCTGGAGTCTGAGGTCGTGGTGAGCGATGTTGGAGGTGGAGGAGACAGTAGAAGAGACATCCTAAAGGAGGACACCAGGGATGTCCCCCAGAGACCTGAAGGCAGAGTGGGAGCCGGCCAGGCAGGGGGTGGGGGGCATGGCTCACGTCCTGGAAAGCCTGAGGATGGGCACCCATGGGGAGGGTGGGAACAAGGCCATCACTGCTAGAGGCATATTCAGGGGGGCAGCATCTTATTCTGAGGGCACAGTCAGATTTCCCTTTGAGGAAGAGTTTGTTGGCTGCAGTGTGGGGCATAAATAAAAGAAGGCAGGGGGATAGCAGGGAGACGCTAGGAGACTGGCTGAGCCATGGCAGTGAGTGATGAGGGCTGCGGCAGGAGTTCAGAAGGACATGGTTTTGAGATAAGCAGGAAGTAGGGTGTTTAGAGGGTGTGATCCAGGGTGACTCTGGGATCCCCACATCTGTGCACAGCAGGGACAGCGGTGGGCCTGCGGGGGAGGTCGGCGAGGTCTCCCCCTGACACCACTCACATTTGCACTGATCCCCCTCTTCCTCTATTCTCCTGGGGTCACCGAGGAAGGTTTCTCCACTAATGGGGAACAATGCTGCGTCCTGCTCAGTCCTTCCCCTATTATCCGCTCCTTCTATCTGCACCCCACTGCCCACCTACACAGCATCCTCATGGCCCTGTGCACACCATTGGTTTAAGTGTTCATGTAAGTCTATATCCACAGTGGGGATCACTTAAAAATTTTTTAAAATTTATTGTATTTATTTTTGGCCTCCCTGGGTGTTCACTGAGGGGCACAGGCTTTCTCTAGTTGCAGTGCAAGGGCTTCTCATTGCAGTGATTTCCCTTGTTGCAGACCACAGGCTTTAGAGTCCAGCCTCAGTAGTTGTGGCGCACGGGCTTAGTTGCCTCGCAGTATTTGGAATCTTCCTGCACCAGGGATCAAACTCATGTCCCCTGCATTGGCAGGTGGATTCTTAACCCTTGGACCACCAGGGAAGTCCTGGAGATCGCTTTTGAATGCAAATATCATGTCATGGCCCAGCAGCTCCCCAGAAGGCTTCCTCAGGAACTTGATGGCCTGGCTCAGCCTTTGACCCTGATATACTTGCTCCTAGATCCTTCCTGACACCAGTTCTGTCAGTCTGCAGGCTTTTCTTTTTCCCACAAAAGATTCTTATTTGTCAGACTCCCTCAGGATCCATGATGGGCTTCAAGGGATCCAGGGTCACTCTGGAATTCTGTGTAGTTTTGATTGCATGTGAGGTTTGTCCTGGGAAGAGCACTCAGACCCGTCAGGTTCGCTGAGGGGTTCATGATCCCCTGAAAGCTTAAGAATGGTTGGTCTGGGCTTTGACGTCAAGGTTAAAATTTTTCTGGCCGATTTTCACTCTTATTATCACCATCATGTCCCAGAGCTGAAGTCCTTGGATCTGTTCACCTGATCTCTTTGCAGTATTGCCAGGAATTAAAAATAAGCATTTGCCTGTTAACTCTTATTCCCATCTTGCCCTGAAAAGCCTCACTACCCTGCCGAAATAATTAAAATTCTACTGCTGCTGCTGCTGCTAAGTCACTTCAGTCGTGTCCGACTCTGTGCGACCCCACAGACAGAAGCCGACCAGGCTCCCCCATCCCTGGGATTCTCCAGGCAAGAACACTGGAGTGGGTTGCCATTTCCTTCTCCAGTGCATGAAAGGAAAAGTGAAAGTGAAGTCGTTCAGTCGTGTCCGACTCTTCGCGACCCTATGGACTGCAGCCTACCAGGCTCCTTCATCCATGGGATTTTCCAGGCAAGAGTACTGGAGTGGGGTGCCATTGCCTTCTCCGAATCAAAATCCTAACCTCACGTATTTACATTCTGTGGTAGGAAAAAGTCACCACCAGAAGTCCGTCATCTGCCGGGGGCCAGCGTGAGGAACTCCGCGCGTGGCAAAGGTCATGAGGAAGGAGGCTGCGGCATACGCAAAGGTGTGATTAAGCCTCAGGAAACCCCCTGTTCCCGAGCATTTACCCCCAAACCAGAGTCTGTTTTATGCTCTCACCTACACCTCTGGCTTTACGGGGGCCTCTCCCTCATAACGATTTCTCTCGGAGAAGGAGTTAACTTGCAGCTCCAAGTTAATAAAAATTCCTGGGCGTGACAAGAGTGTTTCAACTTAGGAACTCTGAAGGTTATCTAGCCTGCCTGTATAGGTTCGTCCGGCACAAGTGATTGTTAAGCATCTGCCTCCAATGTGGGAGACCCGGGTTTGATCCCTGGGTCGGGAAGATCCCCTGGAGAAGGAAATGGCAACCCACTCCAGTGTTCTTGCCTGGAGAATCCCATGGACAGAGAAGCCTTGTAGGTTACAGTCCATGGGGTCGCAAAGAGTCGGACACGACTGAGCGACTTCACCTAACCATGAGAGACACGAGATGCTTTAGACTTACTAAAGGCAAATTCTTTCAGGAAGTTAGAAATTATTAGTATAGTGGGTTGGTTAGGAATTATATTGGTGAAGGGTTTTTTCATTTGTTGGGCCAATAATTACTGCTAATTCCCTGCCCTGGGTGTGACAAGGGTGTCTCAGGTCAAACCTCTCTGCTGACAGACTAGCTTGTGTGACAACCTCTCAACCATAAACAGCACAGAGAGTTTTGGAGTATTTTGAGAGTCTTAATTAGCATAGGGCTTTTCTCATTATTGAGTCAATGATTGCCACCAGGTCTCCATATCCTTAGGCACCTGGGAATATATTAATCAATGTATTTGGAATATAGAAAAGGAAATATAGTAGTTTTTACCCCGCTCCGCCACCTCCCTCCAAGTACCTGCTGCTGTGGCTGTGGTTGAGACTCCCCCGGTAGGCACACAGGGCTCCCCCCGCTGCTCCAGCTGAGTCATGTCATGGGTCCTGGACGATGTGAGGCCTACAGAAGGAACAAGGCAGGAGGGTCAAAGTGACCCACTCCTCAGCAGCCCACAGGAACTAAGGCTGAGTGTAACCAACAAGAAGGTGGGAAAAAGATGCTGCACAAACATCCCAGTCAAGCAGTGGCCAGGTCAGCGCCTCAGTTCCTGACACAGGCAGATCCCCTATCAGCCAAAAGAGGAGGGCCAAAGTGGGGGTGTTGGACTGCCATGGATCTCTTTGGCATCACCAGGCCAGGGAGAGTCCAGTAGCATAGGATCCATCTGATTGCAACACTTGGGATCCCCAAACCCATTCCTGCACAACCGTGGGGCAGCTTGGGGACAGAAGTGGGTGGTGCATCCAGGCCTGGCTGTTATGCCTACTCTAGGACACAAGAAAGGATGCAGTACCCACAGAGCAGCTTTGGGAGGGATGGACCTGCCCTTGGAGAGGGGAGGAGCTATAGGGTGCAAGGACCTTACCGAGAGAGGCCATCAGTGAGAAGGTCTCCAGCATCACCCCATGGTACAAGAGCCTCTGGGCCTCATCAAGGAGCCCCCACTCCTCCCAGGAGAAGTAGACAGCCACGTCCTCAAAGGTCACTTGGCCCTGCCATGATGGGGATGGTTCAGTTTACATGCATCCTTCTTTCCTGGGACTCCAACCCTCCTCCCGAGCTCCCCACCTCAGTGGAGATGCCGGACCCTGGTGCTGCTGATGCCCGCCCTCCTGGCCACCCCAGCGATCACCGTGTTCTGCTCTTACCAACAGCAAGTGGGGGGCAGGTGTCGTCTAAGCTCTGGTGCTGACCTACAGAGCCTCACCTTTCTGCAAGACAATTCGCCCAAGATCCTTCAGACTGTGGTTCCCAAGAACAACCAAAATCCAGTCCCCTTCTCCTTTCACCCCAGTACAAGGGCCTGGGGACACTGGCTGGCACTCTTTGCCAACATACATATTGTTCTTCACACCACACCTCCTTCATGGCCCTGACCCTACTTGGTCCTTACCCTGGCTTCATCCTCAGCATCTTGAAACCTGGAGTAGATCTCAGGTACACTCAGCCCTCTTCCATTCTGTGTTACAAAGCAGTCTCCTGGCCAGTCTCAGCATCCTCTGACACTTGTTCAAAGCCCAGGTCTACCTGTCTCACATCATGCCCACCAACAGTCCCAGGGGACCCCGTGTGACTTTGTGCGGACTTCCAGGTCCTCACAGCCATAAGAACAAGGGCCTGGGGAACCCCCAGCTGGATGAATCAGCAGTAGCACCAGCTTTGCTCTCATCTCCCTGCCTGGTCTCCACCTACATCTCATGTCCACTCCCCATGGAAATCTGGTCTCCAGCCAGATCCTCCTGACCCCTACAATGCCTCCCCACCATGACCACTACACTCCCCTCATGTGTTTCTATGAAACCCAGCACCCCATCCAGCAAGAGACCCAGTCATCAGCGCCACACTCCCCTCCCTTGTTACCTAATGCACTGCCACAGGACCTGAAGGTGCCCCCTGCCAAATCTGACCACAGCTCCATCCTGGCCCAGGCACCATCCACACTGCGGGTAAATCCAATCTGAACCCTTCACCTGAACTCCAGCCTGTGTGTCCAGGTGCCCAGCGGAGGAATCCACTTGAGGATTTCTGGGTTCAACAACCAGAACCTAGCTCCTTATTCCCAATGATAATTCCTCTTGCCACCGACTTGGATGTGGTGGCACTTCCCTCCTTCTAGCTACTGAGGCCAAACATCTCAGAATCACCTGACTCTTCCTCTTTTCTCTCCCAACCTTCCACATCAGATAGCCTGCTCAGACCTACTTGAAAGAACAAACACACACTCCCAACACGTTGCCCACCTCACTGCCACCACTCTGGCCCATCTACCACCATACTCACTGGGGCTATTGTAGTAGCCTCCTCCCTGGGCTCCCTACCACTCAACTGCCTGCTTATTAAGCCTGGCTCAGGTCAGTTCCTTCTTCTGCTCTAAGCCTCCCGTGGCTCCCATCACCCTCTGAATTGAGGCACACCCCTGCAGACCACCATTCCAGGTCTAACTTCTGCTTCTTGCTGTTTCCACCACAAATGAGGGGGACCTAAGTTTGCTGGGCATTCCCAGCTCAACCTCACCTCTAATATTTTCTAACAATCACCGTGAATGGACTCTCTTCTAGGTTTCATGCCACTGGCTGCCAGAAATGAGAACCAAACCATATGATTCCTGGTCTGAACTCAGGGACCTGATCTTGGATGACCACCTTTCAGGGATCTTAGATGGCAGGGTGAGGAGCATAGCAGGCAAAACAAGTCCCAGAATGCTACAATCCTGGAGCACAGGCAAGCGGGAGGTGAAAAGGGTAAGGATCTAGGACACCTACCTACCGGGGGGCCAGTGTGAGGAACTCCGCCCATGAATGGTCATGAGGAAGGAGGCTTCGGCATATGCAAAGGCGTGATCAAGCCTCAGGAAACCCCCTGTTCCCGAGCATCTACCCCAAAACCAGAGTCTGTTTTATTTTCTTACCTACACCTCTGACTTTACGGGGGGCTCTCCCCCATAAACATTTCTCTTGGAGAAGGAGTTAACTTGCAGCTCCAAGTTAATAAAGATTCCTGGGCGTGACAAGAGTGTTTCAACTTACGGACTCTGAAGGTTATCTAGCCTGCCTGTATAGGTTCGTCCGGTCACATGTGATTGTTTACAGCCCCCCAACCATGAGAGGCACGAGATGTTTTAGATTTACTAAAGGCAGATTCTTTTGGGAAGTTAGAAATTATTAGTACAGTGGGTTGGTTAGGAATTATATTGGTGAAGGGCTTTTTCATTTGTTGTGCCAATAATTACTGCTAATTCCCTGCCCTGGGTGTGACAAGGGTGTCTCAGGTCAAACCTCTGCTGACAGACTAGCTTGTGTGACAACCTCTCAACCATAAACAGCACAGAGAGTTTGGAGTATTAGCATAGGGGTTTTCTCACTGGTGAGTCAATGATTGCCGCCAGGCCTCCATATCCTTAGGCACCTGGGAATATATTAATCAATGTATTGGAATATAGAAAAGGAAATATAGTAGTTTTTGATGTTAGCAATACTAGACTTTTTGAGTTAATGAATTTTCTCTTTTGATATAGACCACTGTACTTTGTTATAAATCACTGTGTCCGTGCTATGTAAAAATGTAACTTTATCACTATCTTAAGACTAAATAGATCTTAAGGGGAGCATTGGTGAAAGGATTTTCACTTGTTGGGCTGATGTTTGCTGCTAAATCTCCATATTCCCTGCCCTTATAATGAATATAACTAGCATATAGGAGAAGTAAGTATTAACCTTTAAGCATATAGGAGAAATAAGTATTAACCTTTAACATTAATCACGTTAACCTTGGGTAAATAAATTCCTTTCTTGATTGTAACTCACTACACCCTCACCCTGTAGGAATGCAACTTTATTTGGAGGGTGGTCCCTGGTTTAAGAAAAAAAAAAACACCCTTGGAAAAAATTTCTTTGGTTATCAGAAAGAAAGGGTCATAAATGTCAGCAAGCCTCATGGCTAGAAGATGATGTAAAAACCCCTAAGACCTTTTTTTAATACATTTATGTGAAGCATCTGATTTTGATAAACATCAGGACCGCTGACCCCCGTGTGACTCTGTATTCATCCCTATGTGTAACAAAAGGTATATAAGCAAATCCAAAAATAAAGAAATCGGATCAGTTCCTGGAAACACTGACTCCACCATGTCGTTCTTTCTTGCTCCCCGTTTTTCTGGCTGAATTCCTATCTGGAGCATGGGACATAAATGTCAGCAAGCCTCATGGCTAGAAGATGATGTAAAAACCCCTAAGACCTTTTTTATATGTTTATGTAAAGTAGCTGATTTTGATAAAGGTCAGGACTACTGACCCCCACGTGACACTGTATTCATCCCTATGTGTAAAAAAAGGTATATAAGCAAACCTGAAAAATAAGAAATGGGATCAGTTCCTGGAAAGACTGACTCTCCCATGTCCTTCTTTCTTGCTCCCTGTTTTTCTGGCTGAATTCCCATCTGGAGCATGGATGCTATTCCACATAAACCAAGTTATTCAGACTCTTTTTCTCCACTAATTTTCCTACTACACTATCCATTTCTAATCTCTCTATATATCTGTAATTAAATATGTATTTTTCCAAGGACGCCGACTCCGTCCCCACCTTCGAATCACCCTGGATCCACCGGGGCTGGACCCCGGCAGTCATCCCACAGGTCCCCATCACTTTTTAAGAGAGAGAAACTTGCTGTATGCTTGACTTGTTCTAAGTCTCCTGATTTGACAACCCTGTATAATGGTAGCAGTTGATGGTGTTGGTACTTATGTGTCAGGCACTGTGGTAAACACTTTACTAGTATTCTCTCATTTAAAACTGTGAGACGGACACTAGAGTTATCTCAGCTTTAAAGTGAGGAAACTGAGGCAGAGAGTAAATAGCCAGTAGGAAGCAGCAGACCCAGGAGTCACACTCAGGTGGTAGAATTTTAGAGGCTTTGTCTTACCCTCCCACTGAGTCCTGTCTTCCCTTCATCCGTTCACTTGTGATTGGTACTCTGCCTTCCCAACCAGGAGGTCACTACCCCAACTTGCTTCCCAGCATGGAATCAGTACCATGTGGAGGCAGATCCTAACTCTTTCTCACTGAAGTCTCTTTTGGAAGCGGCAGAATGCCAGTGTTCCAAATTCCAACATTAGATATTCATTCCTTTGGATTGATTTTCTCCCACTTCACTTGAGCCTCTTAAAAAAAAAAAAAAAGGAATAGACCTAGGGATATGAATTAGGGAGTCTCATGAACTACAGTGATAGCCCTGGAAGATCTGAGGGCAGAAAATGTTCAAAGAGGGAAGGGAGTACATAAAAGGACACTCCTTGAAGCTGTTGCTAAGGACCAGCCCTGCATAGGACCCCTACCCCATCACCATGTCGGAAGGAGTTTTGTGAATTAATTCATCCCAGATCTCCAATATCAGACTCTCCTGTGTCCTGGTTGGTACTTCCACAGCTGGGAAAGTCTGCAGACCGACAGTCTAGCACTGTGCAAAAACTCTTGAGGGTTCCTTTACATTTCCCCTTTGTGAGGTTGGGGAGTGGTGATCTGTCACCTCTGGGAAGTTGTCCAATGGCCTGACATTACCTGATTTAGAGAACTGACCTGGGTGTCTGGGAAAGAGAGTCTCATAGTTATACAACAGGGGCAGCATTATCCCCAGGGGCAGGGATACAAGTGGTCAGCTAATGGCTTGAGAAAAGCCCCCAAGAGCCCTCCCTTCAGCCCCAGTGTTGGACATCAGATTTTCTGTTTTCCTGTGGAGACCACTGGACTATTACCTGGGAGAGGCTCTGTTACGAGTTGAGCTGTGTCCTGTCAAAATTCCCACATGAAGTCCTAACCCTAGTGCCTCAGAGTGGCTGTATTTGGAGCCAGAACCTTTAAACAGGTGGCTAAGCTAAAATGAGACTCTTAGGGTGGACCCTAATCCAATCCGACTGGCGTCGCCCTTATAAAAAGAGGGACTTGGACACACAAAAAAGTCAGCAGGTATGCATGCACAGAGGGCTCACATGTAGAGAGGTGGCAAGAAGGCAGATGTCTTCAAGTCAAAGAGAGGAAACCAGCCCTGCTGACACCTTGACTTTGGACTTCCAGCCATCAAAACTGAAAAAATAAATGTCTGTGAAAAAAAAAACTGTGCAAAAATCTAGTCTGTGGTATCTTGCTTCAGTGGCCCAAACAAACCCATACAAGCTCTATAACATTTAGAGCAAAAAATCTCCAAAATGTTATGTACCTAGATGATCCTTTAAGATGAGGAAAATATTATAACGTGTCTATTGATTTCCATTTAATTCTATGCTAATTTCCATTTCTTTTGTATTATAAAATTTGTATAACAAAAGGTGGTAACTGGACATGGAACAACAGGCTGGTTCCAAATAGGAAAAGGAGTACGTCAAGCCTGTATATTGTCACCCTGCTTATTTAACTTCTATACAGAGTACATCATGAGAAACGCTGGGCTGGAAGAAACACAAGCTGGAATCAAGATTGCCAGGAGAAATATTAATAACCTCAGATATACAGATGACGCCACCCTTATGGCAGAAAGTGAAGAGGAACTAAAAAGCCTCTTGATGAAAGTAAAAGAGGAGAGTGAAAAAGTTGGCTTAAAGCTCAATATTCAGAAAATGAAGATCATGGCATCTGGTCCCACTACTTCATGGGAAATAGATGGGGAAACAGTGGAAACAGTGTCAGACTTTATTTTGGGGGGCTCCAAAATCACTGGAGATGGTGACCGCAGCCATGAAATTAAAAGACGCTTACTCCTTGGAAGGAAAGTTATGACCAACCTAGATAGCATATTCAAAAGCAGAGATATTACTTTGCCAACAAAGGCCCATCTAGTCAAGGCTATGGTTTTTCCAGTAGCCATGTATGGATGTGAGAGTTGGACTGTGAAGAAAGTTGAGCGCTGAAGAATTGATGTTTTTGAACTGTGGTGTTGGAGAAGACTCTTGAGAGTCCCATAGACTGCAAGGAGATCCAATCAGTCCATTCTGAAGGAGATCAGCCCTGGGTGTTCTTTGGAAGGAATGATGCTAAAGGTGAAACTCCAGTTGGCCACCTCATGCAAAGAGTTGACTCATTGGAAAAGACTGATGCTGGGAGGGATTGGGGGTAGGAGGAAAAGGGGACGACAGAGGATGAGATGGCTGGATGGCATCACAGACTCGATGGATGTGAGTTTGAGTGAACTCCAGGAGTTAGTGATGGACAGGGAGACCTGGCATGCTGCGATTCATGGGGTTGCAAAGAGTCGGACATGACTGAGTGACTGAACTGAACTGAACTGAAGACATACTTATCATATATAACATATTGGGGATGTGTGCTTAAATATTTTTATAGATAGGATGAAAAATACTGCAGACCATTGAGTCAAGATGGCAGCTATCTGTGTATCTCTAAATCCTAAAGACAAGAATAATTTATCTTCTCATAATTACAAGTGCCCTAAAGAGTTTATCATTTGTTCCCTACTCTTTCCCCAGCTTACGAAAGATGTTTCAGGAGCCTACTCATTGCCTACATCAGGAAGATTTATGTCATCATTACTATAATTGTTATCTATGAGTACTTGTGAGTAATGTTTCATAGAAATGTATTCTATTGAAGGGACTGGAGGCAGCAGAAAATCAATCTATTTAAAAAACGTGCCTTCCTTAAACCTCTCAGTTCCGTTTCCCCCCATTTTTCCTTTCTGCTCTGGAAGAAGAGACTCAGCATTTTAGCATTCTGAAGTTGCTAAAATTGCAAACTAATAATATTAGGGAAAAGTGCTTGGCAGATCTCTGCAAATCTCTCTTCTAGTTGCATTCAGCCTCAATTCTGGTCTCAGAGCAGACTTCACAGAGTCTGGCCAGACTGAGGGAGGTGGGACTCATCAACTTCTTCTTCCAACCCTTGAAACTCTGCTTATGACTCCTTGAAGACCTGTCAATAGGGACTTCCCTGCTGGTTCAGTGGCTAAAACTCGGTGCTCACAGCGCAGGGGTCCAGGTTTGGTCCCTGATCAGGGAACTAGATCCCACATGCCTCAACTAAAGATCCAGAAAGAAAGATTATGGGTGCTGCCGCAAAGATGCGGTGCAGCCAAATAAATAAATCAATAAATATTAAAATAAACCTTTCAGTAAACTGCTTTAGTGTACATGCCCCCAAATTTCAAAAACACTGATTGTGCACCTGAGACTCTGAAACTCATAAAGAAATCCATCCAGGCCTCTTGCTCCTCCAGGGGAAGAGGCAGGGATGGCCCACCTCAGGCCTGACTGCATCTTGGCCAAGTTAGCTCTTGGCTCTGTGGTTGGGCAGGAACCATTCATCTTCATTTAAAAGGAGGAAGATGCCCAGCCTAATTCCAAAGTGGGCCACTTTGGCCTGGCTCTGCCAGGCTCAGACTCATAACGGTCTTGTGATAAGACAGGACATGGAAAGCTCCTGGGAGTGACTTCCCCTGGCGGACCGGGCGGGTGGAAGGCTGTCCACAGTGACCCTGTACCGGATTGAGCCAGCCGAATGTTTGAAGTCAGTGCCACAGGGGTGACAGTAAAATGTCTCTTTGGCTGAGTGGTAATCTCCTTTCATTGTTTAAATGTGCCTACAGGGCCCGGGAAGGTCACAGATCTCCACGAAGGGAAAGCGCTCTCAGAATTCTTATCTGGCAGATATAACTCTCTACTGACTGCTGTGAGGAGGCTGGGCAGCCTGTACATTACCCCTGCATCAGCCCTGGGGAGTCACCATGACCCATGTCCTAAATAAGTGCCCCTCTGACAGGAGCATTGGCCAAACTGGCCTCCCAGGACAAGGCCTTTGAGACCAATCAGGCCATCTCTAGTTTGGCATCTCCATGGTGTCCTTTTAAGACCATGTCAGTCTCATTTGGAGCCATATACAAGGTCTTAGAGCTTTGCTCAGACCACACCTGGTCAGGTTTGGTTCTCAGCTTTCTGGAATAAAGGAACGTAGCATTACGGTGGAAAAAGGAGGGGTTCTACAGGCAGGCAGATCTGGTGTGGGATGCTGACTCTCCATGGATGTGAGATCTTGGGAGAGGAATCGAACTTCTCTTGCTCTCAGTGATTTCATCTGTAAAATAGGGATAATAAAATCTACTCTATAGGTGTTACTGTGTGTGTGTGTGTGTGTGTGCGCATTCAGTCTTGTCCTACTCTTTGTGACCCCCATGAACTGCAGACCACCAGGCTCCTCTGTGCTGGAATTTTCCAGGCAAGAATACTGGAGTGGGTTGCCACTTCTACTCCAGGGGATCTTCCCGACCCAGGGATCAAACTCTTGTCTCTTGCGTCTGCTTCAGTGGCATGTGGATTCTTTACCACTGCACCACCTGGGAAGCCCAGCATGTTACTGTGGCGAGGGCTAACTGCAATGATGTCTGTAGAGCACACAATGGACAGGCAATCATGTGAGCTTCCTTCCTTTCCTTCTTGGCCAGCAGGGGGTTGGTGCCCTTGGACACTATATTGTCTCTGTTTGCAGTCATCATTCATAGCTATGTTTCCTTTGTGTCCAGCTCAACATGATTAAGGCTAATCTTGATTTTTTTCCCTCAATAATATTAATTCGGTTTTTTTATTCAGTCATTCAGCACACATGCATTTTCCTGGTACTAGGCAGGTGCTGGGACTCAAGATTGAGCAAGTTAGATACTGTGCCTGCCCTCAGAGAGCTTCTGGCTCACGGCCAAGGTAGACAAAGACTCACTGGCCTGTCTTAGCAGGTGGTCAAGGGGCCTCCCCCAGGAAGTGCTGTTTGAGTGAGACCTGAAGGAAAAGCCCTAAAATGGCCATGTTTCCTCCTTCTGGTGCCTCATGGTCAAGGATGGATATTCACAAGCTGGCTGAAAAGAGTACACAAAGCTTATCAGGCAGAGAACACACCCACAGCCCTGGCTTTGTTTATTCTGTTCTCTAATCAACAGAACTGGCCAGACTTGTCCTCAGTCTCAAGTTTGAAGTGGAACTCAACAAAGAATGTGGGACTCAACAAAGCACAGACCTCAGTGATCTGATAACACACAAGTTTGGCATTGATATTTTGCATGCTGTTTGACTCAGAAACCCCACTTGTGGAAATTTATACCGAGGAACTAATAACGCATTTGACTACAAAGATGTTATTTGTCAAATTACCTTAGCATAAAGTCTACACATTGCCAGACATCACAGATAATCAAAGAAATGAGTGCTTCTATGATTCTGTGAGTATTTTCTCCAGGACTCCTGGATCCCATAGTTACGGACGAATTTTTCAGAATTGCTTTGCCCACATGTAACCACCCCCTATTTCTACCTCCATTATGAGTGACCCAAGAATACCTGGGCCTTAACATTTCCAGTGAGAGCTGGACTATAAAGAAAGCTGAGCACCGAAGAATTGATGCTTCTGAATTGTGGTGTTGGAGAAGACTCTTGAGAGTCCCTTGGACTGCAAGGAGATCCAACCAGTCCATCCTAAAGGAGATCAGTCCTGGGTGTTCATTGGAGGGACTGATGTTGACGCTGAAACTCCAATACTTTGGCCACCTCATGCGAAGAGCTGACTCATTAGAAAAGACCCTGATGCTGGGAAAGATTGAGGGCAGGAGGAGAAGGGGATGACAGAGGATGAGATGGTTGGATGGCATCACCGATTCGATGGACATGGGTTTGGGTGGACTCCGGGTGTTGGTGATGGACAGGGAGGCCTGGCTTGCTGTGGTTCATGGGGTCGCAAAGAGTTGGACACAACTGAGCGACTGAACTGAACTGAACTGAACGTTTCCAGGGTCTCACATGTAAACACACACACACACACACACACACACACACACACACACACACACACAAATGGATTGCATTTTTGGCTCATCAGTCATAGAGGTCCCTAGTAGGAACTGAGTGAGTTGGATTTGCTCTGCATAACAATGTCTAGCTTGACAAATTTAAAGCAATCCATCTTTCCTCCTCTTCCTCGTTAAAATCTAACTGGCCATCTCAGACATAAAATGGATCAGCTCTTGAGGGATTAGAGACAGTCCTGTGACACGGGCTAGTACCCTGCACGTGCAGCAGGCAACCACACAGAAGACCTAATCTCCCCTTCCTTCAGACAACACCAGAATGTGGATTTTTATTAAATATTGTTATGTAAGTAAAATACAAACAACTGAAATTGCTGAAAGTAGAAGTTGAGCAGAAAGTCTTGAGTAGGTAAGTGAAGAATCGTGCACCCCAAGAAAGAGGGGAGATGGCAAAATATGCTCTGACACAGAAGGCAAGAACAAGCTGGGACACGGGAAGTCCATTTCAGGCTGGTTTTGTTGCTTGACTTCAACTGATGACCTTTGATAGCTTTCTTGGCCCCTTGTTCACTTTTCCATCGCCTTTGGGAAATTGTCCTGGCCTGACCAGATCCACTGAATAGGAACCACTCCAACCCAACGTAATGCAACGCTAGGGTTGGACAAGCACGTTTCTTTCTGTGACTGAGACCTCTCTTTTCTTCAGACTTACCAAGTAGCTCAGAGTTGATGGAACCAGAAACAAACACCAAGAGTCCCAAAGATTACTTGTCTTTAGGTCAGTATCTGCTTTGAGATAATAAGATGACTTATCTGTAAAACAGGGGTGATAATAACTATTTCATAGAGATGTTGTTAACATTAGTAATTAATGCATAGAGAAACTTGGTCTATACTCAAGGAAGGAAAGATAATGTCCCAAGCTCATGGGACCTTGTTAGAAAATTGAGATTCTATTTCATTTATGTTCCTTTAAAGGAATAAGAAGGTACAATCTATTTCAAAGGATTAGTCTAGTCACATCACTTTCCTTCTAAATAACATTTCTGCTTCTGATTGTATTTTGGATCCACTGCTAATGTGCATGAGTTTCCAATTTCCCTCCAGCCACTCTGTAGAAGTGCAATATTGGTTCTTTGTCTTAGGGATATTTCATTTCCTCAATCATGTTAAATCAAACAAACCTTCCATACCAGCAAACAGAAAGGAGCAGCTTTGGGCCTCTGAACTAATTTGCACTGGCAAAACTGATCAGGCCATCCTCCAGTGTCTTAATTAGGAGTCTTAATCCTTTTTATTTAAAACCAGAAGAAATACAGGTCATGGTAGGAAACTGAGCATATTTATTTAATGCAGACAAAGAGGGTTAGAAAGTTCACTTAATATACAGTGTCAACAGAAATATATGTCCCTTTCTTTCTAATAATTCTTCCAGGATAAAGTATGGCTCATGTTCAGACTGGAACCGTCAGCTTTCATGTTCTCTTTCATTTAAAGAGACAGTAATTCCCAACCCACTCTATGTTTCCAGAGACTTTTGACTGGTTTGCTTTAATTTCTCCTGTGACATAAGGAGAGAGAGACTCAGAAGATATTCAATATGGTTCACATTGAATTTTTTTAAATGTGATGACTGGGCGGTAGTGGATGGAGTTTGGATGTGAGAAAATGAAGACAGAGCAAGCATGATTATGAATCATCTCTGTGGACTCCGAATAGGTCTTCCTGCACAGATACTAGAATGCCTCTGGGATTTGGAATAAGGCAGGTTCTTCTTGAAGCCCATTCAAGGTGGTTCAGTTCTTGAGGAAACAAGCAGATGATGTCAAGGCACACTGATGTAGCCCTTCTAAAGGGCTGGTGAAGTGTTATGTTCAGCAAGAGGCTCAGATCAGCATGCTGGGATATCCTCCACTGGCATGATCAAGTTAGGTTCCTGGGCAACTTGCTTTTTTACAGAATCACAAGCACATGAGCATTTGTTAAAACTAGCTGTGGATACTGATAACTGAGGTGAACCTCAGATGCTTTCAAAATGATTAGAAAGAGATTCCATGATTGAATGGGCCCAGAGCCTTGATCAATTTTCAGTCCATTTTCTCCTACAGAGAAAAGACTGGATCCTCAGAAACCTCAGCTTCCTAAGAGGTGCATCCATTATTTCAGATGCTTCTCAGTGCTGAACCCAATCATGACATCAGTGATTCATGGTATCACTTTTAGGATGCTCCAGAAGAGTCTTAATGCCTTTGGTCTAATGTAGTGTCTTATAACACTTAATAATCAGTGTAATGGTGAGAGCTACCAAGGCTTGGGTTCACACAGAGACCACTGGTTTTATGTTCCCCGAAAAGATTATCTTTTTAGAGCTAATTGTTCACGATTTGGAATAGAGCCAAATTTAGTCTATATGGACTTAAAAGGATTAATTTGATCACTTTCAAGAACATGGAGTAAACCTAAAGTCAAGACATTTTAAAAAAATGGCAAAAACCCAAAAAGTAACCTCAGGTATTTAAAATACTCTTAATGCGTCAAATAATTAACTGACCACAGCATTTCATTGTCATAGCTTTCATTTCATTTATTTTTACAGTACGCCTGTGAAACTGACAAGTCATATTTCTACTTTACAGAAAAACAAAGCAAAATGAAAACAACTAAGAAAACAAGCTAAGTAAACTGTCTAGAGAAATATAGAAATACAGGATGCGAGTTTAGTCTCTCAACTAGTAGACTCCAGAAGGATTTGGAAGGAATAAAACAGCTGTTTGAATGTGACTGTTTGCACTTTTAAAAAAACAGGTGATATTGAAAATAATTAATCCTCTGAAATACCTTAAGCATCGACCCCTGCAGTGTTGTTTACGTTTTCCTTTAGGAAAAGATCTGCTTGAGCACTAATCCACATCCCATCCAAATGATCCGTAATTCTGAAATTAGTGAAATCTAATAAAATTTTATTATTTACCATCCCTTAGCATATAACCATTATTCTCAATCTAAAGCCTGTTACTACATGATTATCCAATAAAGTTGGAGTTATTTATTTATTTATTTTTGGTCTCCCAAATGTACTGCTCGGCTTTGTATCAGGTAGGTTAATAAGGAAGTAAGAAGGCCCACCTGATTCCTAAAGCCATGGAGAGGCCTGAGGGGTTCAGATGCTGGCAAGTCCATCCCCTTGTTTCCCCAAAGATGCTATCAATTCATCTGCTGCAGACCACAAACATGGGATGAGAAAGCCACATAAGCATATGAAACAATTACAGATCAGCACACCCAGCCGGCTGTCAGCACAGAAAACTGCAAGCACCGCTGAATAATTATGGCTTGAGCTATTGATTGGGACCACAAAAGGGTTTCATCCAAATGCTTTTAATTTGCCAAACAGAGGGAAGAGTGCTGCAGAGAGGTTGCTTCCAATAACGGCATTTGTCCCTCTGCTAATTAAGAGGAGAGCGTAACAAGGTGAAGGGGATTGTTTTAAAATCTTGCCAGGTAAAATCTATGGCCATTTGAGAGGGGGTGAATGAGACACGAGGGGTTAAGAAATGGCCCAATTGGTCTGAGATGAGTTTGGGTCCTGTGGGAGACCCTCATCTGGTCAAGCACCCGAGATTTTCACTGGCCTGAGGGTTCTTCTGAGAGATGATGGGCTGAAGGCTGAAATGATGGCTGGAGGCCAAGCAAGGCCGAGGTCCCCTCTGTGGGTTCGTGCACATCTGCTTCCCTCCTGTGACCTCAGAATCTCTCTTTATCTCAACGTTTGGGCCCTACCCTTGATGAGGAAAGACAATAGTACCTAACTGGAACTGAGGAGGGACTTTTTTTTTAACGTTATTATTAACTGAAGTCCATAGTTTATTCAGATTTCCTTCATTTTTACCTCAATGCCCTTTTTCTCTTCTAGGATTTATCCAGGATACCGTGTTACCTTTTGGAGAAGGAAATGGCAACCCACTCCAGTATCTTGCCTGGAGAATCCCATGAACAGAGGAGCCTGGGAGGCTACGGTCCACAGGATCTTAAAGAGTCGGACACGACTGAAGCGTCCTTCTGACTGGGGCAGCTTCTCAGACTTTCTTGTTTTTGATGACTTTGAGTTTTGAGGAATAGTGGTCAGATATATCATAAGATGCTCCTTTACTGGAATTTGATGTTTTTTTTCATGATTAGACAAATAAAAAGCACAGGATAAACTTAGCCTAATTAAGATAAGGAGGCATAATTAGCCATAACAGGAAATTCCCTGGCAGGCCAATGGCTAGGACTCCATGCTTTCACTGAAAAGGACCTGGGTTTGACCCCTGGTCGGGGAACTAGGATTCTGTAGGCTGCACAGCATGGCCAAAAAAAAAAAAAAGACAACTAACCATAATAAACATATGCAATAATTCCCCCTTCCCCAAACATGATACACACATATACATACTTTGTGTCTGCCAAAGTGCCTAGCTCCAGTCTTCAATACAGAGATAATCTGACATTTGAATGAATGAACAGAGTGATGGATAGATAATTTTTTTTCTCCACTGCCATCGTCTCTACTACCCTCATGTAACTCTATGTTAATATCACTTTAAAGTGATATTAACACTTATTTCATAAGACTTCCAACCTCTTCTTATTATGACACAAGAAAATGCATAATATGTGTCTTCGCTCTTGTTTTAAGTATTTCTTACGTGACTCCCCCAGGCTTAAATTGGCCACAACTGTTGTAAGACCCCAGTACTGGTGGGATCTCAAGAAAAAATTCTTCACAGAGGTTACAATACACTAGCCCCTAAAATAAGTCCATCTCTCTGTATCCTTCAACAACAGTTCTTGATCTTCAAAAACTGTCAAATATAAGATGAAGTGTTCATTATAAAGGGGGCTAAAAATTAAATACATTGGAAAGGAAAAGGCTATGGATGAGCTAATTACAATCTTCTAGGATTGTAGAAGAGTTGAAAGAGTCACACAAGCTTGAGTTCTAGTCCTGGCTAGAACTAGCTGTGTGACCATGGGAAAGTTACCTGACCTCTCTGTGCCTCTGTTTTCCATCTGGAAAATGAGAAAAATAATGCTCACCTGGCAGTGTGGAGCTAGGCTTACAGGGAGATAACAAATGTCATGTGCTTAGCACTGTTCTTGACACAGGCTGGTTATTCAGGAAAATTTAATTCCACCTCACCTGCTATGTGATCTTACATATGAGAGAAATAAAACGACTTCCTATTGTTATGAGTCTTCACAGCTTAGAAAGCATCTTTTCATGATTTAGGTTGATAAACCATGGTTGTCCTAGTCCTCCAAAGCCCAGGTAAAAGAAAATGAATTTTAATTCAAGAAACAGTGATTTGGGTTGGACAAAGCACATTTTTGGCCATTGAGATAATAAAACTCAGAACCAGTTATCTGAGGCACTGTGGACTCTGTCCTTGGGGGAGTTTCAAAAAGGAGTGGGCAGCTCAGGGTGCCCAGCGATGACCTCACCAACACCAAACAGCTGTCAGGATCTTGGCTGATGGGGAAAAGACGGTGGGTCAGGAGGCTAAGGGATTGCTTTTTATCCTTAGGATACTCCAAATCCACCTTCTGCTTTTGGTGATCTTCCCAAGTTCTGCTCTAGATCTCATAGCTTCCTGGAACAAAATGTTGCCTGGTGGAGATAACTCTTAGTGCATAACCCAGTGAGCCAGAAATAGCTTGTTTCCATGTTGTTTAAAACACCAGCTTAATCCAGCTCTTCTCACCTGAGCTTGTGAGAGACTCAATTTCAGCCATCTGGGGGCTGCTCCCCAGGGCTGTGCCAAGGCTCTGGGGCCTCATCTATTGCCAGAGACCTACCAAGTCTTTTTGTTCTTGAGGATACCTCCTGGCCATGTTGGGGAGGTGGTCCCTTCTCTTATCACAATCACAGCACCGACGCCCACACTGTAGTTTTCCCACTGGGGGAGGGAGTCTGACTCCCCTTCAAAAGACCCAACAGCTTGAGAACAGGCCTGCATCTTCTCTGAGCTGTCTCTAGAACTGGTATGACCACTATGTAGCAAGGGCATGAGGAGGTGTTAATGCATCAACACATGTTTCCTTTATAGCACGAAGTACATTAGATGATTTTTTTTCTTCCCCATGACCGTGAGCCCACTGCAGGGGGCAAAGGCTGGTGCTTTTACCTCTGCTTCCTCAATGCCTATAACCTGCAACAAACATTCCTTGAGTAAGTGCGGGATGGTGCTTCTTTTATTGCGCACTGTTCTGTATGGCTCTGTCCGTCTTTGTGCCTGTGCAGTCCATGGGCAGGGCTCCAGCTCGGTCACGATCATAGAGACTGTCGTGTCTGTTTTCTCCTGCAAAGAACCTCCGAGTTTTAGCTGGGGATATGACTGCCCATGATAAAAACAAGCTTTTCCAGCCTTTTTTTTTTTTGACAGAGCGCGTGACTAAGTTCTGGACAAAGGGGTACCATTACTGTGATGTAAGCACCATACTTTCCACTTCTTCCCCCTCACACCATCCAAGAGGGAAGTGCCCTTTGGCAAAGGGGGATGAGGGCAGCACCCTAGGAACAGTGGAGCAACAGGACAGAGGAGGCTGGCTCCCTCGTACAGTGGGGACTCCAAACTGGCCACAGATACTTGGGGGCAAGAGGAACACTTCTACCTTGTTTAAACCACTGTACCTGGTGTCTCTGTGTGCCTGCTCAGTCACTCAGTCATGAACAGCTTTTGTGATCCCATGGACTGTGGGAGCAGCCAAAATTTTATCCTAAAGATTTCCTCCCCTCAGTACCCTTGCTGCCTGAGCAGGACCCCTTCCCGGCCTGTCCCTCTCCGCATTTTCATCCTACCACGTGGTGCTCCCAAGGGAGGTCACGCTGAGGAGGCAGGAAGGCAGCCCGCCTTCGCTGTGCCAGCCTGAGTCAGCAGCAGTTTTCAGTTTAATGAGATGACACAAACAATCATGCCTCCCTGGGAGGAATGGGGCTGGCCTCCCTGGAGACCTATGGAAGGTCCCAGCATTTCCATCATTGCTGAGGTTGGCGGTCAACGGGAAGACAGGGGTCTTAGAAAGAGGCAGGAATGTCACGGCATTCACTGCCCCAGAACCAAGCCCAGACTTCAGTAAAAGGGAAGAGAACAGTACCCGGGCTTGCTTCACCCTGGCAGGCGCCCCTGAAAGTGCCCTCCTGACTCTCCTGGGTTTGCCAGGACATGCTTCACAAGCAGGACACCTTTCACACCCCGAAACAGCTGTTTGCTTAGCCCTAAAGGCCTGGATTGGGAGCAGGAGGAGAAGGGGACGACAGAGGATGAGATGGCTGCATGGCATCACTGACTCAATGGACGTGAGTCTGAGTGAACTCCGGGAGTTGGTGATGGACAGGGAGGCCTGGCGTGCTGCGATTCATGAGTTTGCAAAGAGTCGGACACGACTGCGTGACTGAACTGAACTGAAAGGCCTGGAAAATCCCATGGACAGAGGAGCCTGGTGGACTACAGTCCATGGGGTTGCAAAGAGTTGAACATGACTGAGTGACTGGCGCACACACACACACACACACACACACACACACACAGGATGGCGCTCACCGACTTTGTCAGGTGCGCAGGGGTCCTTTGGCTCCTGGCCCTCCTGTAGCCTTTGCAACCGTGTTGCATTTGAGGGGCACAAACTGCAGCTGATTCTGCACTTTCCTGTGTGCCGGGCTCCTCTGGGAAGCTCGGGACCTGCCCCTGGAGCCTGCCCCAGCACTCCTGCCTACAGGCCCCCACTCTCCAACCTCTCTCCAACGAGGAATTCCTGCTCCTGAAAGCCCTGCCCGCTCCCCAGTCACCCTGTGCCGGCGCAATCCTTGGACTCTCCTTAGAGCTCTCGTTTCCTTTTCTGAACTCAGGTGATCAGGTCAGACAAAGGCATCACTATTTTACACATTGTTTAGTTTGTACGTTTTGGTGGTGCATGTGATAAGCAGCCATTTCTCACTCATGAAGGGCGGTAGGGCTGTGGGACCTGAATGTCTTCTTTTATCTAACACACGTGGAGTGCTCACTCTGGGTCAGGCGCTTTGCTAAGCACTTCCATTTAAATTAGCTCAGTGAGTCTCTCTGGCAATCTTATGAGGCTGGTGCTATTCTGATCCCCATTGTACAAACAGAGAAACCAAGGTTGTAAATCAACTATACTTCAAAATACCAAGAACGAAGCCAAGGCTTGGAGAGGTTCAGGAGCTCTCCATGGTGATCTGGCTCACAGCAGAGCCAGGATTTACAGGGCATCTGGCCCAGGTGCCTGCTGGCCCAGGTGCCTCAGGTGGATTCCTTCCCTTCTAAAGCATATGGTACGGGACACAAATGCAAAGAATCTTCAACGAGGGTAGAAAAAGGCAGGACCAGACATGCGGTATCGAAGGTCAGACATACATGACAAGAGCAGAGCCGGATACAGAGTGTGAGGTCAGAGGTCAAGTTCCAGGATGACCAGGAACAGGACTGCAGGGCAGGTGGGGAAGAATGGGGCAGGGGTGTGGGCTGAGAATACGGCAAAGGGCTAGCAGCTTCCTCCTACCGGGTGTGGGCCACCTGGGTTAGGGAGAGGCCACCTGTAGGCAGGTGCTAGCTGGGGTCTGGGATAGGGAGATAAGCTGGGTGTTAGCATCTCAGTGAAATTAGCCGCTTCCTATGGCTCATCTCCCTGCACCCCTGTCTTGCAGGAGAAGGTCCCTGGGTGTGGAACATGAGTATCTCCTCCAGCAAGGGTGCAGAGGCTGACGGTAGGGCCACGACCCCTTCCTCCCCTGACTTTCTGCAGTGCCCTCCCAACTGCCGGGCCCTCCGGCACTTCCTGAGAAGCAGTCCTTGCCAAACTGGGCTTCCTCTGTCCCAGCCCTACTCCATTGACTTTCAGGCTTTATGCACTTTAAAATAGCCTTGCTGATAGGTGTCCAAACCCAGCAGACCTAAAAAATGCTTGCCAGGATGAAAAGACTGAAGGTCAGCCTCCAGACCTGATTCTTCATGGCCTCACCCTCCCCTCTTCCCTTCCATCTCCTAGAGCCTATCTCCAGACAGAGAGACCCCAGAAACCTCCCCCAAGAATACAAATTCCCGAGAAAAATCCATGACAAACTAATAGAAAGGATGAGCCCTAATGGTCTGGCAAGAAAGAAAACTCCATTTCCATCATCCAGATGCCTGGATGAGCCAGGAGCTTGGGCTGGATTCACAATGAATTTGGATTCACACTGCAGTTTGGAGGCTGTAGGGAAATGAGAAGCAGGAGGGAGGCAAGTGACAGCCTAGCATCCATTTTCTCGGTCTCTCGGCTCCATTCCTTTCCCCATCGGCCTGTCAGAAGCTTCAGTGCCCAGGGGAGGATCCCTCGGGGTGTTCATCCCTGGGGAAGTCTCACCGCACATGATGTCGCAGACGGGACTGGCTGCTTCAATATTCGTGTAGTCTACAGGCAGCACAGAGGCCCCAGATAATGCGCTGTGCCTGGAGCAGACAGAGATAAAGAAAATAAGTAAAACATGGTCTTTGCCCTGGAGGAGAGTCAAGCAAACACAAGGTACCATAGATGTACACCGTAGGGCACCTCGTATCTTGGGAGGTGAAGGAAGGCTCTCTGGAAGAGGTGGCCTTGAGGCTGAGACTGGGAGGAAATAGAGGGGATGGCCACTGGGGTCCCCATGTAGGGGAAGGGCATGCACAGAGGCCCAGAGGTGCGATGGAGCCAGCTGTGTCTGTGAGACCAAGGGTGGTTCAGCGTGACTGAGGGGGAAACGCCGAGGGGGTGGTGGGCACCACAAGGTGGGCCCAGATGCTGGCGTTCGGAGGGTCTGGACTTCACGAAGGCAGACCTTGTTTTGTTCACTGCTGCAGCTCCCCGCAGCACAAAGTGGAGGCTCGGTACGTATCTGTGCTTGAATAAGTGGTGAGCGCGGAAAGATTTCAAGCAGAGACGTGCTCTATCAAGTTCTGCCTTTTAGAACTGCCACCGGATTGCCATGCAGACAATGGATTTCAGGACAGTGGTGCTGGGGGTGGGAGGTAGGGAGCTGACAGAGGCCCGGACCACAGATGTCGGTGGGGGTGGGTGGTAGGAGCCACAGGCCGGGGTGACTGGTAGAGAGCACTGGGCAAGGCGTAGACCACAGCCCTGAGGAGGGTGGCCCCCATGGGACGTGCTAGTCCACTCACCTCAGAGTCCAGGCTCGGCTGTGGTGTTCAGTTTCCTCATCTGCAAACAGGAAATACTACGGCTCACAGGGAGGGAGGGAAGAGATCATGCATCGGTGTGAGGCTCCCCTGTATTACATGAGTGGGGCCCTGAGGGAAAGGCATGCCTCCGACAGCAGGAGATGCGTCGGTGGATGTTCCTAGGGGAAGGGAAGGAAGGAGCCAGAAGTACTTTTTCAGGAAAGCATGAGGAACGTGGGTCATTCAGCTCGATGCAGATGCAGGCAGCGGTGTGGGAGTGATGGAGATGGCGATAGAGGGTTGGAGAATACAGAGGAGCTCAGAGGCCACCCGCTCCCTGATGCTTCCTGAATGCAGCCTCTGATGACTCATCAGGGCCTTACCTTCTCCTGCCTCCAGCCTGGTGCCTCGTCATCCCTTTTCCAGGCTGCAGCAAGGGTTTGCATGCAGCTTGGAACTGACCCGGCAGCCATGAGGAGCCCTCAGGAAAGTTCTGGGCAGTAGAATGAGAAGTGGGTGGACACTGTTGTCCCGCCTAGACAGCAAGGCTGTGGAGTGAGGGTCCTGTTCCGTCTCAGCAGCGCATCCGCCTGTCCGAGCAGGCTCCTGGGGCTCTCCGCTACCTACAAGGATGACCCAACCCACTCGTGTCTTCTGTGAATCTCTCAGAGATGCACCCTATGCCCTCCCCCACAAGCCCTCTCACACCACACCCAGGCACCCGCCTTGTGTGTACCCCAGGTTTCCCCTTCTTCCCCCCAGTGCACCCCGAATGACAGATGAGAGAGACCAAGATCCCAAGATCTCCATCTGTAGCAAAAGAGAGGACCCAACAACACACAATATTTCTTTGAGGACTAACGTTTCATCTTAAAAACTGATGTTGATTTTACCTTCTACTGTATAATATTCATGCTTATTTTAATTAAAAAATGCATTTAGTCTCTTCTTATATACCCCAGTCTACCCAAATATTTAAGTAAAATGAATACCACTGGAAGATGCACCTTACTTATTTTGGGGCTTTGAGTATGAACTTGACCTACAGCCATGGGGACCCCAGCAGGTGGGTATCCAGCTTGAGAGGCACTGCCCTGTATTAATGCTTGAACTGTATATTTTTGCTCGATTTCTCCTGCTTGGGGTGCCATCCTTTCTTGAGGTGAAGAACTCCTATTTACACTTCAAGACCCACCTCAAATGTTACCTCTTAATTTAATCAACTCATTAATTCAACAAATAAAGGCTCATGAGAGGCTCTCCCTGTTGCCCTGCCCAGCCCTCCTCCTCCCAGTAGGATGAATTTGTACTTCCCCATACTTTGCAACACCTTCATCAGCGTGCTTAGCCCATCCCATGACAATGTGGTTTGATGTATCTGTTTGTCTGCCCCACTAGTTAGCTGAAGGCAAAAGCAAGAGAGGATCTTGTTCATGTTTTCCCCTGGAGCCTATTACAGTGCCCGGCACACAGCAGGGACTCTGGTCAACAGGAGGGAGAAACGGCTGAAGGTTTTGAATGGTCTGTGGACCTGAATTCTGACAGCAACAGGACTCCCTGGGACCCTAGTGGTTCCCTTCTGC
Organism: Cephalophus harveyi; assembly: GCA_006410635.1. NCBI lineage: Eukaryota > Metazoa > Chordata > Mammalia > Artiodactyla > Bovidae > Cephalophus > Cephalophus harveyi. The sequence continues at coordinate 794,186 of SJYT01018594.1, forward strand.
AGAACCCCAGTGGCTGGAGTGGGGCGTCCCAGCCCTGCTTCCACTCACTGCAGGAGAGCAACAAGACTCTCTCGTGAGGCAGCAGGGCCCCTCCGCTAATGCTAATCAAACTCACTTTTGCTGCCACGTGTAAATCCAAGCCAGAAGTCTGGGGAAGAAGCATCTTTAGAACACATAAAGAGCCATGCGTGATTGAGATGCTGTCTCCATCCCAGGGGCAGACTGGGGCTCTCTGGCAGGTTCATCAGCCTCCATGTGGGGTTTTACTGGCAGCCTCCAGACCACCTCTGCTTGGAGGAAGCAGAGTCTGCCACACCCCTCTGGAAACAGCCCAAGGGACCCTCCCTCGATCCCCCCAGTTCTGCCTTCTTTTTCCCTTTTCTCGGAGGAGTTTCCCCAAACTGGCATCTCAAGCCCTCAAGAAAGCACTCTCCCAACCTCCCACATGGAGGAGTCCTACTGTTTGCAGTTTCAGATAAAGCCCTGATGGGATATATTGTCTCAGGCAATCCAAACAAGGATTTTAAAGACTGCAGGGGTGGAGTGGTTTTTCTTCATGTGATGCTTCTGCTCCTGTCTTGGACTATTTATAAAGTTCCGGCTCCAGTTTCTGATGGCTCCCAACCTGCGGGTGGGCGTGGCAGTCTTTTCTCTACCTTCTATTCACCTGTCTTTGCAGCTGCGGGAGACTAACATATTGTCTTCCCATAAGCAGTCTCCTCAGACTTGGGAGCACAAAAAAGAGTTGTTTTAGCCAGAGCTGTTCAACTAGAGGAATCTTTGTCCAGAAAAGGGGAAAGAAATCAATGTTTATTTAAAGAACAAAGACCAAACTTCTCCAGCAAAACAAAAGAAGATTTTGAAATGATCAAAGCTGGCTTTAGTAATCACAGAAGGAACAAAACTCCTTGAAGTTTGTAACTGGATGCATTGCTAGGTTAAACCCCAGGCCATGGGTAGTTGCTGATGTCTGCCTTCCTCGCTTCCCTTAGGCTACATCCTCTTCCCACCTGACCCCAGCCCCTTGCCTCCATCCTTACCTCCATTCTTTCCTGGCAGTTATATCTTCCACTGTATTATAATCCCTTACATGTGGATAAAGTGGAGAGAATGGGAGGAAACAATGAAGCTTCATTTTCAACACATGTATGATTTCTTGCTTGAGTTGAACCTACTTCCCTGGCTCCCAACCTCTGTCTCTGACTCTAATTCTGTCTCTTTTCGCCTCCACACAGCTGCCGCTCAAGATATCTGTCTAAGATGTAAATTTGACAGNCAATGAAGCTTCATTTTCAACACATGTATGATTTCTTGCTTGAGTTGAACCTACTTCCCTGACTCCCAACCTCTGTCTCTGACTCTAATTCTGTCTCTTTTTGCCGCCACACAGCTGCCGCTCAAGATATCTGTCTAAGATGTAAATTTGACAGTGCCTGATGCTGGCAGCTTTTATGCGGCATCCCAAGCAAGGCCTCTGGGATTTAGCCCTGCCTCTCATCCCTATGATCCAGTCTACCACCAGAGTGTGGTGACCTGGCCTTCTTCCTCGGACTCAGGTTCCTAACACCATGCCCAGTCTGAAAAATTGCCTCTCACCAGGTCTTCCAAAAGAGCAAAAGTCTAAGTTGAAAAATAAAGGAGAAGGATAAAGAGACAACCTACCAAGAAAGGCTGTGCAATGGGACATAACAGAGAGAAAGAACATTTTTCTGCACCACTTTGGATGACGGCAGCTGCAGAAATAGCTGAATTAGGAATGCTGGTGAAGTGTGCTCCTTTTTTCCTTTAATTTTTTTCTTCTTTGGCTTTTATGGAAGTATAAAAGACATTCAGAAAACATGCATAAATCATAAGTATGTAGCTCATAGAATGCTCACAAACTAAACCCGCTCATGTCAGCAGCAGCCAGACAGAGACGGAGAACTGACTGGTGCTCCCGGGAGCTCCCCTCCCCATCACTACTCCTGCCAAGGTGGCCATCCTGGCCACCAAGACTCTAGAACCTTCTGTCCGTTTTTGAACTTTATGTAATTGTAAGCCTTCAGAAGACACCCCTTGGTGTCCAGTTTCATTTGCTAAACACTGTGTTGGTAAGATTCAACCATGTCCTTGCAGTTGGTTTGTTCTCCTTGCTATATAATATTCAATTATGCAAATACACCGGTCCACTGCTGATGCTCATTTGGGTAATTTCCAGTTTGGGGCTATTATAAAAATGCTGCCCTGAGCACCCTGGTTCATGTCTTTTGGTGAAGATGTGTATGACATCTTGCAGATTAGCATCCACCCTGGGCTGTGGGAACTGGATATGTTCAGCTGTAGTAGCTGCTGTCAAATGGTTTTCCAACGTGTATGAACTGAACCAAACATGGAGAAGCTCTACACAGTCAGCAAAAACAAAACCGGGAGCTGACTGTGGCTCAGATCATCAACTCCTTATTGCCAAATTCAGACTTAAATTGAAGAAAGTAGGGAAAACCACTAGACCATTCAGGTAGGACCTAAATCAAATCCCTTACGATTATACAGTGGAAGTGACAAATGGATTCAAGGGATTAGATCTGATAGACAGAGTGCCTGAAAAACTATGGATGGAGGTTCATGACACTGTACAGGAGGCAGTGATCAAGACCATCCCCAAGAAAAAGAAAGACAAAAAGGCAAAATGTAAGGCCTCTGAAGAGGCCTTACAAATAACTGAGGAAAGAAGAGAAGCTAAAAGCAAAGGAGAAAAGGAAAGACATACCCATTTGAATGCAGAGTTCCAAAGAATAGCAAGGAGAGAAAAGAAAGCCTTCCTCAGTGATCAATGCAAAGAAATAGAGGAAAATAATAGAATGGGAAAGACTAGAGATATCTTCAAGAAAATTAGAGATACCAAGGGAATATTTCATGCAAAGATGGGCACAATAAAAGACAGAAATGGTATGGACCTAACTGAAGCAGAAGATCTTAAGAAGTGGTGGCAAGAATATACAGAAGAACTATATAAAAAAGATCTTCATGATCCAGATAATCACAATGGTATGATCACTCAACTAGAGTCAGACATCCTGGAATGAGAAGTCAAGTGGGCCTTAGGAAACATCCCTACAAACAAAGCTAGTGGAAGTGACAGAATTCCAGTTGAGCTGTTTCAAATCTTAAAAGATTATGCTGGGGAAGTGCTGCACTCAGTATGACAGCAAATTTGGAAAACTCAGCAGTAGCCACAGGACTGGTAAAGGTCAGTTTATATGGATGTGAGAGTTGGACTCTAAAGAAAGCTGAGTGCCAAAGAATTGATGCTTTTGAACTGTGGTGTTGGAGAAGACTCTTGAGTCCCTTGGACAGCAGTCAATCCAACCAGTCAATCCTAAAGGAAATCAGTCCTGAATATTCATTGGAAGGACTGATGTTGAAGCTGAAATTGGAATACTTTGGCCACCTGATGCAAACAACTGACTCATTGGAAAAGACTAATGCTGGAGAAGATTGAAGGCAAGAGAAGGGGACAACAAAGGATGAGATGGTTGGGTGGCATCACTTACTCAATGGACATGAGTTTGAGTATACTCCGGGAGTTGGTGATGGACAGGGAGGCCTGGCGTGCTGAAGTCCATGGGGCTGCAAAGAATTGGACACGACTGAGCAACTGAACTGAACTGAAGAACTGAGCTAGTATGAGACTCCTGGTGACTCCACATCCTTTGGGTAGTCAATCTCCTTCATGTCAGCCATTTCAATAGGTCTGCAGTGGCAGTTCAGGTGGTTTTAATGAGCATTTCCCTGATACACAAATTGAGCGTCTATTCATATGGATATTAAAAAATTTTTTTTTTCATGTGGGCCATTTATTAAATTTGTTGCAATATTACTTCTGTTTTATGCTTTGGTTTTTTGGCTGCAAGGCATTGTAGGATGTTAGCTCCCTGACCAGGGATGGCACCCACACCCCCTGCATTGGAAGGTGAAGTCTTAATGGCTGAACCAACAGGGAAGTCCCTCATATGGTTATTGATCAGCTAGAAATCATTTTGTGAAGCACCTGTCCAGTTGTTTTGCCTGTTTTCCGTGAGTCACCTGTCTGTTCCTTATGAGTTTGTAGGAGAAGCTGTCTTTCAGAGTAATCTCATTCTCCACTTTGCCCCTTTAAAATCTATTCATAGAGTAATTCAGTTTAGCCGTAACGAGTGCCATAGCTCTGACTATGTCAGGGACAGGGGATGCATAGAGAGATGAGGGCCAAAGCTCACTCTTTGCCCCTGAGGTTGAGTCCTTGCATTTTGGAATCGAGACCTCCAGCCCCATTGCTAGCTAGAATTACTCTCCCTCCCATCCTGTCCACACCAAAGCTTGGCCTGCTGAGGCAGGGGTCAGGTTGATTTTCTGAAGCTCTGTGGTTAGCTCTTTTTCAGGTTTCCATGAAGGAACCAGGGACAGGATCCAATGACGTGAGATCAACGAGGCACTACTGACTCTGTCCCACTTTACGGATCACAGAGGGGGCCGCACTGTGGAGCAGCCTGGTTGCCACTCCCTCCTCCTAGGAACTGATGGCCACAGTCAGGAGCAACAAATTGATATTGATGCCGCCTCACTTCATGCCTTCCAGTTGGAGTCAGTACTTGTTTGGCTTGGAAGACTTGAGCTTTCCATATAACACTTATTTTAGGATTCTATTGCCATCTCTTAACTGAGGGCTTCTATTTCTGCAGATTCTTAATGTTGCAGGACACAGACACTGAGCCACAAGAATCTGCTAACTGCTGGGCAGAAAATTCTTTCTGGATTCAGTGAGGCCTTATATTGATCTCATTTTGCAACCTCATATTGTTCTGAGAGATACAGAGATCAATGAACCATACTCAGGAGATCTGGATGCGGACCACCACCTGACCAGGATGCTGTGTAATCTTCGGCAGTGTTTAATTTCTCCGATCTTTTCTACGCCATTCATCTGCCAAGTTCAGTTCAGTTCAGTTCAGTCGCTCAGTTGTGTCCGACTCTTTGCGACCCCATGAATCGCAGCACGCCAGGCCTCCCTGTCCATCACCATCTCCCGGAGTTCACTCAGACTCACGTCCATCGAGTCGGTGATGCCATCCAGCCATCTCATCCTTGGTCGTCCCCTTCTCCTCCTGCCCCAATATTAATCTCTGTCATGTCTACCTTGCCAGGTTTCTGGAAAATTCAAATAAGGTGACATATATGAAAAAGCATTTTGAAAAATGTACAGTGCTAAGTAAAGGTAAAATCCTACCATACACCAGATTTTATTTCAATATAGCAATCAGAGCCCAGGTCTTCTTTTAATCATCCATTTCATTTTACTTGTATTACTGGTGCTCAGCCCTGTTAGCAACCCTTGGCTTCAAATTCTTTGATGTAAAGGGTACCTCTTTGGTCTAGATAAACTCTTGTACATTGGCATTTCACCACACAGCTACTTCCTCTGTGACCTTTTCCTTCCTTTCTTTCTTTCCAGGGTCTAGCCGACCTTTCATCACCTGGACAGGATACACACAGGCAGCCTCCAAGCCACATCAAGGGATTTTAATTTCCTTGTGGCTTTGTTAGCATTTCACATTGTTGCAGGTCAAAACATAAGGTTATTAACTAGGAATGGGAAATGTCACTAATGTGAACTGTGGGAGCCGCACGGTTTCCCTGCAGGGATTCTGAGCAGCACACAGCACCCATCACTGTGGCAACTTAGCACAGACACTGACCTCCCTGGGCTCCCGGGCCCGGGGTGCTTGACCAAGGTTCGATGGGAGGACAACCACCCCAGGTTGGGAAATGCCAACGCATGTTGAATTTATTCAAGGAGCCTCTTCCCTCACTTGCTGCCACTGTGTCAAAGAAAATTCTGGAAGTTTCAAAATCTATTTTCTAATCAATAAGGAAGTGGGATGAAGATATTCCTCCACTCATTCAAAAGTCACCCTTTCACATTTCTACTCACTCCTTTCATGGTGAGCACATATTGTGCAAATACCAGTGGGGGTGACTGTATATGTTTATGTATATGCTTCACCTGCTTCCTCTTTCTATCATGATAAATGTAGCAAAGAGACGTGGTAAGGGAGGCCGTGATAAGGAGGGACCCCACAAGTTCTAAAGAGAAAGGATGCTTTTGGTAATCGTCAGAAACAGAACTTTTTGTAACTTCCCTCTTTTGGTTTCTACAGCTGCACCTTCTTCCTTTCTCACCTCTCCTATCCTTCTTTAAAGCAATGAAACACCTCAGGGGTCTGTCCCAGAAGCCATTCTCTTTTCACCAAGAAGGTCCCAGCTGTTTTCTGGCTAGAAACGTCTTCCCCAGGCTGCCCAACACCCACTTCCATTTCTAGCCTGACGTCTCCTCTGAGCTGAAGATGAGTTTCTAGCTTCTCCTGTCCACAGGGAAGAATGAAAAGCACCTCCAGCTTTGCATGCCAACGATGGCGATGTCTATCTTCTTCTCATTCCTGCATCTCCTCACTTTTCTGCATCAACCTGAAACCCAGGAGACAATCTTGACACTCCCCTCTCTCCTATCCCCCACCCCATCCACCACCTGTGCGGTCTTCTCAGAGCTGTGTAGCTCTAACCATCCTCTTTCCAGAATCACTGGAGTGGCCTCCAGGCCAAGCCTCCCCACTCATCTCTCTGCAGGAAGAGACAGCAGTGTGAGATTTGGATCACAGTCCCCTCCCTGCCACCCAACTCCCCGCCCTATTTGAAAGCCTGGGGGCCTTCCTGCTACACTGCATGCAAGGCAAGCTGCTCACAGGAACCCGGAGGCAAAGCTTGCCCTCTCTGCCTGCCCCTCCCACTCTGCTCACCTCATGCCTCCAGCCTCTCTCAGGTGCCAAAATCAGCGCCTCCACTCTGGCGCCTGCAATCTTTTCTCTTTTCTATCTCAGACCCAACATCACTCCTCAGGTGGGCCTTGCTTTGCTTCCCAATTTATGTACCTCCCTTGTGATCCTCATACAGCCCTTTCAGTGTGCAATTATCCATTTATTTAAATGTGAACTGGCACGATGTCTGCTTCTTGTATAAGCCCTGTTAGACAGGGATTAGGCCTTCCCCTCTGTGTCCAGTAGAGAGCAGGAACTCAACAAATATTTGTGCAAAAATTAAATGTCCAAACTATACAAAATCAGGTATTTAAATTCCAAAATATATACATTCTATCCTTTCTTTTATAGCATAAAAATTGTCAGCAAACTAGAAATCCTCATCCAGGGAAGAGTGACCTGGGATCTGTGCTGTCGAGGCTACAGTCCGGCCTCCCCTCTGGCTGTGGCCCTCCCCCTGGGGTAGGGAGTCCCTGGGCCCCATGGGATGGTCCTGCCGAGAGCTCCTGCCCCAGCTAGGGTGGCCAGATTCAGCAAATAAAAATATATGAATCACAGTTAAATTTGAATTTCAGATAAACAACCATTAATTTTTTTTTCAATGTGAGTATGTCCCATGCTCTGGGAAATGGTGATGGACAGGGAAGCCTGATGTGCTGCAGTCCATGGGGTTGCAAAGAGTTGGACATGACTGAGCAGCTGAACAACAACAACGTTTCATGAAATGTTTGGGACGTATTTACACTAAACTTTTGGAATTCAAGTTTGACTGGATGTCCTGTTTTATTTGGCCACCCCAGTCCCAGCTTCTAGACCAGGGGTCTTTAAACTTTGGCTTGTGGACCAAATTCAATTTGCTGCCTATTCTTGTCAATTGTTTAATTGGCACACAGCCACACCCATTCATTTTTATATTATCTATACCTGCCTTTGTGATACAGTAGCAAAGTTGAACAGCTGCAACAGAGACTGTAAGGCCCACAGAGCCTAAAATATTTACTGAGGGACCCTTTACAGGCAAGTCAGCAGACCTCTGTTTCAGACAGGCTGCAAGTCCCCAGAACATCTTTAAGTGTCTTCCCGACAGTTCTGAGCTTCCTTCCAGAGCAGGCAGAGGCTTCTCTTTTGGTCTGGCCTCTAAGGTGGAGGGCACAGGGGTGCAAATGAGTGTGGAGGGTCTTCAAGTGCAGGATGGAGCTTGAGGAAAGGGGCTGAATGCCCACCTTCTCTGAATCACAGTTTCTGTCCAGAACCCGGAAGATTTCAGAATTCTAAATTTGCACCTGGCCTTCCATTTCAATAAGAAGATGTTTTCAAAAGTGAGAGACATTTCATTTACTTTGGGTATCAGATTGATTTAACTTTTAAATGATTAAGCATGTGGCAGGCAGTCTTCCTTTGTACTCGACCTGGACCCCTCAAACGTCAGGTTTGTGTTAATCAAGGCCAAGAAATGTCATCAATAGTGCCATCTTGTGGTGAGATCTACTATTACCACTTTCTAGTGTGAGCTACCCAAATACTTCAGTCTTTTGCACTTGCTGCTGCTGCTGCTGCTAAGTCGCTTCAGTCGTGTCCGACTCTGTGCGACCCCATGGACGGCAGCCCACCGGGCTCCCCCGTCCCGGGGATTCTCTAGGCAAGAATATTGGAGTGGGTTGCCATTTCCTTCTCCAATGCATGAAAGTGAAAAATCAGAGTGAAGTCGCTCAGTCGTGTCCGACCCTCAGCGACCCCATGGACTGCAGCCTTCCAGGCTCCTCCATCCCTGGAATTCAGCCTATGACAATAATAAGCAAAATTCAAAATTATGCCACTGAACCATCAAAACATTCTAAAATATTTTATGAGACATTAAAAAGATATTAAATGGCATTCAGCAAAATTTTCTTCAAAATTAGTCATCTAACAGGTGGCCCATAATAATAATTTTTTGTATTTGTAGTATTTTCAAGTTTATAAATCGTGTTCACACGTGACTTCATAACTGAACCTCACCATCATACTGTGATCCACTGAAAACGGAGAATTTTTTTTTTTCTAAGTGAAAGAAGGTTTATGCAGGGAGATACACGCTCCATAGGCAGAGCATGGGCCATCTCAGAGGTGAGAAGTGCCAGCGTATGGGGTTGTCAGTTTCTATAGGGCTGGGTTATTTTATAGGCTAATGACAGGATTATTTCAACTAGAAAATGGAGACTCTTAATGACCATGACTTGCTGTAGCCAGTTCAGCAGGTCGAGTGTTCTTATCAGAGTAGAGGCATCTTGCTATTAACCAGAAAGGGGTTGAACAGAAAATCAATTTCCTTAACCATGAAGGGAAAGGGAGGTTACATTTCAGCACACTGTAACCTTGATGATGATATTCTCTTAGGGTTCACAGGCCAAGATAAGAGAGAGAAGTTTTCTGAAAGAGTATTATCATCCTTCAATACCAGAGACTGGAGACAAGTTTCTTCTTATCCACAACAAAGAGCATTTAGGGAGAGCTGATGCTGCTCTGCCATTTCCTTTATTCCTCATACAACTGTGAAAACCCCCTTCTCTGCTCGGCTGGTGACAGCCCACAGGAGATGCCCCAGGTCTGGGCCTTGAGTCAGGGCTTGTTGGGGTCAATCTTCATGATACTTCTCTCCAGCAGACCCAGGGAGGTCTGAGCTGCTTGCCGTTGTTCAGTCGCTAAGTCATGTCCGACTCTTTGTAACCCCATGGATTGCAGCATGCCAGGCTTTCCTGGTCTTCACTATTTCCTGGAGTTTGCCCAAAATCATGTCCATTGAGTCGGTGATGCCGTCCAACCATCTCATCCTCTGTAGCTCCCTTCTTTTCTTGTCCTCAGTCTTTCCCAGCATCAGGGTCTTTTCCAGTGAGTCAGCTCTTCACATCAGGTGGCCAAAGTATTGGAGCTTCAGTTTCAGCATCAGTCCTCCTAATGAATATTCAGGGTTGATTTCGTTTAGGATTGACTGGTGTTATCTCCTTGCTGTCCAATGACATCTTGTCCAGAGAGAACAGTGAGGACAGCTTTTGCCCACCAACCCAGTGGTGAGTTAGGGAGTTCACCATTGCTGGGGCAGAGCACAAAATCAAATTTCATATCACAGCTGGAAATTCATGGAGGGAATTCATGGAATGAGACAAGGGGCTGGAAGCAGCACTTTTCTTAAATTACACTTTTCTTAAAGATAAATAGATGTTTCAAAGCAGTCCATTGATGGGGTGTTTGTGTGGCTCTTGATGAAAGTGAAAGTAGAGGGTGAAAAAGTTGGCGTAAAGCTCAGCAATCAGAAAACGAAGATCATGGCATCTGGTCCCATCACTTCATGGGAAATAGATGGGGAAACAGTGCAAACAGTGTCAGACTTTATTTTTTGGGCTCCAAAATCACTGCAGATGGTGACTGCAGCCATGAAATTGAAAGACGCTTACTCCTTGGAAGAAAAGTTATGATCAACCTAGATAGCATATTGAAAAGCAGAGACATTACTTTGCCAACAAAGGTCCGTCTAGTCAAGGCTATGGTTTTTCCAGTGGTCATGTATGGATGCAAGAGTGGGACTGTGAAGAAGGCTGAGTGCTGAAGAATTGATGCTTTTGAACTGTGGTGTTGGAGAAGACTCTTGAGAGTCCCTTGGACTGCAAGGAGATCCAACCAGTCCATTCTGAAGGAGATCAGCCCTGGGATTTCTTTGGAGGGAATGATGCTAAAGCTGAAACTCCAGTACTTTGGCCACCTGATGCGAAGAGTTGACTCATTGGAAAAGACTCTGACGTTGGGAGGGATTGGGGGCAGGAGGAGAAGGGATGACAGAGGATGAGATGGCTGGATGGCATCACCGACTCGATGGACGTGAGTCTGAGTGAACTCCGGGAGTTGGTGATGGACAGGGAGGCCTGGCGTGCTGCGATTCATGGGGTCGCAAAGAGTCGGACACGACTGAGCGACTGAACTGAACTGAACTGAAGAAAACAGTTGTGCTTCTCTCCTCTGGGAGAGCCGAGCTGATCCACCTGAGAGGTGCTTTTCTAAGTTTTTGATCGTGCATGATGCGATTTGTGAGAAAATAAGTTTACTTTCTTTTCATCGTGGACTTCTGAGTTCTGCAATGAGCTCGGATACTACGTTTATCAGATTCTGGCTTGCTTGCTGAACTCCAGATTCATTCGCTTATTCAAGCATGTATTCAATAAATGTATATTGAGTCCCATCTGCACCTCAGACACTCTGCTCGGTATCAAATTAATGAGACTTGACTATGCACACGTGACATTCACAGACTCACGTTGCAGGGGACTTACATTGCAGCAACCAGAAAAGCTTTCCGGGGCAAACCCTTGAGTTGGGTTTTGAAGGACCAGTGTCAGCTAGCCAGACAGAAGGGGGCAAAGGAGGGGAACCAAGGCTGGCTGACACCAAGGCCCAGACTCCAAGCGGCAGGCATATGGCTTCCAAGCATCTGTATTGACAGGGAACATCTCAAGAGGGGACTCACCAAGAGAAACTCTTTTCCTGAAGCCCTCACCCTCTTGAAAAGCGCTAAGACTTCTCTTACGCCAATGGGAAGTGAGTGAAAGTGAAGTCGCTCAGTTGTATCCGACTCTTTGAAACCCCATGGGCTGTAGCCAACCAGGCTCCTCTGTCCATGGGATTTTCCAGGCAAGAGTACTGGAGTGGGTTGTCATTTCCTTCTCCACAAATGGGAGGAGGGAGGCAAAACAGACACATTGACTAGTTAAGAAACCAAAGCAACCCCAGGAAAGTCTGACATGGCTTGATGATTCTGACCAGCAGGGGGCAGTGCGAGGCTCTTTTTGGCGTTAGACTGAGCCCTTCCCAGGTGGCGCTAGTGGTGAAGAGCCCGCCTCCCAGTGCAGGAGACGCAAGAGAAACGGGTTCGATCCCTGGGTCGGGGAAGACCGCCTGGAGGAGGGCATGGCAATCCGCTCCAGTATTCTTGCCTGGAGAATCCCATGGACAAAAGAGCCTGGTGGGCTATGGTCCATAGGGTTGCAGAGTAGGACACAAACGACTGAGCAAGCACACATTTTCCTATGGGAAGGTCCCTGAAGGTAAAGTGAGCCAGGCAATCTCCCCAGGAAGATTGCACCCCTTTTTATTGTCTTCACAGTGCTTATTAACTTCTAAAATGTCATCATTTGTTTGTTATTTTCTTATTACTTTTCTCTCCCTCTTTTAGGATATAAGCTCCATGAGCAAAGGGCCTTGCTGTCTTCTTCTCTGCTGCATACCTAGTGTGTACATTAACGCCTGGCATGTGCTGACTTCTCATTAATATTTTTTAAAATAAGTTAATGAGTTTGTGAATCTATGTGACATTGAGAAATGAGCACAGTAGGAAAACCCAGACCTAAGTGTTTCCTTTTGCTCCTGAAAGCGTATCTTGACATATGGTCTCATTCCACGTTTGCAAGATGGGCGGCCAGGAGCATGGGGGCCACAGGAGAGCTTCTTTGTTGGCAAAGTAGACACTCTGTGTGTATTCTGGGCTGAGTATTGCTGGATTAAGGCAAGCTGTCAATGCCTGGCCAGGAGGCCAACGTCAAGGACCAGCAGGAGGGAGGAATGGCAAGGTCTGAGCTTAGTCCAGCAGCAGCACAGGGGTGGAAGGAGGTGTGAGATGCCTGGTCCAGGGAGGCCAGGCTGAGATCAGCCTCAGTGCAGTCTGAGGTCTGCAACAGAGCAGAGTGAGGAACAAGATATGGAAGCCAGACCTGGGCTGTGGAAAGTGTGGGCCAGCTCCATGGGATCATGGTTGTCTGTGCCTGAGGAACCTGCGAAGGCCAGGCTCTCCCTTTGTGGGCAGGTGGGGTCTGACTCCAGGGCCAGAGTTCTGATTCCCACATCTACCGTTATTCTAAAACTTGCTTTTAGCTTTAGCCTTCTAGCCTCTGTCACTTAGGGGCACCCCTTTGTCGTCTAGATTTTTTTTTTTTAGTAGAAATCTAAGTAAAGAATAAAATGCCAGGTCCATGTGCCATTAAAAAAAAAAAAAAAAAACTGGTCCACCTAGTTGGTGATATATACTGGCCACCCGTTATGTACGTGGAGTGTGCTGGGAGCTTGATGTATTGAGAGCAACATGTTGCTCTTAATGGGACTTCAGAGAAGAAGGGAGACTGACATTCACCATAGGTGCTGCCTTCAAGACTGAGCAGTCTGGTCCCCCCCGTGACTTGCTGCGGGCTCTGCTTCCTGGGGCCAGGGTCACAGAGTCAAAGTGGCAGTTTCCACGTTTTAAAGCTACTCGGCTCCAAAGTGATGCCAGAGTGCATTTCCGGTTCTTCACCATCTGCTCTACACAATTAAAGCCCAACTTATATCTATTGGAAGTGACCAACCAGCCTGGCTTTCCCAGGAACAAGGGTGTTCCCAGGATGTGGGATTTATGTAGCCAATAGTCAAACCAGGATGTGTTAGTCACCCCGTTATCGGCACTGCCGGTGGCAGTTTGCCTTTTTTTCACTCCTTTGGCGATGTTAATGGTCTTTATTTCTCCCCTTACCCTCCAGTCTCCTCTTCCCCTTCCCTTGCTTTCAGACCTCTGTCTCTGGTTCATGAGACTGCCGGTCTCTCCAGGTGTCCCAGGCACCACAGTTGGACACCATCTGCTTGCTGCTTTGTTATTGCCGAGGATTTTTCCCCAAAATTAGTTTGGAAACTGTCAACACCACTGTCAGCTCAGATGTAGCAATCAAAGACTATTTCATAACCCTCTTCCCTAATGTGTGAGGTGAGGCAGGGTCAGGGAATGGAGGCTTTAAGTGTCTGTGAGGTGCTGAAGTCCAAACCATCATTCACGCGTCAGGGTTCTGGAAAAACAGGTCGCTAACTACTGCATAAGCAGGGCCAGGCAAATGGAGGCCCCACAGAGATGCTCAAATTCTGCCAGATGTAACTGATGGGCTCCTGCTACCTGTGTGCTGACTAAGCAAATGAATGAAATGACAGCTGTCACGTCTGCTGGATAAATCTTTCTCACTGAGATAAGCAAGCATTTAGAAAAGTCATTCAAGGTGCAAGTTACCAGAAAATATTGCTAGCCTTGTGCCACAAATGTCATAGCCTAGAGGAGATGGAATATATTTTACTTTCTCCACCCTGGATGACAGAAATTCTTCCAGTAAAGCCTTTGACCTTGCCTGTCAGGTCAAGGGGAGTAACGGTCATTATCCCTACTTACAGGTCACAAATAAGAGGGAGGGAGTTGTATGGAAAAGTTGTTGAGCAGATCCAACTGTGACTGTGAGTTTGTTCTGACAAGTTCAGGTTGAAGGTAGTACTCTGTCAATGGATATGAGATGACCTCTTAATGACAATAGAAAAGCTACAAAATAGAAACACTAGTGATCAGACAGTAAAGAATCTGCTGGCGATGCAGGAGACCCAGGTTCAATCCCTGGGTCAGGAAGATCCCCTGAAGAAGGGAATGGCTACCCACTCCAGTATTCTTGCCTGGTGGAAAATTCCACGGACAGAGTAACCTGGTGGACTACAGTCCATGGAGTAGCAAAAGGTCGGACACAACTAAGCTGCTAACAGTTTCACAGAATAGAATGCAGTCAGGTGGGGCTGGAGGGAGGGATTTTGAAATCCACGTTAGGTCTTTCTTTAACAAATGACTCATGCTCAGAATATCTCATAGCTCTAAAAGTATCTGAATGTCACATGTCACCTTTTTGTGCCATCTAAGGATCCCTTCTTCTAAATTTCTGATTTAATTTTGTGAATGAGGAGGATTTGTGAATGAGGAGGAATGAGGAGAATGACGAATTTTCGTCAATTATTATCTTGCTATAAATCTTGGTTGAATATATACATCTCTGTTCCTAACCTTCAAGAAACTCTTAATTTAATGGTTTCTAAATCAAAGCCATCATGTTCAGTTGATCAAGTTCTGCAGATGAAAACAGTACTTTAAAATGATATAAGTTCTTTTCTTTAATATCAGAAACTCGAAAGTGGAAGCATTAGTCACTCAGTCGTGTCTGACTCTGCGACCCCACGGACTAGCCTGCCAGGTTCCTCTGTCCATAGGGATTCTCCAGGCAAGAATACTGGGTGGGTTGCCATGCCCTACTCTAGGGGATCTTCCTGACCCAGGGATCGAACCCAGGTTTCCCGCATTTCGGGCAGATTCTTTACCATCTGAGACACCAGGAAAGCCCCAAAATACTGGAATCGGTAGCCATGCCCTCCTCCACAGAATCTTCCCAACCGAGGAGGATTCTTTACCATCTGAGTCACCAGGGAAGCCCAATCATTTATAAAAAATTATTTGAAAAGAGAAATAATGTAAGGAACATCTGCTCTTTGTGTCTGTCCTGTATCTCCATAAGATTCTGGAAAGACCATGTGTCAGTCACATGGCCCTGCCTGTCCACCTCAGGAGTGGTCTGAAACTCCCATTGCCTCCACAGTGACTGATCCAGGGTTGAGCACCCGATTCAAGCAGAGCCAATCAGAGTGTGTTATGGATGCTGTGGGTGGTGGGGGGTGGTGGTAGAGACATCTCCATTTTTCTGGGATGATGGGGCTTTCCTCCAGTTACATTGCTGCCAGTCTGAATGCAAAAGAAGAAAATAGCCAAGTGGAGCTAAGAGACTGTATCAGTTGAATACTGAAATTCAAGTCTACCTGGAACAGTCTTATTTGGAAATAGTCACTGCAGATATAATTCATTAAGACAAGGTCACATGGGATTAGAGTGAGTCCCAGTGACTTGTTTCCATTTTCTTTTTAAAAGATAAGTAGATATGGAGACAAACACATAAGGAGCATGCCAAGTGACAACAGAAACAGAGACAGGAGCGATGCGTCTACAAGGCAAGGAGGGCCAGGGACTGCTGGCAATTGCCAGCAGCTGGAAGAGGCAAGGAAGGATCCTCCCCTGGATCCTTCAGAGAGCCTGGCTCTGCCAGTGGTTTGATTTGTTTTTAACTGTTTGCTTCCTGCTGGGATACTCAGTAATACTGATACCCCAATCACTGCTGCCGGTCAAGTTTTGAAGACTTTTCCTCTCTTTAGGAGCTCTCATTGTGTGCTGGTTATTCTAGTTTATCATGACTTAATCTCTGACTTACTTAATTATCTCTTCTCTTCCCCTCAAGGATAGGGACCTGAGGAGGAAGGCATGGTATACTCTTTCCTTTCCTGCTCCCTCTATCAGGCATCTCCTGTGTTCTGATGGCATGTTGATTTTGGACTTTTAGCTTCTAGAACTGGGAGGGAATAAATATCTAGGTTTTAAAAGTGTGTTTGTTTTTAATTGTGGTAAAATATGCATAACACAAAATTTGTTATTCTAACCACTTAAAGGAGTACGTCAAGGCTGTGTATTGTCACCCTGCTTATTTAACTTATATGCAGAATACATCATGAGAAACGCTGGACTGGAAGAAACACAAGCTGGAATCAAGATTGCCGGGAGAAATATCAATAACCTCAGATATGCAGATGACACCACCCTTATGGCAGAAAGTGAAGAGGAGCTAAAAAGCCTCTTTGAAGACTCTTGAGAGTCCCTTGGACTGCAAGGAGATCCAACCAGTCCATTCTGAAGGAGATCAGCCCTGGGATTTCTTTGGAAGGAATGATGCTAAAGCTGAAACTCCAGTACTTTGGCCACCTGATGCGAAGAGTTGACTCATTGAAAAAGACTCTGATGCTGGGAGGGACTGGGGCAGGAGGAGAAGGGGACGACTGAGGATGAGATGGCTGGATGGCATCACGGACTCGATGGATGTGAGTCTGAGTGAACTCCGGGAGATGGTGATGAACAGGGAGGCCTGGCGTGCTGCGATTCATGGGGTCGCAGAGAGTCGGACACGACTGAGTGACTGAACTGAACTGAACCACTTAAAAATAATATTAAGTACATTCACATTGTTATGCAAAAAGTTCTGTTGTTTTAAGCCACCAACTTGTGGTACTTTATTAGAGCAGCCCTAGGAAACTAATATAGGTATATATAGAGAGAGACAGAGAGAAAGAAAGAGTCCTGATGATATTGTTTAAATACCTGGATCTAGCCATGCCTGAATTCCCTTGGACTCACCGATAAGAGGCAATAAATGTCATTTATCAACTCATTTATTATTTTTGTTAGCTTTTGTCACTTCAGTTAAAGGACTCCTGACTACTGGGCAGGTTGCTGGCAAATGTTTTCATTATTATTTTAACAATGAAGGTGTAAGAAGAACAGCCTCATTCAGAGTTCTTCCAGCCCTTTAATCCTCCACTTCTCTCGTGGTTCTGATTCTCTCACTATGTTAGCATCTGTGTCTAATTGGGTATTAGCAAATAATAAAATATTTTGGAATAATAACCAGTTCCAAAGACAGAAACTAAGGAACAGTTTGCAAAATTCCAGCTTGATTAGAAGAAGCTTCATTAAAATGTTAGGTAGGGGGATGTAGAAGTGAGATGAGAATTAGGGAGTAAGGGGAGAGAACGTGGTGTGTCTCAGAGAACTACCCAGCTATTCCAAGGCAGCTCTAGGCCTTACTTCAAGGGAATGAAATTGATGATGCATAGCAAACAATTAATTTCTGTTAAATACCAACTAGTAAATAAAAAATATTTTCAAATCCAGGACAATCCCAAGAAGGATGTACTTATAAATGGAATTGATATTTAGCCAACCAACCATGTCCGTTGCAACATTTGAATTTAATGGGACTGGTTGCTTTGTATTAATTAATTGCAGATTGATTGCTGCCTGTATTTGTTGAGATTCACACAGGTGATTATTCAATAATAGGAGAGCTATTAAAACTCGTGCCATGATTTCTTGAAGAGCTACATGATATCATACAGAAAATGAACAGCTATGCTAAAGAAAGGTCAGCGAGACTAAAGAAAATGAGGTTTGAATATGTGGAGAGTCACGGTGAGATCACTGTGCGTGCATGCATGCTAAGTCGCTTCAGTCGTATCTGACTCTCTGCAACCCTATGGACTGTAGCCCATCAGGTTCCTCTGTCCATGGGATTCTCCAGGCAAGAATACTGGAATGGGTTGCCATTTCCTCCTGCAGGAGATCTTCCCGACCCAGGGATTGAACCGGTGTCTCTTAAGTCTCCTGCTTTGGCAGGTGTATTCTTTACCACTAGGACCACCTGGGCACCCTACCTGTAGTTAAGTCACAGCCTTGGTAGGTGGTGAATGGCTGAAATAGTTACATTGTATCTTCATGGACACCATGGACTCTGAGGTCTGGGTGGGACAGAAATAGAGTAATGACTAATTATTGGGCCACCACTCAATAATTAGGAGACTGTCACTCAAGTTAGGAGGCAAGAGTAATGAGTAGTGCCAGGTTTCCAAGTAGATTAAATGGAAAATGGTGTGGATACAGTCAAGTGAGATATGAAGGAAGGGGTAGGTCCAAGGCCAGGCTCCACAACTGAAAGGCTGGGTGACCTTGGGCAAGTCTCTCGTCTTCTTTATCCTTCAGCTATAAAATGTGGGCTAATAATGGGTTTTCATAAGGCTGGGATATTATGGTATGTGTAACATGCTTTGTGAATGCTAAAGCCCTAAGCCCTGGAAGACTGTTGAGCTTGTTCCTAAGGGCTGAGTGGGCCAGCTAAGGACTGCTCACTGCCCCTAAGACCCCAGTGGAGGGAAAATCCCTGAAGCTGGCCAGCAGCAATCTGTGAGGCTTGTCAAAGCTGCTCCAGCCTGAAGTCCCCTGTGTGACGCAGCCCCTTCTCATTACCACCTTGTCTTCCTTCACAAGATGTAGTTCTGTCCTTCTCTGGCTCCAAGCCAGGCCCTTCAGGTTTCTGATTCTCTCCTTAGAATCACTGACACACAGCCCAGATCCACTCTGTCTCTTGAATGAAGACCAAGTCCAGGGCCCAGTCTCCCACTGATAACCCAGAGTGGCCTTGGACTCTTGTTTCTGCTGGTTCCCATCCCATGGATGGACAGACCAGGGCACGTGGAAAGCCTGGCCTGAATTCCTCTCTGCTGCTGGACAAGTCGCTCCAAATTCATCTGCTGATGACCAGCAGCTCCATCTTCTGACGTTTTTTTCAAAGCACCCCATGCATTTAATAATGATCCTGAAAGAGGCAACAAGGGGAGGCGATGGGATCCAGTGGTGGTAGGAGAGGGGGCTGCAACATGGCAGGAAGCGGAGGCCCAAGTGGGAGACCCCCCAAACGCTGGAGAGCCACAGGACAACCCCCACCTCCAGATCTGTGTCACCAGCAGGACTGCAAGTGTGGGAGCTTAACCCACGTTCCTTGATTCTGAGTATCACGTGGCCAATTAAAGCCTCAGAAAATGGCATCCATCTTCCTGCAGCAGCAGGTACATGTCTGAGCCTCTGGTCCAGCTTCTCACCTTCCCGATTCAGCTGCCATTGTTTGTGTCCTCATTCCTCCTCCACCCTGGGGAAATGTGAATTTTCATCAAATAGGAAGGCTTGAATCATCAACTGTGAAATTGCTCTCTAAACACCTCCAATGCCTAGTCATATGCAGTGTTTAATTTACTTTTAATAGTATGGATTTTTTAAGTGCCACAAAACTAAAGCTTTGGCTAAGGATGAGTTTATGTCAACACTTGTTTAGAATGGATTTTTGAAAAATTACCTTGAGTATCTGAGCAGTTCCTCTCGAGACAGCTGCAGGCTCCCTTGTTTGACGCTGAGTGGTTTGCTATATATTAGTGCAGCATTATATGCTGCTTTTAGGTGATTCTCTAGTTATTTGATGCTTGCATTTGCATGTGGATTTTAAGATCCCTGCCAGGAAGGGATGAGAACTCACTTTCTGAGCTCCTGTGAGCTGGGTGAGGCCCTTCATTAATCCTAATCAAACCCACAGAGGGTTTTAATTTTTTTACAGAGGGCATGTTACTGTCCCCATTTTATAGATCAGTAACTGAGAAAGGGGGAGCTTTTCTCAGTTACTGGAAGAATCAATTCAGGGCTGTTTGATTCTTTCCATTATTTCTCTGATTTGTACCTTCGTGCCTTAAACACATTGTTGGTCTACTGATGTTGGTTCAGTGCCTAACTGCAAGATTCACCATTGCTTTATTGGTTCATTCCAACACCCAGGACAGGCCCCTTCAGTGAGCGTTCATCTGCAGGATTCTCTCGGGGAGGCAGGTTTGCCACACCCTTCCACAAAACAATGAAAACTAGATTCTTAATGGGAACCCTAGGGTGCTGCAGATCCCAAAGCACTTCCTAAAATCCACAGAGTCAATGATTTTCAGTTCGACTTGCCATCTTTGAAATTCCTGGCACTGTGTATCCTGCATAGCATATTAGGGAACTCTTCTTGTTGAATTAAAAATAGGGAAAAAAACAATGTAGTTGTTAGCCAAGTGTGATCAGTAAACTTGACCGTTAGTTGCCTGTTTCTTATTCTGAAGATTCACAGGAGCTGTTACTAGTAGCCTGCTCTGCATCTTGAAGAAATTAACTAAACCCATGCTGGGCAGCAGGATTGAATCAGGGCCAAGGTGAGGCTCAGGCCCCGGTTCAGTCCGTATCTGTGCCCGGCCTTCATGCCAAGTCATCTGTTAGACTAGAATTGCTAATACTGTGTAGTTTTCATTACCGTGTGTTTATATAGCATGTCAGTAGTGAACAAAATATTCACTTGACACGGACCCTCGCCACAAAATGTATACTTTAGGCAAAATATATGTGTTAATCAATGCATCTGAATTCACAAATCCTCACTGGCTTGGACATACACAGAGCACTGTGCTGGGGTCAGGGGGAGAGTGGTACAGAGACATAGAAAATGCAGCATTTACCCTCAAGTGGCTAAGAGGGTTAGCAGGAGATAAGACATACTGGAGAGGTCTCCACTAATAAACAGCAGACTTGCAAACGTCCGTATCTACACACCAACACAGATACCCTCGCATCACTAAGGCTGCTCGTGTGTAATCTTCTGTTTCTCACCTGGGCTATATCCAGTGGCCTTCTTCTGCCCTCACCTCTGTGAAGCCCTCAGTTTCACCACCAGTGTAAGAATAGCTGTATTTTACCAAACTGTGCTATCATCATTAATCTTATGCCTTGGATCATAAGCTTCTTGAAGACAAAATCTACTCTTCATGTTCAGTGCCTGTTCTAGAGCCCTGCCCAGAGCAGGTGCTCAATAAATGTTTGCCGAGTTGAATATGATGGTTCAAAAATAGGATTTAGGGGTTAGCTTAGGCAATGACAACATTTATAATATTTTTTTCTTTGAGCAGAGAATATTCCAGTGAAATTTTAGAACTCATTTAAAAGTTGTAAAAATGAAAATATGTATATAAATAAGACAGATCACTTCCCTGAAACTTCAAAGACAAATTGTCATGACCTCAGGTTCTCAGAAATGGACTTATATGACAATGGGATGGAATTCACTTACAATTTATTGTGTGCTTCAGTTCAGTTACTCAGTCATGTCCAGCTCTTTGCGACCCCATGGACTTCCCTGTCCATCACCAACTCCCAGAACTTACTCAAACTCATGTCCATTGAGTCAGTGATGCCATCCAACCATCTCATCCTCTGTCATCCCCTTCTCCACCTGCCATCAATCTTTCCCAGCATCAGGCTCTTTTCAGATGAGTCAGTTCTTTGCATCAGGTGACCAAAGTATTGGAGTTTCAGCTTCAACATCAGTTCTTCCAATGAACACCTAAGACTGATCTCCTTTAGGATGGACTGGTTGGATCTCCTTGCAGTCCAAGGGACTCTCAAGAGTCTTCTCCAACACCACAATAAAAAGCATCAATTCTTCGGTGCTCAGCTTTCCTTATAGTCCAACTCTCACATCCATACATGACTACTGGAAAAACCATAGCCTTGACTGGATGGACCTTTATTGGCAAAGTAATGTCTCTGCCTTTTAATATTTAATAGGTTGGTCATAACTTTTCTTCCAAGGAATTCACTTGGAATTAAGTGCTTATTGTGTACCAAATTTTATGCCAGGTGCTTTTGTTTAAAAGATGAAGACTCCACAGTCTGGAGGACCAGCGAAGTGGCAAGGAGAAAGTTAATTAAGATGCAATGTGATAAGTTCTCTAATAATCAATATTTAAGTTTGGAGAATTGACAAAAAAGGGGAAAAACCACTGGAATTGAGGAGTTGCACATTTTGCTTAGGACAAATTCAGCCTACTTGGGTTAATATTTTTTTCCTTTGGTTCTATAGGATCAGTGGTCATTTCAATACCTGGATGATATTCATTAACTGTGGCCAACACATTTGCTTATAACTGACATACAGGCTCTGTGTCATTTTGATGTTCATCTGATCTATGAGTGCTGACATGAAAGAGAATCCAACCAGCCTCAGTGCTGGAACATCGTATGGCTCAGATCCCTGCAGGCTCTCAGGGGCAGGTGCATAAGCTCAGAGGATTCCAAAAGCTCGCCAGGAGAGGACAGAATAAGAAAAGGTCACTGAGTCCATCTGTCTCGCTTGGTTTTATTTCTTTCCCAACAAATCCCTGCAACAAACTTGTGTAATGAATCCACTCCCCCATCCCCATTTTCCTTATCTCACTGCTAATTTGTATTTAAATTTCATGATCCAGGGTAAAGAATTCAAACTCAACTTTGTCAGTGTGGAAAGTCCCAGAAAGTTTTTGAGCAGGGATTTGACACGGTAGAAGTGATCTTCCAGAAAGGGGGATTTGTTATTTGTGCAGAGTTAGGAAACCCTTAGGAAAGTCTAAGCACAAACTGGTGAGAAACTAAGATAATGGCAGCAGGGGTAGACATGATATCCATCCTTGGGTGTGCATGCTCAGTTCCTCAGTTGTGTCCGACTCTGCAACACCATGGACCATGGCCCACCAGGCTCCCCTGTCCACGAGGATTCTACAGGCAGGAATACTGGAGTGGGTTGCCATTTCCTTCTCCAGGGCATCTTCCCAACCCAGGGATCGATCCCAGGTCTCCTGCATTTGTGGGCAGATTCTTTATCACTGAGGCACCTGGGAAGCCTGTTGTTTTAAGAAAGTTTGTGGTAATTCGTTACATGGCAATAGGAAACTAATACAAGCAGACAATGCAATCATTCATTTTTTCACTCTGACCATCAGTGTCAGATGTATCAATGTGTTCTTGGTAAATGGAATACATGGATATCAAAATTTTGTTTTAATCACTAGTTTTAATCTCTTGGGCTCTCATTCATCTTCAGTTAAATTGAGTTTCTAAAAAGCATAACATATCTCTGGAGTTTCTCATAATCAATCAGTCTCTCCTCTGTTATTCTTTCTTTTCTCACTCCCTTCCTCTTTTCTTTCTCTTGGTCTTTATTAAATACTTGGCCAGTAACCCATGGACTGCCTTTTGAACCCTGTTAATTAAACTGAGCTCTCTTTAAGTTATATTATCTCTCTTCCTATTATAATTGCTCATTTACTTGTCTCTACCCTTTGAATGTAAGCCCCCTAAGGCCCATACACTGTAAGTGCTCAATACATATTTCTTGATGGATCACTGACAACACAGCAATGTTAAGAGATTCCTGAAAAACATTTCATTTGGAAATCACATCTAAACTGAGATCTGATTTAGAGATGCTCTAAGCGCATCATGCCCCGATCCTCATCAGCGAGCTTCAAGCTAGAATTTCACTAAACCAAAGTGAAGGCTGAGTTAGAAGAATTTGGCTTTTGCTGTTTTAATATTCTCTTCAGTGATTTTAGCTTCTTGGTCATTTGTAGATCACAAAGTCTGACAATTTTTATCCTTGCCTACTTTGGATGCTAATTATATCTTTGTTTCTAATAACTTTACAATCCCCAAGGGGCCGTTGGCAGGGTTCTGGCAAAAGGTCCAAGAAGCAGGCTGGCAATCAGTATGGTCACCATAATTTATTTCCTGCTCAGACTCTCAGAAAGTTCATCAGTTTCCGGAATACACAAAGTCTCCTTACTAGAAGAAATGAAGGAAAAAGAAAAAAGAAACTACTTGACCCACATTGATGTGAAAGGCCAAGTCCTTTCAGAGATCTAAGAAACTAGTGATTTTTTTAATACTAGCTTCATTAATTAGTATTTCTTAAGACTCCACTGTAGGATTTGCTATGCAGAGGCTGAGGAAGCAAATATCAAAGGAATCATGCACTGCATGATAATCACAAGCCAACATTTACAGGATCCTTACCATGTGCCTGCTGATTTGTAAATATCCACCCATTTAATCATCAAAACAACACTAGGAGTTAGGTACAATTATTACCCCTTTTTACATTTGAGTAAACTGAGGCTTGAAAATGTTAAGTAATTTGCCTACAGTGTCCCAGCTTGTAAGAGGTGACTTTAGGATTTGAATTTAAGTAGATGACACCACTCCCTCCCTTATACTGGGGAGTGTCCCCAGGGTCACATATTAATTGGACAAAATGCACAAACGTCTCCAGCTGAGGTTCACTCTTACCTAATTAACTGCTGGAAAGCTCCACCTGAAGAAATGCTCTCAATTATTATAAACACAGCAGATGAGGGCTCACATATCTCCTGACTACAGCTGCTTGGCATCCTCTGAAATGACCCTAGTGGGAGGCTGAAGCACCTATTTAACAATAGTAAGGGCCCCAAAGGGTAGGCTCATGGGTGTAGGCCTCAGTTATACCACTGTTTACTTGACCTCTGAGTTTTAGAAACTAAAACTGTTGAAGTTTTAGCTGTTAAAGCCCAGCTTCAATCTTCTAGGGTCTGTGC
Source organism: Cephalophus harveyi (assembly GCA_006410635.1). Lineage (NCBI taxonomy): Eukaryota > Metazoa > Chordata > Mammalia > Artiodactyla > Bovidae > Cephalophus > Cephalophus harveyi. Next base: position 818,743 of record SJYT01018594.1, read on the forward strand.
TTTATCCCATGGATTTGACTGGTCACTGCCCTTCACAAAGCCCTATGGCCTATTAAAATGCCTGTATTCTTTTTTGCGAATGCCACAGAACACACACACTAGAAATTTCATGAGACACATGTCCAAGTTATAAAATAATTACAAAGCAATCATCTGTGTCAATCCCCCACATAGAGCTTTCGTGTCTAGGTGAAGATTCTTAGCATCTGCTGACATCACAAAAAGAGATCATCAGGCTTTATGACCCTCTGATGGAAGTGCCCAACCTTACTTAAAAAGAAGTCTTACCAAGAACACTGAACCCAAGTCAGATGAAGCTCTGCATGGAACTGCCAATGTATACAACCATACAGGAAAAAGAGGAACATTAAAGTTCTAGAGAAGCAATCAGCAAAATTCAGATGTGAGGAATCTCTGGAGGACAAATGATGTAGATTCTTTAACAAAACCACCAAATTTCAAGGAAAAAAGACAGAAGAGAACACTTAACAGACCTATCAGACTAGCATAGATCCTGATTCGAACAAACCAACTGTAAAATATATTTATGAGACAACTGGGTGTTGACTGAATATTTGATGGTATTAGGAAAGTGTTTTAAATATAATACTTGTATTGTGCTTGTATTAAAATAGTCTTTATTGAGATAGATTCCTATGAAATGCTCTGCTTTCTGGGGTTAGGATGGAAATGACCCGGTGGGGGTTACACTGGAATGTGGGTGGGGTCTTACGTGGAAGCATGTGTTGGGGACTGAGGCTGGATGATGTGCCCATGGGAATCCATTATACTATTCTGTCTACTTTCATGTACGATTGGAAACATCTATCATTTTTTAGAAAGTTCTGCTTTTAAGGTACAATTTAAATGCCACCTGACTCGACTCAAAGCTGATCTTTTTCTCTTCAGTTGCCTCATACAGCTTTCTTTGCTCCACACTCACAACAGAGTTCTCCTCCTTCGTGTTTCTCTGTGCTCTTGCCTTCCATTCCCTCCCTCCCCTGGGGACCCCCTGATGTCTTGCACACTGCCTGGCTGCTGTTCAGTAAACATTTACTGAATTACATGGAAAGAGATACCAGGATACATTAAAAGGATTTTTCACAAAACCCACCAGCTGCCCACACCCCCAACCACCCCTGGGGAAGAAACTTCTGAGATAGGGACAGCCTTCTCCCTTCCACATGTGGGAAGACTGAGGCCTGGAGAGGGGCCCAGGCAGGATAAGTCCCGGGTATGGGCTTCTTTGGTTGTCATGGTAACTCACTCAGGTCCACCTCACAAAAGGTCAGCCACTTGCCCAGGTAGCCCTTTCAGGGCCAGCTCTGGCTGAAGAGGTCTTCAGCTGAAGAGCCCCCAGTGAGGGATCTGCTCTCCACGAGCTTTCCTCATCCTCTCTGGCTTTTCTCTCTGCATCTGAGACCAGCAAGAAAGTCCTAAGTGTTTGAATAAGATCAGGATGTGTTAATGCTTCACAGTAAGCATTAATGCCTCAGGAGATTAAAGATAATTGTGACCAAACAAATTGTCATAGGATAATGCTGTGTGTAGGCAATTGCCTGACACCATCTAAAGCTCCATGGGACTGGAGCACTCAGGCTGAGGGGCTGGCTACCCTGCAGGCATTTGTGCAGCCCAGGAATCCCACTCACTGCCAACAATGCTTGTTCATCCTCATTCCGTTTTCATCTGCATTAGGATCTTCACAATCGTCTTGTCTGCTATTTCTCAGCATCATTAGATGCCATTATGTATAAATAAGCTGAGCATCATACAATATAAACAGGCATTTCTGGGAAGAATCACAGTAAACAGCAGCTGAATTAAGTTAGGAATTGCAGCTATTTAAAAGCAAATATGCAATTTGGGGGAAAGGTAAAGGAAAACACACCTATGTTTATGGGAGGGGCCACTACCCTGAATGTCGAATCCCTGTATTTTGAAAAGAAAATACAGCAATTGAAAATGGTGCTGAAGAGACACGGAAAATAGGGGAATGGCTTCTAACCCTAGAGTAATAATGGCCTTTTCTCCTGGAGAAAGAGGAGACTCCATTAGAAGTCTGGTTTGTAATGATGTATCTTTGCCATCAACTTGGAGGATTAAAGAATAAGAAATGGGCCTCATCAAGTGAGATTTCAATTAGAAGAAAACTGTGCCCAGGATCAAAAGCCAGAATAGGCTCTCAAAAGAGGTCGTTGAGGTTCCACTGGCTCAAGTCTCTGAAAGCAGAATGATTCCCAGTCTCCCGTACGTGATCTAAGAACAGGTGCGTTTAGGGACATTTGGCTAAACCAGGCGGCTTTCGGCTTTAGTGCTTCTGCCACTCCTCAATGCTGTCCCCCATCCAGGGCTTACAGGTCACGCACTGGGTGCCTCCAGCCCCTACCTACCCCCACAGAAATGCACTGGGCTGTTTGTACTGAGCCGGTGTGACTTAGCAGCCACTCACTTGGCTGGCAGATATCAGTCTAAATCTGAGTTTACGGCTGTGGCTCTGACCATGGGCAGAGGAATTGGCTCACTGGGTCCAAGGCTCATGGCATTATTCTATCACCACCTAAGCCATTATGAACAACTTCACATTTCACACTTTGAGTGCCACTAAACCCAGGGTTCCTCGAGGCATGTCCACGGCCTCTTCCCACCCCTCCCCCGCCACCCATTTTTTCATAAAGAATTCTGGGTAGAACATGGCCTGGTAAATCTTTGAGTCTGACCCTTTCATTGTGCAGATAAACAAACAGGCTTGGGGAACTGACCTGCCCAGGGCCAAGTGTTTGCCAAGGCCAAGACGCTGGCAGGTTTCTGCTGCTGCCTAAGCTACTCCCTGCCTCCTATTTCAACAGCCAAGGCAAGTCTTAGGCAGAATGGAAATCAGCTCGACTCTAGCTACAGGCAAAAGATGAAAGAGTTTTGCAGATGCAGGGTTATTATTTTTTACCATTAAGTCCCCCTGGCTTGAAAGAGTAAAAGGGGTAGAATGCCTCTACTGGATCGAAAGACAGAGGTCTGAACTTCTGGAAAAACCCAAAAGGCAAATTTCTTCTTCCTCATTATGGAGATGGACTAAGCTGGCAAAGGAGTAGGTGCTAATCATTCTTTCATTTATTTGTTTATTTTTTCGGTGCTGGGCCTTTGTTGCTGCACGGACTTTCCCTAGTTGCGGAGAGTGGGGGCTACTCTTCCTTGCAATGCATGAGCTTCTCATTGCAGTGGTTTCTCTTGTTGTGGTGCCTGGGCTCCAGAGCACTGGCTCAGGAGTTGTGGCGCTTGGGCTTTTAGTTGCCCTGCAGCATGCAGAATCTTCCTAGAGCAGGGGTGAAATCTTGTCCCCTGCACTGGCAGGTGAATTCTTATCCACTGTACCACCAGGGAAGTCCCTGCCTCATTACTTCTTTCATTTAACACTTATATAGGAGGACCCCCTACGTGCTGGGCACTCTGCTCACTGCTGCGATAGACAAAGATAAATAAGTCTCTGATTTCAAGTAACTTTCGGACAGGAGGGACACTAAGCCATCAAGTCCCAGCTCTGTGCCTGAGACACTGGGAAGTCCCAGCCAGAGCCGATGACCTGGCCACAGCTCACTCTAGGATCAGAGCAGTCAAGTGCAACCCTTCTGAATCAGGAATACTAGCACTGTCTTGAGTTCTTTTTCTCCTTCTTGGAATCTCAAGTCTGGAATGAGCCTTAGCAATCACTGAGCCTGTCTATCTTCACTACGTGGGTGAGTAACCAAAAGAGGGTGCTGATTGAGTACCCCATGTCGGGTGGGGTCTGGGCTGACACACCCCCTACAGTGTGCAGCCCAGTTTCCCTGGGATCAGAACATGAGCTGAGCTGCTTTTCTCCTAGTCCTTCCCTAATCAATGTCAAGATCCAGTGCAAAGCTGGTTTTTAAGTAGAAACCTGCTAAATGTGGGCACATTGAATTATTCATATTTGGGGTCATAAATAATGTATTGGGTGTTAATAGCATACATAAATGCATTCATAACCATAGGGGTAATTAGTCACTGCTATATGCTGCTCAGAGGTAACAGATTACCTGGCCCTAGTGTCCTTGACTAGATCTTGTTCTTGGAGGTGGTTCCCCTGCAAAGAGCGATGTTCTGCCTGTCTCTGTCTATCTAGTGCTGAATAGCAGATGTCTGGGCTCAGAAACAGTCCTCCAGAGCCCCAGCATACTCCCAGCCACCAGCTCTTGACACCAGAGGCTTTATCAAGCACCTCAGTGTGAGGCCTCCAGCATAACCCCATGGCTTGACACTGGATCCAAGAGCCCCTTAGTTCTCTCCTCGCAATTTTAGAGAATCTACCTAGATGGCCTCATTCTAAGTTGATAATATATAGCAAAAGCATTCTTTCCAGACATTGTTTTTTGTACCCATGTTACTGCTGTGTAAAGATAATCAGGAAATGTGTAGGGCATTATTCGAAGGTCAGGCACTGGATTGCATTATGGGAGAATTTGGGGATATGGTAACAGATAGTCCATAGGGATGCAAAAAGTCAGACACAACTGAAGTGACTGAGCATGCATAAAACAGATGGTCCTGGGACTCACTTCCTTCTAGATAGGGAGGAGCTAGAATAGGAGGCACTGGTCCGAGAGATGCCAAAAGAAATCTAGTCTTCAATGTCTTCGAAACAAGGAGAAAGGAAGTGGGCAAGAGGTGGGGCAGGAAGTGTCTACTAACTGTCTGAAGGTGAAAAGACACCGAGAAAGAGGAGAAGACACGGTCACCCTTGAAGTTCCTGAGAGAGGACCTCTGGGTTCTATGCGCAGAGGACAAGGCCAGCAAGGTCACCTCAATGAACACTTTTGCAGTAGACAAAGCTTTTGCAGGTCCCTGAAGCCCAGACCAAACACAGTACTAGGGTCCTCCTTTTACTTTTATCTCTAGGCTCCAAGTCTGATCTTGATCCTGTCTTATCACCAGGAGCGAGAAGCAGCAGCGCCCTCTCCATTGGAAAAGAAGTGAAGGAGCCTTAGTGCCCCTTTGGGGCCAGAATGAGCCTTAACAGTGTGGAGGAGACACCTGGCTTGTTAGCTAGCATTCTGCCCACCACTGGAGTTCTGTCCCTGATTCAGAGAAGGGCAAGGGGTGAGGTCTCAACCCCTAGTGCCTGTCATAGGGTTAGGAACACCCACACTGGGTGCTGCTTCTGACCATGGGAGAGGGCCCTTGGGGGCAGAATGGCCTCTCCACCTACGCATCCCACTAAGTGATGCCCCTGAACTCTCAGGGGGCCTCAGGCAGCAAACTGGTGTGTGTGCGCAGCTGCCTCTGCAGCACCCACTCTTCACAGTGATGAGAAAACAATAACATTATACCGGTATTACAAGGGGGCACTGGCATGTTGATGCAAATGCTCATTTCCGACAAGACCGAGAAAATGAAATGGCTCAGAAGGGAATGGGGAGGTGTCCAGGGAGTAATAACTGTTATGCTGTCGAAGAGCTTTGACAATGAATGGCTCTGCTGTGATTTCATCAGTGAAAAACCCATTAACCCCCAAGGAGCTGTCTACCACACAGAGCTGGGTAGTGGAAAGTGCCTCCAGCAATCTCCAACATCCCCCTTCCACCAGCTCAGCACTGAACTGGCATGGTGCCGAGGGAGAGACGTCCATGAAAGCCACACACCTTTATAGGTGATAACCCTGCAGTCGTCTGGTACCCACTAGTTGTACCCACCAGGACTTAGGTGGGTCAGGAGTCAGCTAGACCATCTCATACCACCTGCTTTGGGTAACAGGAGAAAAAACAAGAGTGTTTTGGACAGACAGCACCCAGGATAGCTTCAAGGGAAACCGGTCTTTCAGAAGCTCCTGCAGCTTAGAGGGTCTGCTTTTAACCAAGTGACTCTGTTCACCTCCCTTTTAGGAGGAAATTGACAGGCCTAAAAGCAGGCATCGACCTAAGCACAACTGCCTCCATGAGGCTGCTCAGACTGGCCTGGCAGGAAAAGGTGACCAGAGCCCATCAGATTCCCTCTCTGGTTTGGTTTCTCTTTACACATGTTACCTTAAGCTAGAGGATGTCTGAGCCCATGTAGGCAGGTGGAGTGAGTCATGAGATTGGAAAAAGCTGTGATGGGCCAAGGCAGGGCAAAGTGGAGAAGAAGCAGAAGTCGTGAGCGCACAGATGGGGTAGCAGCAGGGAGAGAGAGAACAGAGCAGAGGGGAGATGCCAGGAAGAGTCAGGCGGCCTTGGAAGGAGATTAAGAGAGCAGCTGCTCCCCGGATCTCACCTCCCTCATATCCGATCAGTTCTTGCAGGCACACATTCAGCCTCTCTCCATGCATGTGAACCTTTACAGTGACCACTACCCTGCATTTTCTCCAGGTGACGTGAATGAGCCCCTCTTTCTTGAAACCCAAAATGCCTCTGTGGAAGAATGTGGCCAGGGGAAAAAAACCAAACACATTTCACATAAAGTCAGAAAAGTCACATTCAGACATGAAGACAAAGACCCTGATCTTGAGCATGGAGAGGCTGGAGCTGATGGGAGTAAGGTCCAGAACAGGCAAGAAGGGTCCTGGGTATCTGAGCAGGACAGAACTTTCCAAACCATGTGTGGTGATGGCCCACTTTTCTTCCCTCCAACCTACTGCAAACTGATTTTTCAATCCGTAAAATGCGATAAAAATGTTGTGGTAATGTCAGATTGCTACAAAAACTTCTAGAGCCTCTTAGCTCAGGGACCTCACCTGGTAGCATGTGCACAGACTGGGGTAACAGATCGTCATAGAGGGGCTGGGAGGGTCAAAGGCTTATGGTGATGGTTATGGGCTGCCAGCTACATGCTGGTGGCTGAATAGAGTTGGCTTCAAGTGGTACCTCACAACCGGGGGGTGGCCTTGCCCCCAGCCCTGCCAGAGAGGCACTAAAAGAAATTGTCTTGCCACAAAGCCAGAAGCACCCCTGCGGAGAAGCAGTGGTTTGGAGCTTTAAGATCAGGGAGACCCTGTCCTCTGCAGGAGATTCTTCAGCATTCCCGCTGACGGATGGCCTCGTCAGTCCACGTCTCTGCCCGAGAACAAAGAGGACGCAGGTCCAAGACAGGGCAGACGGAAGGGAATGCCGGGCTCGGAGCCAGGCAGAGCCTGCAGCGCCCAGGGACAGGGAGATAAGTAACCTTTGACAAACTGCTGTGGCTTAAGCGTTGTCAGCTCAGACGGAATTGCCTACATCCATTTAATTAGATTTTAATTTCTCTTTACACATTTGGTTTTCAAAGATTCTAAGAAGTAATTATTTTCAGTATCAATTGACTAGGAGGAACAATCCCCAACTTAGAATAAGCAGCTTAAGGAGGTCTGCCTCATCCCTGTTCAAACACAGCGCCTTCCAGACACTGTGGGGCCACATCACAGGCCCGCGGAGGCCTGAGGCCTGGAGAGGTGGTGCCGGCAGGGATGGGGCGGGAGAGGTATGAGAGGCGAGGGGAAGAGCTCACTGGCCTGTCACCTGCGTCTAGGATATAAAAGAGGGAAAAGAAACACGAAGCCATTCAAGGCTCAAAGTTGCGGGAACCGATGGGTGTAGAAAAATAAATAACAGCGCCTTACCTAGCAGTTGGTGTTCAATAAAACTGTCTATGCTTGGATAAAAAGTGACATCCCCTTCTCTCTGAAGCACCTTTTAGAAGACAATTAGTCACCTTATAAAGGGACCCTTACAGAGTGTTTCACCTCAGAGCACGCAGCCATTGGTTACCTTATTTTGAACCTAAAACGCTGAGAAATTACCCAGCTAACATCACAGAGGTCACCATCAGAGGTCACCATCAGTTAAGAAAAAGAAACAGGAAGCAAAGAAATATAATGGCATTTTAGCTCCTTTAAATTGCTGAGTGAGTAATCTCACAATTTTAGCTTCATTATTATTGAGCTCTTATTTATTAGTTTTAGCTCCATTTATTATTGCTGAGCGTGTTGTAACCTCACAATTGCAAGTGTGGTTGTCCTTGCAAACAAGCCTTCTAAAGATTCACTTTCAGAGGCAATATGGCAAGGGGCTGGTAGGTTATAAAAATCAAGAATATGTCTACAGGAATAATATTTGAAATAACTAACAATTTCTCAGAACAAAGTGCAGAGATAAGCCTCATATACCACCGAATACTAGCCCTACCCGCAACACACATGTTCAACCAATTGTCCTGATGTTGTGAAAAAAGCATTTGTGTGTGTGTGTGTGTGTGATATGAGATAGTTCCCAGTGACCATGTGATACCTGTATTGAAAAACTGGTATGTTTCAATCAGTGAACAGCCATGTGGTTGATGTCCACCAGAAACCTCTACAAATGTTACTAAATGTGACTTAAGAGATGGGAAAACAAAACTGCAGATACATGTGAGAAGTACAGATGAAGTTGTTTTATGGGATACGAGAATGGAAAAAGCAATGTTTCTAAATTAATTTGCTACTCTGAGTAATGCGTCATTTTAACTGTGCATATTTGTGTGATTAATTCACACTGATATGGCACATCAGGCATGCATTGGGAGGCCAGTCTGCTTGGATTCAGCTTCATCACTAACTAGCTGTGATCTCAGGCAAGATGCTTAGCCTTTTTGTGCTCAGTCGCCTTATCAGTAAAATAGATTTTTGAGGATTAAATAATTGACATATGTGGAACATTTAGAATAATGATGTCTGGCATGTAAATATTGGCTGCTATTTTTAGGATTTTATGCTGTGAAGATAACCTTCTATGGGACACATTTTTTTTAAATTTGGTTTTCCTTTCCTTTCAGATCCCATTAAATCCCAAATAACAGGTCACTATGGCGTACTGCAATTCATGGGGTCGCAAAGAGTCGGACACGACTGAGCGACTGAACTGAACTGAACTGATGGCATCTCAGATCCACATCAAGTACTTTCTCTGTGTTTTAATGGAGGTATTTTAGAGATATCACTGTGTCCCAGAGTGTTCTCATTCCTAGAGTGTCATCAATTCAATAATCTCATACTATCCGTTCCCAGTATATTCTCCATATATCTGAGGACTTTATATCTATCATGATAGTCATTCTAGACATGAGGACAAGACAAAGATGCAAATGGTATAAATACAATCAAACCTCAGAGGAGTACGGGGACTTTCCTCATGGTCCAGTGGTTAAGACTTTGCCCTCCAATGTGAGGGGTGCCAGTTTGATCTCTGGTCAGGAAGCTAAGATCCCACATAACTTGTGGCCAAAAGATCAAAACATAAAACAGAAACAATATTGTAGTAAATTCAATAAACACTTTAAAAGTAGTCCATATTAAAAAAAAAAAATCTTAAAAAAAAAAAAAAAGAGAAGTATAGGCCAAGGGGTAATGAGAGGTCAGAGAAGGCAGAGATCCTGTCTGGTGGAAAGGCCATGTGAAGGTGATGATGGTCAAGGTAGCCCTTTGAAGAATGCCAGATAAGATTTCATCAAGTGGAGCTAGAGATCTAAAAAGGGAAAGCTGTCCAGACTTTTTACATAGAGGGAATAGCAGAAAAATGAAGATGGAAATGTCCCAAGAGTCATCTAATTTGATTGATGTGTAAGGTATGATTGTGTAAGAAAGAGTTGGGATAAGCTAGATCAGGGCTTTGCCGTAAAAGACCTGAGAAGCAAGGGTGAGCAATTTATACTTAATTTGTTCATCAGTGGGGAGTCATTGAAGGTTTGGTAAAAGGACATCTAGTCACAGCTGTGCTTGAAGAAGAGTAATTATTCTCATAAAATGACTCAGAAGGAAGAGAGATGGGTAGGGAGACAAGAGAGGAAGTCTCCAGACTATTCCAGATGAGAATTAATGTGGGTTTCAAGGGTGGATTTGGGGAACAGGGTAATGGCAGAATCTAGGGGACATGATAATTGATTGTTCTGGGAAAAGGAGCAATCAAAGATGAAGCCAAGGTTGCCAGCCTAGGGGACTAGAAGACTGATGGAGCAATTAACTGAAATAGTAAACCAAGTGGAGGAACAGCTTTACCAGTGGAGACTGGTAAATCAGGGTTGAGCTCCTAGATAGAGATATAGGTAACATGGAGCTGGAGGATAGGAAATTAAGACTATCTCACTAGTCCTGCAGCTGTGTTATTTTCTCCTACAGCTGCAGCATCTAATTCTATGCTTAATACATAATAGGTGCTCAATATATGAATGCTCTCAGTTGGAATGCTCTCAATCTCTATGATTATAATAACTGAAACCTAAGGAGAAGCTTCTCACAAAAAGAGCAGCATGGGGGTAAAACTGTAAGGAACCTACAAACGCATTTAGGGATGAGACATCTAGGGACGTGAGCCAGAGAGGAGGAAAGAGCAGGGCAGTAGAGGAGTAAGGTAATGCTGAGTGAAGGAGGTCAGGACAGGATAGTGTTGATTTGCACAAGTTGTAAACAGAACAGATTGAGGATGCAAGAGGAGGACTTCAGTAGCTGCCGCAGCAAAGTGTCACAAGCTGGGTGGCTTAGAAAGGAAATTTATTCTCCTGCACTTCGGCAAGTTAGAAGTCCAAAGTCAAAGTGTGGGCAGGGCCATGCTCCCTCTGAAGCCTCTAGGAGAGGATCCTTCCTTGTCTCTTCCAGCCCCTGGTGGCCCCAGTGTTCCTTGGACATCTCTGTCTCTGCCCCCATCATCACACTAGAGAGGAGTCTTCTCCCTGTGTGTCCCTGTGTCTTCTCATTGTTCTTGTATAAAAACACAAGCCATATTGGAATAAGGACCACTTTAGTAGGACCTCATCTTAACTAGTTATAACTGTAAATTAGGTCACATGCTGAGGTACTAGAGATCGGGACTTCATCATGTGTTCTGAGGGGACACAATTCAACCCCAAAGAAGGACCAAACACAGACTGTTCGGTTTGGTAGTCAGGAGGTGGCTGGTAAGGTTTATGAGAAAGCCATTTGGCTCAAAAGGTGAGGATGGAGAGCAGATGTCAGGAGGAAGTGAGTGAAGGGTGGAGGGAAAGCAAAAAGTGTGGTGATGAGTGGAAGCTGGGGTTGGCGTGAGGGGCATCTGTTCAGAAGTTATCATTCCTTTCCCACAGGTATGGGGGATGGCTATGTGTTCTGAGGAAGGTTTTGGTTTCATGTTACCAACATTCACTCAGTGACTTGGTGGTTTTTCCCCAGGCAGGGTTGCAAGTCCTGACATCAGACCCTCTTACTCAGGATCTTTGACCAAATTAGTTCCCATTTTGGTTCAAACAACTTTTCTTGTCAAACTAGATCACCTGGATGTTTACACAGGTATTTGTAGCTGGGGTTCCTTCATCTCTGAAGCCAGCTCCTAAAATGGGGACAAGAACATCTGTGTGACCTGGTCCTACTTTCAAGTGGAAAAAGAACTGAATGACAAGTAGGCATTGGAGAATAACATACTGATAACCAGAATGCACTCCTGCATGAGTTAAACAAAATGATAAACAAACGCGACTCTGCAGATTTCTTAATTAATTCAAAATCAGCAATTGAAAATTAATGACCCACTCAAAACAATCAGGCCATATTGATAACTCAGACTTCCCCCAAATTTCAGGAACCCTGTATTACACAGGCATAGTCTGAGCTTCACCCATATTCCTGTGTGTGTGTGGCAACAGCCAGGCTCCTGGTGGTCTCCTGTACTAAAGTCCTCAGAAAACTCCATAAACTGCCCATTTTAGCTCATAAATATACATCTTTCACTTTTTGACAATGTTTAATTGCATTCATAGTACGTTATTAAGAATTAGCTCTTATTCTACACAAAAATGCACCTGATAGAGTGACCAGCACATTTCTTGATCACTAAATGGTTCCTAATCATATTACCAGACATGATAATCATATTATCAGACATGAGTTCAAAAGGGCTGGTTGGGAAATAAAATCACACAGGTGGCCCTAAGAGGAATTCAGAGCCTCAGCCATTAAGGTTTTCCTAAAGGATTAAGCTTGTTGTTTCTGGCTCTTGTATTTCGAAAATGGATGATCTCCTAGGACAATTCTTAATAGACTTAATCAGCCCGCCCCATGAGTTAGATGACTTAACCACAGACTTTGGACCCAACAGAATCTTCTTACTCCAGCCATTCTTCTAATGAATTGGGGAACCTTCTGAACAATGGAGGCCGCAATAGGGCAGCGGGGGCTGGGGGTGGGGTGGGGTGCAGAAGGGGAGCTCAAGAGTCTCTAGCCTCAGCAAATGCTACTCAATGAGCCAGCATCTGAGAACTCACCCCCACCTGCTTTATAAAAGTGACTTCCCCACAAGCAGCTATATATCTAGATGAGCATCTAGATGAGCTGAGTGTTGCCTAGGGAGACAGCTGGTTTTCTAGATAGCCATTCAGTAAAGCAAAGGGGAGGTTGCCCTTCGAAAACATTCCCCAATGGATCTTTTGAAAGAGGCAGAGATGGCTGAACTCTCAGCTTAAAGAAAACCAAAATTGCTACCTGCAAAACCACTCCATTTTTCTTCCTTTCCTCTCCATTTCTCCTGGGCCCTTTAATGCCTTGTGAAGCCAAATTTGTTCAGATTATAAAGGCACCAACCTGCAAGATTTATTCTAGGACTTGGAGGGAGGCCTCCTGTGTGTTTTGTGACTTCCCTGTGGGACCCTAGGCTGCAGGGGAATCTGCTCCAACACCCTTTTTCTTCTCCTGCAAACTGGACTCATTGTGCAAGGAGGGGGTCCCAAGAAATTCACTAAGGCTTCACAGTGCACCCAGGGTCTATGGAAGATATCCAAGCTTGGTTTCCAAATGTATCTCAATAACTCTCTGTTTTCACTAGCCAGCTCTCCAGTCCTGATATGTGTTTGTGACTGTGATTATGTGTGTGTGTGTGTGTAGAGATTTATTCACCTAGAATCTTAATGCGTGATAGCAAAAACCAAAATCTGGATGAAATCTGAGGGAAAATACCAGCTCCAGTCAGATTACCATATCCAAAGCAAGTAATCAAATCAGGAGCACAGAAAATAAGGATTGGAGGCAGAGAGAGAACCAGATGGAGACTGAAAACTCAGAACAAAGAGGGTCAGAACACATGAGTGTAATGCCGGTTTTGAGTTGTCTTAGAACCGTAGCTACAGTCCATGGGGTCCCAAAGAGTTGGACACGACTGAATGACTTCACTTTCACTTTCATGCATTGGAGAAGGAAATGGCAACCCACTCCATTGTTCTATGCCTGGAGAATCCCAGGTTCTGGGGAGCCTGGTGGGCTGCTGTCTATGGGGTCACAGAGTCAGACACTTAGCAGCAGCAGCAGCAGCAGCAGCTGCTGCAGAACCGTAGCAATGCAGCCAACTCATGTTTTATGTGCTTGTAGGATGTGATTTTGTGGATAGCTCATATGTGTGGAAGTGGCCCAGCTGAGAGATCCTGAATAATATACTGAGATTAAAAATACTCAAACCACTCCATCTTTATCCTCTGTCTGTCTATGCTTAGTCACTCAGTCACATCCAACTCTTTGTGAGCCCATGAACTGTAGCCTGCCAGGCTCCTCTGTCCATGCGGATTCTCCAAGCAAGAATACTGAAGTGGGTTGTCATGCCCTCCTTCAGGGATCTTCCCAACCCAGGGACTGAACCCAGGTCTCCTGCACTGAGGGTGGACTCTTTACTGTCTGAGCCACCAGGGAAGCCCTTATCCTCTGTAAGTTGTATCAAACATTGCCTTTCCCATCTCCTTGTCAACTTGGCCCAGCTTTTCTGAAGTTGGGTTTGTTTGTTTGTTTTTTCAATAATAATTTTTCCAAAACTTATCAGTACCAGATATCTTCGTTGATGACAACACCTTCCTTCATAGATCTACTTTTTCTCTGATCACCTGCAGAAGCAGGTGGACAACCACCCCAAATTTGTTTCAGATGTAGAGGCTGACAATGGCCTCACACATCAAGAGAGATGAGAAGGTTTGGGTCACACAACTGAGGTCTCTGGGGAGCAGAAGGCAGGTCTGAAATGGCTGAGAACAAGCAAATGAGAGGGCTCAGGTTTCTATTGTGCTCTGGGGAGGGGATGTGGGGATGGAGCCAGGGTGAGAGTTCCTGCACTGGCATCGCTGGCTGTGCTTGAATCTCCACCCTCCCCAAAGGAGGGAGCATCCAGGCTTTCTTATCAGCTGCTGTGGGCATGAGGGAAAGAGGGGTGAGGCTCAGAAACTGTCAGCAGCCGGACATCAAAAACTGGTGTCTGACTCCTCATTATGTAGTCCTTTGCCAAGACAATGGTCTCCCCACTGGTATGAGATTCGGCCTAGCTTTCTGCCGTTAGAGAGTGACTCACATGCTTCTTAAACTTCCCACCCCAGTGCCCCGCTTTTCACCCAGCAGGTTGTTCCTCCTTGTGTGGCCTTCTCACCAAATTCAACTCCATCCTTACCCTTCCCTCCCTCTGGGCCTGGGTCCCACCCCACTCCTCCTTCTAATGCATGACCCACGTGGTGAATGATCTGCTGATCTCACTTTGGAGACAGTAGTTACTTGGGGGAGAGCCCTTCCCTTTCGGGCTTCCCAGGTGGTGCTAGAGGTAAAGAATCTGCCAATGCAGGAGAAGAAAGAGACGCGGCTCGGGAAGATTCCTGGAGGAGGGCATGGCAACCCACTCCAGTATTCTTGTCTGCAGAATTTCGTGGACAGAGGAATCTGGCGGGCTACGGTCCATAGTGTCACAAAGAGTCAGAAATGACTGAAACGACTTAGCACACCTTCCCTTTAATCACAGAGTCCCTGATTAGAAGGAAGTAAGAGGATTTTATTTTTTGAGGATAAAAAGGTGGGGTGGGGAACAGAAAAGTAGAAAAGGAATGCCGAGTGCAGAGGGGAAAGTAGGCAGCTCCGTGAGTGGAGACAGAATTTTAGACTGTGTCTGCTGTTCTCACCGTCCTAAATGGTGAAGCGTCTCTGCGGCCGAAGGAGCGTTCTGCTTCCCTTGGGCCATTCTATCTGGTGCCCCCAGGATGAGGCCTGGGGGAACGTGGAGGAGAAGAAGCCAGGGGGAGTTAGATTCTGGCCAGCTCTTCAGATCTCTTACGACTGTGACTCTGGTTTTGCTCTTTGTCTGAAGGAAGCTGGTAGATGGCCAGATTTTTTTTTTTAGAAAACCCTCTCCTCCTGAGGGCTTTAATTGGCGTTCTCGTTTGTGTACAGGCGTGAAGGCATTCTTCGGTCTTCTTTGCAAATACTTTCCTTTTCTCTAGAGTAGAGTGATGGCCTCAAGCTTTAGAATAGATTTCACATGCAGGGAAGGGAATGAAAATGATTTTGTGAGCCTCTTTTCTCTGTTGACTTGAGACACAAAGGCACAGTCTCCCCAGTCCAACCATCTTACCAGCTGAAATTGGCTGCTTTGTCAAATGAAGGAGACGTAGTGAAAGAAGTCGGATAGAGGCTTAAGCCATCAGGTCCCTAGCTGATTTTCTCATTTTAAGACTTTCTCTTTTCTTTGTACTTGTCCTTTTCCTGTCACCGTTTCTACTTCTGTGGAATTTACTTTTTCCTTCACTTTTTTGGGGGGGTTTCCCTATTTTTATGTTCAGAATAGCTGAGCTGAATTCACCTATTTTCAGATCTTAGATTGCCCAGTGGCTTCTGATAAACAGTGGGGAAGCTTTAGGAAACAATTTCTCTGTTGGCATAATTACAACATGTCATGGTGCCCTTAAAGGATACACACACACACACACACACATATATCTAAAACTTGACTCTGGCAGAAAATATCACTCTGGTATCAGGAGATAATCAAAAGGACTGCAGGTATGAGGACAATAGGTAGTCTTAAAGGTCACAGGGAGGTTGGGTATTAAAGTAGTGCCAAAGATAGAGTTCTGGCCAGAGGACGCAGGAATACTTGAAGCTTGCCCATGTTAATCACTTCTTTCTGCAAGTGAGGTATGCAACGGAGATTATATGCACGGGACAATGGCTGGCCAAGCAGAAACTTCATGACAGTGGAGGCTATGACTGTAGGACCCCAGGTGAACTTAAGGGAGCTAGATTAGGTCCTGGGTGCCTCCTTTGTCCCAGGCTAGAGAATTAAATGACCTTGTTATCCTCAAGCCATACCCACCAGCAACAGGAAAAATAAAACCAGAAAGAGCAACAAAAAGCTAAATCAGTGCCCTGGAATCTGGCCAATCAGCCCATGTGCTCCTTGCCAGAGAGTGAAGAGGAGGAGTTGAAAGTGGTCCCAGATACCTTCTCCTGAAGACCAGAAAAGAAGCATCTGGAAAGCTTGATGTCTCTTAAGGAGAAAAATACTTGCACTCTTTTCATCAAAGCCCTCAGCCACTTCTTGTCCCCCTCAGTTTCCTTCCTCAGCCTAACTCTAAAAGTTGGGCTTTGAATATAACATTTAACCCAAGCCCTCTCACTTTAACGTTAATTAATTAATTAATAATTGCTCCTAGACCTACCCTTAGGCTGCCCTGTCATGCTATATCCTCCCTTCATTTCAAAGAAAGTGTTTTCTCTAATAGACCTCCCCAACTCTACCAGGAGTTATCTGTCCTCTCCTTGTCCTGCCATTTATCTCTCCCTTCAGGATCTATATACATTGAGCCACATTTACTCCTGGGCACACTCACATTCTATTTCATACTATACGGGAAGAATGACATCTTCTCTGTTCTGCAGCCTTCTCTCTGTTGCTCATGTATTAGTCAGCTGCCAGGTTATGCTGTAGTAACAAATATGTCAAATATCTCAATGTCATAGTCTCAAAATCCTTAATTTTCAGTCCTGTGAGCAGGATGCAGGAGAATCTGCTAATATAGTCTTGTGACAGAGGGAACGGAACTACGAGATGGCTCCTGAAACTTCCACTTGCAAGTGGTGTGTGGCACGTTGCATGACACACTCTATTGTGCTCACGCTTTATTGGCCAAAACATTATATGGCCAATCTCATGTTGATGGAGTGAGAAACTGCATCCTTGTATAGGGAGAGGAGAGTGAATAATTGAGAAAAATGATATTATCTATCTCATTTCACAACTGTGATTGAAGAGTCACATACCTTTTGAGTGACAACCTAAGGGTAAGCTCGATAATTAGCACCAACAAGACATTGACTACTTCTCATTGGAAGATTTATCTAAAAGTTCACCTCTTACAATTGGAGACATATTTTTCTTCTCAAGTTCTCCAAAATATATGATATACTTCTTAAACAAGTGGCCCTCTTAACCAAATGCTCCTGCACACAATGTAGAGTTTTTCTCAGAGGTTTTGGGTTTCAATTATGACAACCAACTTGGTATTGATGGTATGACCATTAGCTTAGTACATTATGGTAATACTCCTAAGGACACTAATAAATAGAGGGCTGTGGGCCATTTCATTAAAGTCCCTGCTTTTGGAGCCCAAGACTCCATCTTGTCTCTTCTCTTAACACTAGGATCTCAGCTATCATATCATGATAATGAGAACAAATCTTACTCTAGCCCTTGTTACTCAGTAACATCAGCATCACCTGGGAACTTACTAGACATTCAGAATCTGGGCCTCAATCCAGGGCTTCTCCATCAGATTCTGCATTTTAGGAAGGTCTCTAGGTGCTTCCCTGGTGGCTCAGTGGTAAAGAATCTGCCTGCAAGGCAGGAGACCCGGGGTTTGATCCCTGGGTTGGGAAGATACCTTGGAGGAGGGCATGGAAGTATTCTTGCCTAGAGAATCCCATGGACAGAGAAGCCTGGTGGACTACAGTCCCTCGGGTCACACAGAGTCAGACACGACCGAAGCGACCAAGCGGTAGCAGTGAGAGTGAAAGTGGTTCAGTCATGTCCAACTCTGTGCGATCTCATGGACTATATAGTTCATGGAATTCTCCAGGCCAGAATACTGGAGTGGGTAGCCTTTCCCTTTTCCAGGGGATCTTCCCAATCCAGGGATCAAACACAGGTCTCCAGCATTGCAGCCAGATTCTTTACCAGCTGAGCCACCAGGAAAGCCCAAGAATACTGGAGTGGGTAGCCTACCCCTTCTCCAGTGGCTAGGTTCTAAATCTGCACTTTAATATTGGAGAAGCAGCCCAATGGGTCTCAGCCTCGGCTTGCACACTGGTATCACCTAAAGAGCCTTGCAATACTGGGGCCCCAGTGCTTTGACGTGATTGGTCTGGGCTATGTTGCGGCCACTGAAGGGGTGGCAGGTGTTAGGAATTCCCCAGGTGATTCTAATATGCAGCCAGGACTAAGAACACTGCTTGGTGTTACTTGAACCTACTGGTTGAATGGTTGGAGATGTAAACTTACAGTTGTGCAACGTGTGTTACTGACCATCAGAATCACCAAGGGCTGGAGAGAGGCTGACCTCAGTGAAATAATAATAGCCCCTGTTATTAAGGAGCTTCTATGGGCTGAGAGCATTATCTCCAATCCTCACCACATTATTTTACCCTGATTAAAATGTAAGAAACTGCATCTCAAAGAAGGCGAGCAACTTTTCCAAGGTCACACAGCTCCCAAATGGTAGAAATTAGATTTAAATACATCTCTGCTTTTAAAGCAGGGCCTTTTTCTTCCAAACCCTGGGAAGTTTTTCTCCCCGCTCTTGTGAACTGTGATGATTGGACCTTGGAACGCTACTGTGGCTGCTAATGGGCCCTTGTCACTGTCTTCTAGAGCAGCTGGGGTTGGGGTCCAATTAGGCAAGGTTAACAGGTGAGAGATCACACCCCAAGATGAGTGATTGCATATGACTCCTGACCAGTCTTCAAAGTGTGTCATTTCACAGAGGGGTCAATTAGATCACCAGGAGATAAGTTACATGGTTCTAACAAATAACATGATAGAAACTGATCAGTGCAGAGAAATTGCATGACTTCCCAGGAGAGGGAGGAACCATACCCAAACCAAAGCATGCTTCCCCGGCGTCAGCTTCTCAGTTGTGAGGACGTTACCGTGCCACGCCCCCTGGGAGCATTCTCTCATATAATCTTCACCACATTCTGTTGAATCTGATGTTAATTTTGTCCATGTTATACATGTAGAAATGGATGCTGGGAAATAAATTTGCCTAATATAGGACAGTTAAGAGCATAGCTAGCCTGGAAATCTATGATCAAAGCCTTTGTAATGCCATCCACATTTTATGACTTCTTAATTTCTTAAGTGTACCATCCTGCTAATTGGGTTCCATCTGGTTCACTACCTCTTATGTACCAGGTTTAGGCCAAATGGCTCAGCACCTTTTTTTTCTTTGGGTACACCAGGTCTTAGTTGCTGCATGTGGGATCTAGTTCCCTGACCAGGGATTGAACCCAGTCCCCCTGCATTGGGAGCACAGAGTCTTAGCCACCGGACCACCAGGGAAGTCCCTGCTCAGCGTCTTGACATGAGGTAAGCAATAGCTTTGTGTAGAAAAGGAAATAGTCTCAGGTAAACCAGAGAAGAGAGGGGGAAAAAAGGCTCCATCAACCACTAATCCACCTGAGATGTGCTGGTGCCAGGGTGCCTAGCTCCATTGCTGTTTCTGCCTTTTCACTGATCAAAGGTGAGCCATGACCTTATTAATTGGAGAACAAAGAGGCAGTGCAGCCCCAGGCAGTCTGGATTTGGATTTGTTCACAGAAGCTGTCTAGGAATCCAACTGCTCCTGAATACTTGAGGCCCTTGGTATCACAGACCCCTTTCTGGTACAAGGAAGCCCCTGGTGGCTCTGGGAAGCAGGGCTCAGGGACAGGAGCTTCCCTGGGGAGAAGCAACACCCATCCCAGGATGGCTAGCTCATTTTCTGGGTCAGTTTTGGAGAAGACACTCCTGGGAATAATGGAATTTCAGTCATAAACAGAAATGCGGGCAGGCTGCACTGGCTATGCCTGCAGTCAGCAGAGGTAACTAAGCAGGAGGAAAGAAGGGGAGGGAGAGGATACAGAGCTCTGGGGTGTGGAGAATTCTGTCTCCTTCTCACTCTGGGCCTCCCCACCCCCCCTTTTTTTTTGTTGTTGTTGTTGTTGTTCTTGTTAATATGTTTGGCTGCGTCAGATCTTAGTTGTGGCGTGTAGCGTCTAGTTCTCTGACCAGGGAGTGAACTTGGGTCCCCTGCTTAGGAAACACAGAGTCTTAGCTGCTGGACCACCAGGGAAATCTGCCTGGCCCTCTCATTTTAATTGTCAATTTACCCTGGGTGGTGGGAGTGGTGGGGTGGCAAGTTCAGTTCAGTTGAGTCGCTCAGTCGTGTCCTACTCTTTGAGACCCCATGACTCGCAGCATGCCAGGCCTCCCTGTCCATCACCGACTCCTGGAGTTCACTCAGATTGATGCCATCCAACCATCTCATCCTCTGTCATCCCCTTTTCCTCCCACCTTCAATCTTTCCCAGCATCAGGGTCTTTTTCAATGAGTCGGTTCTTCACATCAGGTAGCCAGAGTATTGGAGTTTCAGCTTCAACATCAGTCCTTCCAATGAATATTCACTACTGATTTCCTTTAGGATGGACTGGTGGATCTCCCTGTGGTCCAGAGGACTCTCAAGAGTCTTCTCCAACACCGCAGTTCAAAAGCATCAATTATTCAGCACTCAGTTTTCTTTATAATCCAATTCGCACATCCATACATGACTATGGGAAAAACCATAGCTTTGACTAGATGGACCTTTGTTGGCAAACTAATGTCTCTGCTTTTTAATATGCTGTCTAGGTTTGTCATAGCTTTTCTTCTAAGGAGCAAGCATCTTTTAATTTCATGGCTGCAATCACCATCT
This sequence comes from Cephalophus harveyi, assembly GCA_006410635.1. Classification (NCBI taxonomy): domain Eukaryota; kingdom Metazoa; phylum Chordata; class Mammalia; order Artiodactyla; family Bovidae; genus Cephalophus; species Cephalophus harveyi. The sequence goes on from SJYT01018594.1 coordinate 839,446, forward strand.
GCAGTGATTTTGGAGCCCCCCAAAATAAAATCAGCCTCTGTTTCCATTGTTTCCCCATCTATTTGCCATGAAATGATGGGACTGGATGCCATGATCTTGGTTTTCTGAATGTTGAGCTTTAAGCCACCTTTTTCACTTTCCTCTTTCACTTTCATCAAGAGTTCTTTAGTTCTTCTTCACTTTCTGCCATAATGGTGGTGTCATCTGCATATCTGAGGTTATTGACACTTCTCCCAGCAATCTTGATCCCAGCTTGTGCTTCATCCAGCCTGGCATTTCACACAATGTACTTTGAATATAAGTTAAATAAGCAGAGTGACAATATACAGTCTTGGTGTACTCCTATCCCAATTTGGAACCAGTCTGTTGTTCCATGTCCAGTTCTAACTGTTGCTTCTTGATCTGCATACAGATTTCTCAAGAGGCACATCAGGTGGTCTTGTATTCCCATCTCTTGAAGAATTTTCCAGTTTATTGTGATCCATACAGTCAAAGGCTTTGGTGTAGTCAATAAAGCAAAAGTAGATGTTTTTCTGGAACTTTCTTGCTTTTTCAATGATCCAATGGATGTTGGCAATTTGATCTCTGGTTCCTCTGCCTTTTCTAAATCCAACTTGAACATCTGGAAGTTCATAGTTCACGTGCTGTTGAAGCCTGACTTGGAGAATTTTGAGCATTACTTTGCTAGTGTGTGAGATGAGTGTAATTGTGCAATAGTCTGAGCATTCTTTGGCATTGCCTTTGATGTTGGCAATTTGATCTCTGGTTCCTCTGCCTTTTCTAAATCCAACTTGAACATCTGGAAGTTCATAGTTCACGTGCTGTTGAAGCCTGACTTGGAGAATTTTGAGCATTACTTTGCTAGTGTGTGAGATGAGTGTAATTGTGCAATAGTCTGAGCATTCTTTGGCATTGCCTTTGTTTGGGATTGGAATGAACACTGACCTTTTTCAGTTCTGTGGCCACTGCTGAGTTTTCCAAATTTGCTGGCATATTGAGTGCAGCACTTCCACAGCATAATCTTTTAAGATTTGAAATAGCTCAACTTGAATTCCATCACCTCCACTAGCTTTGTTCGCAGTGATGCTTCCGAAGGCCCACTTGACTTTGCATTCCAAGATGTCCGGCTCTAGGTGAGTGATCACATCATCGTGGTTATCTGGGTTGTGAAGATCTTTTTTGTATAGTTCTTCTGTGTATTCACACCACCTCTTCTTAGTATCTTCTGTTTCTGTTAGGTCCATACCATTTCTGTCCTTTATTGTGCCCATCTTTGCATGTAATGTTCCTTTGGTATCTCTAATTTTCTTGAAGAGATCTCTAATCTTTCCCATTCTGTTTTTTTCCTCTATTTCTTTGCATTGATTGCTGAGGAAGGCTTTCTTGTCTCTATTTGCTTTTCTTTGCAACTCTGCATTCAAATTGGTATATCTTTCCTTTTCTCCTTTGCCTTTCACATCTCTTCTTCCCTCAGGTATTTGTAAGACCTCCTCAGACAACCATTTTGCTTTTTTTGTATTTCTTTTTCTTGGGGATGGTCTTGATCACTGCCTCATATACAATGTCATGAACCTCTGTCCATAGTTCTTCAGGCACTCAGACTATCAGATCTAATCCCTTGAATCTATTTCTCACTTTCACTGTGTAATCATTAATTGACTTAGGTCATACCTGAAGGTCTAGCAGTTTTTCCTACTTTCTTCAATTTAAGTCTGAATTTGGCAATACGGAGTTCATGATCTGAGCCACAGTCAGCTCCCAGTCTTGTTTTTACTGACTGTATAGTGCTTCTCCATCTTTGGGTGCAAATAATATATAATCAGTCTGATTTTGGTGTTAACTATCTGGTGATGTCCATGTGTAGAGTCTTCTCTTGTGTTGTTGGAAGAGGGTGTTTGCTATGGCCTGTGCATTCTCTTTGACCCACTTCATTTTGTACTCCAAGGCCAAATCTGCCTGTTACTCCAGGTAGCTCTTGACTTCCTACTTTTGTGTTCCTGTTCCCTATAATGAAGAGAGGACATCTTTTTGGGGTGTTAGCTCTAGAAGGTCTTGTAGATCTTCATAGAACCAGTCAACTTCAGCTTCTTCAGCATTACTGGTCAGGGCATAGATTTAGATTACTGTGATATTGAATGATTTGCCTTGGAAATGAACAGAGATCCTTCTGTCATTTTTGAGATTGCATCCAAATACTGCATTTTGGACTCTTCTGTTGACTATGATGGCTACTCCAATTCTTCTAAGGGATTGTTGCCCACAGTAGTAGATATAATGGTCATCTGAGTTACATTCACCCATTCCAGTCCATCTTAGTTTGCTGATTCCTAGAATGTCGACGTTCACTCTTGCCATCTCCTGTTTGCTGCTGCTGCTGCTGCTGCTGCTGCTAAGTCGCTTCAGTCGTGTCCAACTCTGTGCGACCCCACAGATGGCAGCCCACTGGGCTCCGCCATCCCTGGGATTCTCCAGGCAAGAACACTGGAGTGGGTTGCCATTTCCTTCTCCAATGCATGAAAGTGAAAAGCGAAAGTAAAGTCGCTCAGTCATGTCTGACTCAGCAACCCCATGGACTGCAGCCTATCAGGCTCCTCTGTCCATGGGAGTTTCCAGGCAAGAGTACTGGAGTGGGGTGCCATTGCCTTCTCCGATCTCCTGTTTGGCCACTACCAATTTGCCTTGATTCATGGACCTAACATTCCAGGTTCCTATAAAATATTGATCTTTACAACATCGGACTTTACTTCCATCACCTGTCACAGCCATAACTGGGTGTTGTTTTTGCTTTGGCTCTGTCTCTCTTCATTCTTTCTGGAGTTATTTCTCCACTTTTCTCCAGTAGGATATTGGGCACTTACCCACCTGGGGAGTTCATCTTTCAATGTCATACTTTTTCTCCTTTTCATACTGTTCATGGGGTTCTCAAGGCAAGAATACTGAAGTGGTTTGCCATTCCCTTCTCCAGTGGACCACGTTTTGTCAGAACTCTCTGCCCTGCCCTGTCCATCTTGGATGGCCCTACATGGCACGGCTCATAGTTTCATTGAGCTAGACAAGGCTGTGGTCCATGTGATCAGTTTGGCTAGTTTTCTGTGATTGTGGTTTCCATTCTGTCTGCCCTCTGATGGAGAAGGATAAGAGGCTTATGGAAGCTTCTTGATGGGAGAGACTGACTGAGGGGGAAACTGGGTCTTATTCTGATGGGCAGGGCCATGTTCAGTAAATCTTTAATCCAATTTTCTGTTAATGGTAAAGAGACAGGTCAGGTAAAAAAATAAGCTGATCACAGACTGTAGAGGTTAAAGGCATGGGGTCACATTTGCTGAGAATGGAAGGGAGACTTGAATCCAGTAGAAATCTTTAAGCATTAGTATCTCAAATTTTTGCTTTCTCTAAATATCAGTATTCTGGCAAAAGCCCTCTTTCTTTGAACAACCAGATTTTAGCAGGAGGCCTCCCTCCTCCCTATTTCTCAGGAACTCACCAATGCATACATTCCCATTATTCACTCATCTCCTCATCCTTTCTTATCCTCACCCATCCCTCCATTCTCACCAGCCTAGGAATTATTTAATTTGCTAATATATTCTCCTAAATTTTTCACCTATGACATGAATCCCTTCTTGTTTCCTAGGGCCCAGGTTTTTAAAATTCAAAAGTCTGAAAGAGTCCTTGCTTGTTCCCCTTCCTGCTTTCTGCTATTACATCTCTTTCCCAGGAAAATGAATATGGAACAACCTGGCTCCCTAAATGAAATGTGGGTTAAAGTCCACTGGATGGTGGGAGATTGGGGAAAGAGCATCAGTTCATATTTCAAAAGTATTGTATTTATAAAATTTATAAAACTAAATATTATCAAACTAATCCATTCTTTCCTTGATCCAGGGCACTATGATAAGCCCCTTGTTGGGTGTGAGGTAGGAGGCAAGTGGGAAAGGAGAGACCCTGCTAGCACAAACATGAACTATACTGAGGCCTTGGTCTGGAGGAAAAGGCTTCCTCATGTCTGGGGTCTCACCTCCTGGGCCCTGGCCTAGGCCCTATGGGAGCCTGTTCAGGTCAAAAGACCCCGTGGGAGTGAGGAAGAATGAGTCTGAGGGAGAGAGAAAATGACTTCTCCCCAACATCAGGGTACAGATGGGAAGATTATTTCTTTGGAACACAATCCCTAAAGTTCTAGAAAGGAGAATTCCTTCTTGAGATGGAGTTCTTGAATTTAATGAACCTTGCTTCATCCTTGCTGACTGCTCCAGGAGAAACAGACCCCCTATTTTGTAGACACTTCCTGACTGCTCTCACACGAGGGCTGAGCAACACACTCCCTTTTCTTTTCCTTCTGTAATCCCTCCTGAATTCAGTGGGGTGGGGATGTGGCAGATGGAAGGAGAAGAAAAGGAAAAAGATGGTGTTCTTCTGGCAAAGGGGACACCGATGACTTGAAAGGTTTGTGAGACTTTGAATGTATATTTCCCCTCCACTGCTAAGTGAATTAATGACTTAGATTAAAGGGATATTCACATTTCCTGTTCTTCACTTTGCTCTTGTTCTTTACTCTTCTCTTTGCTCATGGATGAGTGGGACAGAATTGGGGGTGGGATATGGCATGTTCCTCCATCAAAAGTGGGTTGCCTTGTAACTCTGGAATTCCCAAACTATTTTCTCATGGGGAAAGTGAATCTGTAATGTCCCCAACCACCTGCTCCTTTTCCTGTATTTCTGATGTTAATTGGTGGCACAAAGGTCCATGGAAGTACCCAAGGGTGGAACCTTGAAATGATTCTTCCTTCCCCCACCTCCACCCCATCCCACTGTGCACTTTCGGTTGGACAAGTTGTGTTGATTCGACCTCTCAACTGAATCTCAGGAGTCTGTTTCCTCCAGCCCCAGCTCACTCCCCTGTCTTTAGTTTAGAACAGGTGCTTTCCTCTGTGGCGTGCTGGAGTAACGTAAATAGCTCCCTGCTTTCTCTTGTCCTCCAAGCCACACAGTCACCATCTTTCTAAAGCGCATCTCTTCCTGTCACTCCTTTGCTTAAAAACTTTTACTGCACACCCACTTGCTACAGAGTGAAGTCTCAACTCCTTGATACGGCACACAGTGCTTTTCATATGCTGACTCCTGGACTTGGTTCTAGTACCATTTTCTGATGAGGTAGAAAATGATGAGGTAGCTCCCCTTTCCCCTTTCAGGCTGACTCTGGGCTCCCAGACAAGTTTACTCAACTTCTACTCTGCATCATAACTTTTTAATTTAAATGTGTTTTTTTCTATTGGGCAGACTTTCTCTATTGGCATGGACTATGCTAAACACATAGTAGATATTGGATGAAGTTCGAATGGTTAATAGGGTCTCAAGTTCCAAAAACACACAAAAAATGTTTTGCCTTAAAAAATATATATATCAGCAGTTTGTGCTTAGACAGTCGCTAATGCTTCTCTTCCCACTTTTCCCTTTTCTCATCTCTCTACCCTTTCCTGTAGCTACCAATCACTCACCTCCCCTTTCAGCACGGTTTCTCTCGCTTCCTGGCCTGACAACACTTTCCTCTGGGAGAGTGCCCACCTGCCTCAGTCCTAGGGAGAATGTCTGGAAGACAAAGCAGGGCCCGCCCCCAGGGACGAGGTGTTTCTGCACATCTGTCTGCCTGTTTGCAGCCAAACCTAAATACCATGCTGCCAAAGAGGAGGCTGGAAATCGCTCAAGTGGAATCAGATCCAGAGACAACAGAACAGAGAGAGGAGAAAGAGATGTTAGTGTCAGACCCAGAGTCCCAGAGGCCAGGTCTGACGTGGAGGCTGCTCCTAACGTTTTCCACACAGAAGAGAATCTGTTAAACAGAGAAGCTGTGAAGCCACAGCAGGATGTGACCAGAGATGGGTGGGAGAGGCCACTGAGGGCAAGGGCAGCAGGAACACATAGCAGATAGAGCCCCCCAACCCTGAAACACGGAAGATGTAGTCCAAGGGATGGGCAAGAGAGACTTTGGGTTGGGCTGGGTTGAATGCCTGGGGAGCAGGTTGTCATTATTAATCATGTGAAAGAAAGTGAAAGTGAAGTTGCTCAGTTGTGTCTGACTCTTTGCGACCCCATGGACTGTAGCCTACCAGGAACCTCTGTTCATGGGATTTTCCAGACAAGAAAACTGGAGTGGGTTGCCATTTCCTTCTCCAGGGGATCTTCCTGATCCAGGGGTCAAACCCAGGTCTCCCACATTGCAGGCAGATGCGTTACCATCTGAGCCACCAGGGAGGCTCTATTAATGATGTGAGGACTCTGCTTTTCAGCAGTTGTGACTCTAGGATGCCGAGGTAACTTCAGATGAACCCAGGTTTTAAGAGGAATCTTGTGGAATCTTAGGCGGGATCTGTGAAGGGAATAGTGCCTGCCATATCAAGGGAGTGAGGATTTGGGGGCTTCCCATCTCTCTGCAGGAAGGACACTCTTTGAACAAGTTTTATGGAAGAAGAGGCAAAGTTCCCCCAGTCCAGCGACCTCCAGATACATCTCTCATGCTGTGTGGCATGGAAGGAGGGGGTGCTTACTAGGAAAGATGGGGTGAGTTGGTCTGCTATTGCGACCCTCATTCTGTTCTCAAAGATGTCTTGACCATCTTCAAATAAGCATGGAAGAATCTGGGTTTTGCCAGTTATCATAGTTTGGAGTTCTTCTCCAGCATTCAGGGCTCTTGGGTCAGCTCATTAGTAACTATGTTTTTATAGACTCTGAACATCAACAAAAAGAAAGATGAATGTTCTACCACAAGCAATGTGCACTGTAATTACTTACTTATCACTGGTAATTAAGAGATAAGGTAATTTTAGAGATGAGGTAATTCAAGGTGGCAAGGATCACATTGTTTAATTCCCAGACCTTCAAATCCTTAAGTAGGGAGTCCACAATCCCCACCTCTCAGCAGAATGCCTTTGAGATCATCCATGTTGTTGGTAAATATATAATTTCTCTCTTATTACTATAATTGAATATATTATCTATGAATAATCTACAACTTGTTTATCCATTTTCCTTTTGGTGGACATTTGGGTTGCCAGTTTGGAGCTATTGTGAATAAAGTTGTTATGGATATTCTTATACAAATCTTGTTGTGGACATATGTTTTAATTTCTTTTATGTAAATATGTAGAAGCAGAATTTCTGGGTCATCAGTTCAGTTCAGTCGCTCAGTTGTGTCCGACTCTTTGTGACTCCATGAACCACAGCATGCCAGGCTGCCCTGTCCATAACCAACTCCCGGAGTCCACCCAAACCCATGTCCATTGAGTCAGAGATGCCATCCAGCCATCTCATCCCTGTCGTCTCCTTCTCTTCCTGCCCTCAATCTTTCCTAGCATCAAGGTCTTTTCAAATGAGTCAGCTCTTCACATCAGGGGGCCAAAGTATTGGAGTTTCAGCTTCAACATCCGTCCTTCCAATGAACACCCAGGACTGATCTCCTTTAGGATGGACTGGTTGGATCTCCTTGCAGTCCAAGGGACTCTTAAGAGTCTTCTCCAACACCACAATTCAAAAGCATCAATTCTTTGGTGCTCAGCTTTCTTTCTAGTCCAACTCTCACATCCATACATGACCACTGGAAAAACCATAGCCTTGACTATATGGACTTTTGTTGGCAAAGTAATATCTCTGCTTTTTAATATACTATCTAGGTTGGTCATAACTTTCTTTCCAGGGAGTAAGTGTCTTTTCATTCATGGCTGCAATCACCATCTGTGGTGATTTTGGAGCCCAGAAAAATAAAGTCAGCCACTGTTTCCCCATCTATTTCCCATGAAGTGATGGGACCAGATGCCATGGTCTTAATTTTCTGAATGTTGAGCTTTAAGCCAACTTTTCACTCTCCTCTTTCACTTTCATCAAGAGGCTCTTTAGTTCTTCTTCACATTCTGCCATAAGGGTGGTGTCATCTGCATATCTGAGGTTATTGACATTTCTCCTGGCAATCTTGATTCCAGCTTGTTCTTCCTCCAGCCCAGCGTTTCTCATGATGTACTCTACATATAAGTTAAATAAGCAGGGTGATGATATATAGCCTTCTGGGTCATAGGATAAGTGTATAATTGGAAAATGTGAAACAGTTTTTGAAGTGATTGAACCACTTTGAATTCCCACCAACAATGTTTGAGAGTCCAGTTGCTGCAAGTCTTTACTGTCATTTTGAGCAGTCAGTCTTCTTCACTTGTGCCATTCTTGTAGGTATCTTATCAGGCTTTTCACTTGTCTTGATGACTAAGAATGTTGAACTCTTTTTCATGTTGTTGTTGGATGTGTTTCTTGGTTAAGTGTTCACTTATATCTTTTGTTGATTTGAAAAAACTGGGAAGTTCTTCTGTTAGAATTGCCTGGTGATTCCACGAGGGTTCATAAATTTAAGTCTCCCTTATTCATACATCTAGATTATTGGCTAAACCTTGTTCTCCTGTGGTCATTTACCACTTAATAGTCCAACTTGGGTTTTGTACATAGTTGCAGAAGTGTTCCAAGATGAAGGCGGAAGTCACTGGACCTCTTGATGATGAGCCTTTGTAAATACCAGGTCATGTCTGTTTACTCTGGGATCAAAGCAAGTCACAAGACCAGTCCAGATTTCAAAGATGGGAAAACACATTCCAACTGCAAAATTGATGCCCTTGTTTTTCAGTTTCTCACAGCTTCCTATTGCACTTTGTATGACATTCAAATTACCTATTGTTTATAGCCACTTCTGACNTTGTAAATACCAGGTCATGTCTGTTTACTCTGGGATCAAAGCAAGTCACAAGACCAGTCCAGATTTCAAAGATGGGAAAATGCATTCCAACTGCAAAATTGATGCCCTTGTTTTTCAGTTTCTCACAGCTTCCTATTGCACTTTGTATGACATTCAAATTACCTATTGTTTATGGCCACTTCTGACTACATTAGAAGTGAAGTGAAGTGAAGTCATTCAGTCATGTCCGACTCTTTGCGACCCCATGGACTGTAGCCTACCAGGCCCCTCCATCCATGGGATTTTCCAGGCAAGAGTCCTGGAGTGGGCTGCCATTGCCTTCTCCTGACCACATTACTCTGTTTTATTTCCTTATGGTGCTTAGCAATGTCATTTTTTAATTCATGCATTCATTACTTATCTTCTTACCAGAATTTAAACACCGTGAGAGCATAACCATTTTTTCCGCTCTTTCACCTCTCTATCCTCAGTGCCTAGAATGGTGCCTGATACCAAGCAGATGCTGTGATGATTTGTGGAAGCAATGAACCTCACAATATTTGCCTTTATAGCTTTGAAAGTGTGTATCCCCTTAGAAGACAGGACAAAAGTGGATGGAAAAAATGAATCTCCATCCTCAAGGTTCGAATTAAAAAAAAAAAAATGTAGGCTCTTTTCCTGTAATTAGGGTACATAGCCAACAAGAAAGTGTTCCCAGGTGGTGCTAGTGGTAAAGAATATGCCTGCCAATGCAGGAGACTAAGAGATTGGGATTCATTCCCCTGGTTGGGAAGATTCCCTGGAGGAGGGCATGACAACCCACTCCAGTATTCTTGCCTGGATAATCCCATTGGCTCTTCGCATCAGGTGGTCAAAGTATTGGAGCTTCAGTTTAAGCATCAGTCCTTCTAATGAATATTCTGGGTTGATTTCCTTTAAGATTGACTGGTTGGATCTCTTTGCAGTCCAAGGGACTCTCAAGAGTCTTCTCCAACACCACAGTTCGAAAGCATCAAACTCGTCACTCAGCCTTCTTTATGGTCCAACTCTCACATCCATATGTGAGATAATCCCATGGCATAATCCCATGGACAGAGGAGCCTGGTAAACTATGGTCCATAAGATCTCAAAGAGTTAGGGACAATTGAAGAGCCAACAAGCAGCAGGTGCCTTAATCATTTTGTGCAATCAAGTGGGCAAGGGCTTTCCTTAGACTCAAATGGTGTTTGTCCAAGTCCAAATTAACAGATTTATAATCATTTATTTTCTACTTTTAAATTATTAATTATTTAAAATACTTTTAAAAAGTACTGCTTGAAACAACAATAAATAGTAAAGCTGCTTATTCTTAGAGAAAGTTTTTTCCTGTGTATACATTAGTCATTAAATCTATTCTTTTCCCATAGCCATATTCTGATTAAAAATTTGACATGAATTCCACCATAGAGTCCTTATGCCTCAAGGCTGACATGTGGAGCTGGGCCTTCAGGCTAGATTTACATTGCAAAGCTTTCTGACTTCTCTCAGCTGTCAGCTCTAAGAGTCTTCTCCAACACCACAATTCAAAAGCATCAATTCTTTGGTGCTCAGCTTTCTTTCTAGTCCAACTCTCACATCCATACATGACCACTGGAAAAACCATAGCCTTGACTATATGGACTTTTGTTGGCAAAGTAATATCTCTGCTTTTTAATATACTATCTAGGTTGGTCATAACTTTCTTTCCAGGGAGTAAGTGTCTTTTCATTCATGGCTGCAATCACCATCTGTGGTGATTTTGGAGCCCAGAAAAATAAAGTCAGCCACTGTTTCCCCATCTATTTCCCATGAAGTGATGGGACCAGATGCCATGGTCTTAATTTTCTGAATGTTGAGCTTTAAGCCAACTTTTCACTCTCCTCTTTCACTTTCATCAAGAGGCTCTTTAGTTCTTCTTCACATTCTGCCATAAGGGTGGTGTCATCTGCATATCTGAGGTTATTGACATTTCTCCTGGCAATCTTGATTCCAGCTTATTCTTCCTCCAGCCCAGCGTTTCTCATGATGTACTCTACATATAAGTTAAATAAGCAGGGTGATGATATATAGCCTTCTGGGTCATAGGATAAGTGTATAATTGGAAAATGTGAAACAGTTTTTGAAGTGATTGAACCACTTTGAATTCCCACCAACAATGTTTGAGAGTCCAGTTGCTGCAAATCTTTACTGTCATTTTGAGCAGTCAGTCTTCTTCACTTGTGCCATTCTTGTGGGTATCTTATCAGGCTTTTCACTTGTCTTGATGACTAAGAATGTTGAACTCTTTTTCATGTTGTTGTTGGATGTGTTTCTTGGTTAAGTGTTCACTTATATCTTTTGTTGATTTGAAAAAACTGGGAAGTTCTTCTGTTAGAATTGCCTGGTGATTCCACGAGGGTTCATAAATTTAAGTCTTCCCTTATTCATACATCTAGATTATTGGCTAAACCTTGTTCTCCTGTGGTCATTTACCACTTAATAGTCCAACTTGGGTTTTGTACATAGTTGCAGAAGTGTTGCAAGATGAAGGCAGAAGTCACTGGACCTCTTGATGATGAGCCTTTGTAAATACCAGGTCATGTCTGTTTACTCTGGGATCAAAGCAAGTCACAAGACCAGTCCAGATTTCAAAGATGGGAAAACACATTCCAACTGCAAAATTGATGCCCTTGTTTTTCAGTTTCTCACAGCTTCCTATTGCACTTTGTATGACATTCAAATTACCTATTGTTTATAGCCACTTCTGACCACATTAGAAGTGAAGTGAAGTCAAGTCAAGTCACTCAGTCGTGTCCGACTCTTTGCGACCCCATGGACTGTAGCCCACCAGGCCCCTCCATCCATGGGATTTTCCAGGCAAGAATACTGGAGTGGGCTGCCATTGCCTTCTCCTGACCACATTACTCTGTTTTATTTCCTTATGGTGCCTAGCAATGTCATTTTTTAATTCATGCATTCATTACTTATCTTCTTACCAGAATTTAAACACCGTGAGAGCATAACCATTTTTTCTGCTCTTTCACTTCTGTGTCCTCAGTGCCTAGAATGGTGCCTGATACCAAGCAGATGCTGTGATGATTTGTGGAAGCAATGAACCTCGCAATATTTGCCTTTATAGCTTTGAAAGTGTGTATCCCCTTAGAAGACAGGACAAAAGTGGATGGAAAAAATGAATCTCCATCCTCAAGGTTGGAATTTAAAAAAAAAAGGTAGGCTCTTTTCCTGTAATTAGGGTACATAGCCAACAAGAAAGTGTTCCCAGGTGGTGCTAGTGGTAAAGAATATGCCTGCCAATGCAGGAGACTAAGATATTGGGATTCGTTCCCCCGGTTGGGAAGATTCCCTGGAGGAGGGCATGACAGCCCACTCCAGTATTCTTGCCTGGATAATCCCATCGGCTCTTTGCATCAGGTGGTCAAAGTATTGGAGCGTCAGTTTAAGCATCAGTCCTTCTGATGAATATTCTGGGTTGAGTTCCTTTAGGATTGACTGGTTGGATCTCTTTGCAGTCCCAAGGGACTCTCAAGAGTCTTCTCCAACACCACAGTTCGAAAGCATCAAACTTGTCACTCAGCCTTCTTTATGGTCCAACTCTCACATCCATACATGAGATAATCCCATGGCATAATCCCATGGACAGAGGAGCCTGGTAAACTATGGTCCATAAGATCTCAAAGAGTTGGGGACAATTGAAGTGCCAACAAGCAGCAGCAGGTGCCTTAATCATTTTGTGCAATCAAGTGGGCAAGGGCTTTCTTTAGACTCAAATGGTGTTTGTCCAAGTCCAAATTAACAGATTTATAATCATTTATTTTCTACTTTTGAATTATTAATTATTAAAAATACTTTTTAAAAGTACCGCTTGAAACAATAAATAGTAAAGCTGCTTATTCTTAGAGAAACAGTTTTTTCTATGTGTATACATTAATTTATCATTAAATCTACTCTTTTCCCATAGCCATATTCTGATTAAAAATTTGACATGAATTCCACCATAGAGTCCTTATGCTTCAAGGCTGACATGTGGAGCTGGGCCTTCAGGCTAGATTTACATTGCAAAGCTTTCTGACTTCTCTCAGCTGTCAGCTCTACCCTCATTTAATGCCTGCTGATGACTTAGTTCTCTGTGTTTCAACTCCCCTTTTCTCAGCACTAGCTCTTTTATTTCTTTTCCCTATATCAGAATTAGGAAGAGAGAGAAAAGTACACCTATTCCTTTATCTTGGACATACGATTCTGCCCCCAGATTCTTATTGTCCTTAAACAAGAGTCAAATATCTCCCTTTATTCAGTTTTCTCATTGAGAGTTCTTTAAACTAGTGGTTATGTGCAATAGGATGTATCTGAGCGAAGCCATTGCAATGATCGGCAAGAGGCAGTTTATACAAACTGTTTCTGTGATAAGGTTTCTTTAGAAACTCTTTTTCTAGGGAAGAGATCAAGCTCTTAAACAGAACAATGAAGCATCATTTAGACAAAGCTTCTGACTGGGCATTTGAGCTTTTCTGCACAGCTCCTCTGAAAAGTGCCAAACCCAAAGGGTGGACCTTGTGAGTCAGCTTGTAGGGACCCCACTGTGAGTCACAGTAAGATCTCTAGGGCCACATCCTCTCCTTAGTTCACATTTCTTCCCCAGGCATGCTAGGGATGCAATAAGTGTTGCTGAGTACTCTACAGGGATGATCCAGACTCAGGGCATCCACATTACAGCTGCTTAGTCCAGTGTAAAGATAATACCTTTCTTCTTTCTATGGAAATGACCCATGTATAATTTTGCATATTGCTTACAAAGTCTGACCACCCTGAGGTTAAATGTCTTTTTGAATATATATACAATCAGAACTCATTAAGACAATATTTGTGTATAAGGAAGTTTCATTGATGAATGAAAGAAAATGACCATTTTGAGTTCATAGTCTATAAATATGTTAATTTACATAAGTGTTCTCTGATATTTTTGGATTGCATATCTCAGTAGTTAAAAAATAAACAACTCTTAAAATATATATTATTTAAAGTTATTCAAATGTACTACTATGTACATGAAAATATATACACAAAATGCAAACTTTTAAAGGGATAAGGTAAAAAAGAAATAATGCATTGAAGTGATTGCTTTATTTATTATTGATGTAATTTTATTCTCACTATAATATGTTACAATTTGGATTGCATATCTCAGTAGTTAAAAAATAAACAACTCTTAAAATATATATTATTTAAAGTTATTCAAATGTACTACTATGTACATGAAAATATATACACAAAATGCAAACTTTTAAAGGGATAAGGTAAAAAAGAAATAAATAATGCATTGAAGTGATTGCTTTATTTATTATTGATGTAATTTTATTCTCACTATAATATGTTACACATTACTAATAGTCTAGTGAGAAAAATGCAATTGATTATGCTTTTTTATATTTTAAAAATTTGGTTTAGGACTTGGTGATGAATCATTCAGTGGTCTAGTTCTAAGTTTGATTTGTTTTCTTGGTTTTAGTTGCTATCAGAAGATAAAAAAGCTACTTTATAGATCCAAATAGAAGCCTTTTACCACTGGCCTCTCTTACTGAACCATGGTGATCATTGTTTAATCATATTCACCAAATATGCAAAGGCTTTTGTGGAAATTCACTAATACCTTTCTATATTCTCTGATATCAACCTCATTTTCTTAGAAATGAATCAGAAGAGGCGTTGGTGGACTATAGTTATGTTTTTATATTTTTATAAAATGTATTCCAAACTGACTATGTGAATGATTTTTAAATGCTAGAAAATTCAATTTCTTAGTGTGAAGAGATAAACGTTTCTCTAAAAGCTACGGTGTCATTTTCAACAATAAAATCACAGAATGATGAAAACAATGCTCTCTCCATAGCACAGGCTTGTTTTGAGGAGCAGTTACTTTCTTACTTATTGGTAAATTGAGACTTTCACCTTAAGGGACAGATGTAGGTGTATGTACATTTGGAGGTGTGTAAGTATGTATTTATTTAATATCTGTTAAGTAGATTTTCATTAGGAGAAGGCGATGGCACCCCACTCCAGTGCTCTTGCCTGGAAACTCCCATGGATGGAGGAGCCTGGTGGGCTGCAGTCCATGGGGTCGCTGAGTCAGACACGACTGAGCAATTTCCCTTTCACTTTTTACTTTCATGCATTGGAGAAGGAAATGGCAACCCACTCCAGTGTTCTTGCCTGGAGAATCCCAGGGATGGCAGAGCCCAGTGGGCTGCCATCTGTGGGGTCACACAGAGTTGGACACGACTGAAGTGACTTAGCAGCAGCAGATTTTCATTAATCGCTGTCATTATTTACTTATTTAATCATTTATTTAATATCTGTTAAGTAGAATCTCATTAATCGCTATCTGTCATTATTTACTTATTTATTTAATTCAGGTATAGTTAATTTACAATGTTGTGTTAGTTTATGGTGTGCAGCAAAGTGATTCAGTTATACATATGTATATATATTCTTTTTCGTATTCTTTTCCATTATAGTTTAAACAAGATATTGAATATACTTCCCTGTGCTGTAGAGTAGAACTTTGTTGTTAATCCACTTTATATATAGTAATTTGCATCTGCTAATACCAAACTCCTAATTTAAACCTCCTTTTCCATTTAGTATCTATAATTTTGTTTTCTATGTCTGTGAGGCTATTCCTGTTTTATAAATAAGCTCATTTGTATCATTTTTTTTAGATTCCACATGTAAGTGATATATATTTGTCTTTATTGAAGAAAGTAGGGAAAACTACTAGACCATTCAGTATGACCTAAATCAAATTCCTTATGATTATACAGTGGAAGTGAGGAATAGATTTAAGGGCCTAGATCTGATAGATAGAGTGCCTGATGAACTATGGAATGAGGTTTGTGACACTGTACGGGAGACAGGGATCAAGACCATCCCCATGGAAAAGAAATGCAAAAAAGCAACATGGCTGTCTGGGGAGGCCTTACAAATAGCTGTGAAAAGAAGAGAGGCGAAAAGCAAAGGAGACAAGGAAAGATATAAGCACCTGAATGCAGAGTTCCAAAGAATAGCAAGAAGAGATAAGAAAGCCTTCTTCAGCGATCAATGCAAAGAAATAGAGGAAAAGAACAGAATGGGAAAGACTAGAGATCTCTTCAAGAAAATTAGAGATACCAAGGGAACATTTCATGCAAGGATGGGCTCGATAAAGGACAGAAATGGTATGGACCTAACAGAAGCAGAAGATATTAAGAAGAGGTGGCAAGAATACACAGAAGAACTGTACAAAAAAGATCTTCACGACCCAGATAATCATGATGATGTGATCACTAATCTAGAGCCAGACATCTTGGAATGTGAAGTCAAGTG